>CM057132.1:17149596-17240655 GCA_029964075.1 Patiria pectinifera
TTTTGTCTGGTGGCCATGATCGGATATAGACTTATGTAAATCAGCAAATGATTTATGTAGATAAGCAATTGCGATATTATGCAAGGTTCACACATTCCAAATTTTAACCCTAAAGGGGCCGGGAGGGCGGAATCCGCCCCCCCCCCTCAACATTTTTCGTGATAGCCTCTAAAAAAATTTTTTTCGCGACCCGAGCTGTTATGACTTTTTAGCGTCGAGCTTTGCGCATCTTTTGATACAAAAAACATAAAAATCAGACCACGGGTTGCCGCGTAGCAAAAAAATTTCCAAAACTGAATTTTCGCATATACGTCGTGTACACAGAGCAGAATTGCCATTCGTACATATGAATAATTAATTAGCCATAATTCCAAAACCCTTTGACCTATAGTCATGAAATTTCTTGGGTATGTTTAGGAAGAGTTGCTTTATGCATGTGCCGAGTTTCAAAATTTTTCGTCACTCGATGGCCGAGATCTTAGGGGGGGAATCCGCCCCCCCCGGCTGAGAGATGGTCAAAATAACCCGGCCCCTTTAGGGTTAAGCCGAATTGCCGCGAAAAGCAATTCTTGAGTAAATCGGGGAATGGTTCTTGACTGCCTCGGGATGATTCTGTTAGCTCGTTGAAAGATCGTTAGAGACAGGTAAGCGACCCGACAGTTTTGGACAGGTTCAAAGTTGACGGGTGACTCGGGAACCAATTTCAATTCTTGGTTTATTCTTCTTGTAAACTCACTCTAGACATTTTTACAGCATTCGGACAAGTTTCGTAGAAATATTCGTGTTGTTAACAGTCCAGAATCATGCCGAATCATTACGAATATCAAGACATGTACACAAATTATAAGAATAACTTACAAATACACTAAGATTTTGCTGAGAATAAATAAGAACAATCAAAGAACTTAGCAAGAATGAATAACGAATAATGCTGAACAATCCAGAGTTTGCTAATAATTGAAATCGGCATAATTCTCGGTCATTCTGGATGATTCTGGAGTTTTTCATATATTATTGATGACAAAATCGCTACAATTCGGTTTTTTATTCTGCAATAAATTGCAATAATTCGGCTTGATTTGGTCTGATTCGGCTGCCAATTTCTGCTTCATTCTTTAGTTATTCTTACAAACAGCGAATGGGGGCTAATTTCTCCTGATGCCATCACTGAAGAATTTTTTTTCGGGAAAGATCGGGGTATTCGTGGCAATAACTGGGGAATGTGTGAACTAAGCTTTGTAACGTTGAGGCACAACGGGCGACACCGGGTAGCATACTCCACGCAGGAAGTGTTTTGAGATACAACGACTTCTGATAGAAGACTTCTAGATGAATCTCCCAGTAGTCGGACGTTTTTTGGCCTTGATTGACACGGATTGTGGTCAATGAGATAATGAAACCTGTTGTTATGTTACACCCGTGTAATTGCCAGAGATGGCACTTACGGGAGTTACATTAAAATGATGAAGTTGGTGACCCTGTAAGAAATAATGGAGAGTTGTCAGCCAAAGATACAGAAATGCACGAGGACAACTTTATTGCAGATGTTGGCAGGGTCATTGCTTGTAAGAACAAATCCAACAATACCTTTAAAATACAAGTATAAAACCTAAGTCAAACACACATTCTAGTTTAGAAACGCGAAATGCAAAAATCTAATTCCTTCTAACAATATCGATTAATCGTGACACACTTGTATTATCAACATCTAAAATGTCAATGGAACTGCATATCGATACTGACTCTAGTGATAATCGATATCCTGGGTACTGACATACACGTCTATACATAAGGCTATGTCACTGCAACATCGCACAGCCCTACTGTTCCATGCACAGGATGCAGAGATAAACAATTGAGAATTAACTCTGGTTGAGCAAACATGGCTCCCACGGGGCTCCAGCATGGTCTTGGCTGGTCCATGTGCATGTCTCAAGATTCCTTTGTTCTAAAACTAAAGGCAGTAAATGAGGCAAATTCAAAAGAAACTTAACTACTAATTAAAATATGCTAAACTTCTACGTGTACAAATGCTTCAGAGAATCCATCTCAACTGAAATCGTCTTCACTCCTACGTCTTGCATAAACACGATAAAGAAACCTTGCAATTAATTCTGGGTCTAACAGTGAAACTTTCCTCAATCAACTGTCTTCAACTGAACACTAATTCATCAATCAGAAACATGATCTCACAGTTGTCTAAAACTTCATGTTTCAACACTTATATAAGTTCCACAGAATAAATGAATGCCATGAAGGAACTTTGAACCTTAACTTAAAAATGAACTTCTTCACAAACTTTGAGGAATCGAATGTTTCAGAACTAAACTACTTATTTCCTCAAATCTCAACAGTATTACGTATTAAAACAACTAAACACAATACAAAGGCTTAAATCAAAGGAAATCTATGAATGTGAATTATCAGAAATGAAAGTAAAAATCAACATACCTGTAAGAAATAATGGAGAGTTGTCAGCCAAAGATACAGAAATGCATGAGGACAACTTTATTGCAGATGTTGGCAGGGTCATTGCTTGTAAGAACAATGAAGCCAACTTCCTGTCCCTTGCTGATGTGGCAACTCTTGGATCAGTCCATTATTTTATAGAGGTAAAGCAAAGTCTGGACTATTACATTATAAAAGGGGAGGGCAAATTGAAAAAGGGGGTGACCACTTTCCATGGCCTCTACACTCACCCCTGCAAAAAGAAATGTTGTCTCTCACATTTACAAACGTATAACTACATCCGATCCTATTCATCAGAGAAACAGTTCATTTTGTGTCCATTTCAAGAGCATAACACTCATCAGTTATTAGGCGGTTTCTCCTCAGCAAAGTAACTTCGTGGGACTCAGGGCGGATGGAGTAGCTAATTCCACCTCCCGTCATCTCCGGATCTTATGTCCAAGATCATCAGTGAAACGGACTGGAACTTGATGACAAGCACAGTAACGTCTTCGTCTGTAGGCTACGTATCTTGTCTACAGCTCGTGGTGGGTTGACCTCACATCAATGCTACTGGCCGACGATCTCTTCCCCCTAGTGTGCACTGTGTAGGGGTTTCTTCTTGGGCGACGTTACTGGCTGTTGGCTCATCGGAGGGTTACACTCTAGGAACCCCACCTGGCTGAGGTGGTGGGTGGGTCGACATCCAGCTGGGCGGCATCATTGGTGGGAATTGCATGTAACCCGCTTGGGCCACAGTGTTGTGCATTGCATACATCGGCATTCCCCAGGGAGGTGCAGCAAAACTTTGGACAGCTGTGACTCGAGGATCCATCTGTTGATATGATGGTTCTCCGAGTCGGGCATACTCGAACAGTCTTGGGGATGACGCTGTCTGCATGGTCTGCCTTCTTCAGGAGGTGCTGCTGGCTCCAACTGCGGATGCGTTGGCTGCTCAGGAGGTGCTGCTGGCTCCAGCTGCGGCTGCTGTTCGGCTTGTTCATGGTGATGAGGGGGGACTGGTACATCTGAAGCTGTCATCTGGGAACCAGGCTCTGCTAATCTGCTAGCATGGTCCAAACCGACATTATCAGCTTCTTCGTTGCGGTTCTCCAGCGGTTCAGCACCGGGAACGCCAACCGCAGTTGGGCCATTGTCCTGGTCTTTGGTTACCCCATTATCTCCTGGCTCGATCCGTGGTGAATCACAAGAAGAACCAACCGGCAGTGTGTTCAGTGTGAATGGAATAGCACCTGTATCTAAATTCGTCTCACTGACCTGGTTACATGGTCTGTCATTTCTCGTGTCGGAGGGGATGCAGATCACCACAGGATCTTCATCGTCAGAGCTGTCATCACTCCCTGAAGACTGAAGTGTTGTTGCAGGTTGTCTGCGGGTCGTTCTTTGCATACTCCTCCGTGGTTGGGGCTGACTTGGCTTTGGGTCAACATCAGCTCGCATGCTATCACATGGAAGAAGGAGATTTCGGTGCAGAACTCGATGCTTAGACTTGCCGTTCACAGGTTTCACTTCATAGACGGGCGAGTCTTCTCCCTTCCTTTGGACGACAACATACACCTGGTCTTCCCAGTACGAACGAAGCTTTCCTTGACCTGGGTGTCGTCCGACGTTACGGATGAGTACTCGGTCTCCAGGTTGAAGAACAGAGCTGCAAGCCTTCTGGTCATGGTATTTTCTGCCTCTTTCAGTAGCCTTGGCTGCATGCTGAGCTGCAATGGAGTAGGCCTCTTCCATTTGCGCCTTCCATTTCCTCACAAACTGGTTGTGGTCTTCAGCACCTGGTCCAAGTTGTGGGTTCAGCCCAAAGGCAGCGTCAACTGGTAAGCGGGGAGATCGTCCATACAGGAGGAAAAATGGGGAGAACCCTGTAGCTGCATTTGTTGTGCAATTGTATGCATGAATGACTTTCTGGAGAGATTCTTTCCAATTAGCCTTCTGTTCCATGGTAAGGGTCCTCAACATCGCCAGTAGTGTCCTGTTCAGTTTTTCGCATTGTCCATTTCCCTGGGGGTGGTATGGTGTTGTTCTCGAACTTGCCACACCTGCGAGTTGCTGAAGGCGTTTGAAAAGTCGGTTCTCAAACTCTCCCCCCTGGTCATGATGAATGCGGTGTGGATAGCCAAAGCGAAGGACAAAATCGTTAAATATTTTGTCAGCTTCAGTTCTGGCAGATTTGTCTTTGGTTGCATATGCCTGGGCGAATCTTGTGAAGTTGTCAACAATCACCAGGATGTATTCAAATCTGCCCTTGCTCCTCTCGAGATGAACAAAGTCAATGGATATGACCTCAAATGGTGCTGTGGTGACAATCGTACCCAAGAGTTCTCTGGTGTGTTGTGCAGGCTTTCGGTCTCTGAGGCATGGACACACTTTCATGCAGTAGTGTTCGATGTCCCGCTGCATATGGGGCCAGTAAAAACGATCTCTGGCAAGGTCGAGGACACGACTTGCACCAAGATGTCCCATGTTGTCATGGAGCTCCCTGTATGCAACTGGTCGCAGTCTTTCTGGAAGGATCATTTGGGCCCGCACTCCCTTCTTCCTAAAGAGGAGTCCATCTTCAAGGCTGAGATGTTTCCAGTCGCGGAGTAATGCAACCACATCTGAGGGGTCCTTGGCCAGTGCCTTTCGCGTTGGGCGTGTTCCTCTCTGGAGGTACCGGATAACTCTTGCAGTTACTGGGTCCTCCTGCTGTGCTCTCTGAATGTCTCTTTGTCCATCACTTGGCCACTGGTAGTAGGAGTTGACAAATCAGGGTTCACATTGATTGCTGCAGCCCAGGTGACTTCATCCATGTTTACAGCTTGAAGAGCATTGACAGTGGTGCCAATCTCATCCCGGGAGACTCCACTTGTGCATACCTTGATGTAGCTATCTATGTCGAGGGGCATTCTGGACAAGGTGTCTGCATCTGCATTGTTTTTCCCAGGCCGATACTTTATTGTAAAGTGGTAATCTGCAAGTTCTGCAACCCATCGGTGTCCAGTAGCGTTGAGACGAGCAGAAGACAGTACATATGTTAAGGGATTATTGTCTGTGTACACGGTGAATGGGGCAGAGTAATATAGGTAGTCCCTAAACTTCTCAGTTATGGCCCATTTGAGTGCCAGAAACTCCAACTTTCCTGAGTGGTAGTGGTAGTTTTTCTCGGCTGGACTGAGGGTGCGGGAACCATAGGATACCACACGCATCTTGCCTTGTAGCCTCTGGTACAGCACTGCACCCAGCCCTTCACATGAAGCATCGGTGTGGACGATGAATGGTTCCTTGTAATCTGGGAACGCCATGATTGGAGGAGAGACTAGGCAACCCAGGATCTTATTCAGTACCTGTTGATGATGATCTGCCCAGTCAATCTTCTGTTTGGAGAGCTTTTGCACTGACCTCGTTTTAAGATTGGTCTTTGTCTTGGTTTTCGTCTTCTGCTTACTCTGCTCGAAACTTGGTTCCACCTTCAGTAGGTCGTAGAGAGGTCTGGCAATACGAGAAAAGTCCTGGATATAGCTGCGATAGTACCCAAGTAGGCCTAGCAGCTTCCTAAGGTCAGCTACAGTTTCTGGTCTCTTTTCGCTGAGGGACTTGACAGCAGCTACATCAGAGGGGTCTAACCTATGGCCATCTGCTGATACAAGTCGTCCAAGGTAGCGTACCTCACTCTGGAACAGCTCGCACTTGTTTGGTCGTAGCTTGACACCATGGATCTGCATACGCTGCAGGACCTTCTGTAGGTGTTCCAGATGATGCTGGAAGTCGTCACTGAATACCAATACATCATCTAGATACGTCATGGCAATCTCTCCATTCAGACCATCTAGGCAGGTCTCCATAAACCTTTGAAAGACTGCGGGTGCATTGGTGAGACCAAAGGGTATTCTGACCCAATCGTAAAGTCCCCAAGGAGTGATGAAAGCTGTGAGGGGGCGACTCTCTTCAGACATGAAACCCTGGTGGAAGGCTTTCCCTTGGTCAAGGGTTGAGAACCAGCGGTTACCCCCAAGGCTGTCCAGCACATCCTTGATTCTTGGGATTGGTTGACGATCAGGAATAGTTTTCCTATTCAGCTCCCTGTAGTCAACGCACAGTCTCAGGCTCCCGTCCTTCTTACGGACACAAACCACTGGTGATGAGTAAGGTGAAGTAGATTTGGCGATCCATTCACGGCTGATTAGGTCGGACAGGTATGTGCGTACCTCTTGGTACAGGGGGCGGGGCATGGACATGTAAGTCTTTCGGACTGGCGTTGTATCGTTCAAGTCGATCTTCATCTTTAGGTCAGGAACACTACCCAGGTCGGAGTCATCCTTTGCAAAAGCCGCCGAATTTTCTTTGAGGAGTTTCTCCGCTGCAGCCTTCTGGGGAGGTGGTAGGTGACTCAGGTCAACTGGTGGTATCCATTGGTCATCACTGGTTATACTCAAAACTGTAGCTTTTCCGCTGTTTGTGGGGCAGTTGCGTTGGGATGTTGTCCACTCCTTGAAAGTGGATGGCTCTATCGGGTAGACAGAATGGACCAGCTGAATATGGCCCAACAGGCTCCGTCGTCTCAGAGTGATGTCTCTGTCAGTGGTGTTCATCACTCGAATGATGACGGGACAACAGGTACCTGTCGTTAGACTGACTACTGACTCTTCAACTTGAAGACCTTCAGGCCACTGACGTTCAACATCTGGCTCAAACAGTCCCGTAATCTTGCAGTCTAGTGGTCCTGCACGGGTCCGACACCGCACACCGACACTGCTCTTTTGGGGTATTACGATGTCTTGTCGTCCCGATTGGACACTGCACACTTCTTTCGGGTCATTTGTTTGGATGAGTTGAACTAACTTTTCAGCTCTACTCTGTTGCAAGTTCTTCATTGCACCACCAAGAATGCAGCTCGCGTCTTTGCCGGAATGCTGCACAACCGTCTCGATCACGTTTTAACCTATGATGGGATGCTGTAGCTGGTTCTTGGTGACGAGAGCGGGGAAAGCTACTGGAGAGCACATCTGTGGTGTCTTCATCTTTAACTCAATTTCTACCCATCCTTCAAACGGGATCTGTGTGCCATTAGCAGCTCGTAGGTCAAGCTTGCTCTCATGTTCCAAAAGTTCGGAAAGTGAACGGACAGATGTACTGGGTAGGTTGTCCTGAAGCCAATCAGTACTTATCAGTGAAACTTGGGCTCCGGTATCCCATAATACTGTCGTGGGCAAACTGTTCAGGAGGCAATCAACGGTACATCTGGGGCCGACAAGGTTTGTCACTTTCCGATGTTGTCTTGGGGTAATGTGGCAGATGAAAGTTCTGTTATGGTCAGAATTTTGTGGGATTGGTTGGGACGTTGTTACAGACCTGGTTACACCCTGTCCCGTGGGTGCAACCCACCGTCGTTTCCCTGGCGACGTTGTGTGTTTCCTTGACGACAGCCACGTGCGAAATGGTCTGGCGATCCACACTTAAAGCAGTGGTCACAGGATGAGCCAGTGCCATCTTCCTCGCACTTCCTGCAACCGCGTCTAGTGGAGGGTCGGAGTGAAGGGGCTCGTCGTTGGGGGTGTCTTGTCGGGACCTTCTGCAGCGTTTCAGTCAGGGCCGCGACCTGTGTCTTCAGGGCCACGAGCTCTGCCATCCCAGCCTGTAATTCTGCTATCTGTGTTGTCAGCAGCCCTGGCTTTGGTTGAGATTTTGGTGCAGGCTCGTTCTCCTGAAGCTGGTTGACAGCGACTGGCCTTGCGAGATGAAGTTTCTTTCGCCGTTCTGCTTCCAAACTTGAGCTCACGTTCAACTTTTCGAAGAGAGTTTCGTCGGTCAAATCTGGGTCGTCTAGATGAGGGCGTAACTCAGCTTTGATACTGTCGCTTCTCAAACCTGTCAAGACGGCATGCCGGAACATGTTCTGCACTAGAGTGGGGTCATAAAACAGTCCAGACTCTGCCTCTTGACTGGCAAAGACGACCTTCTGTCTTAGGTCAAGCGCCTTCATGAGGAATGCCTGAGACGACTCCTTCGGGTCCTGGGCAAGTTGCTCTTTGTACAATTTCGTGGCGTCTCTCTCTTGGTGATGGCATCTCAGAATGCGGCGAAGACTCGGCAAAGTGATTTGTCTGCGTCCCTCCAGGTAACTCCGCAGCGCTGCTCCTGGCACAATAGCTCGGATTACGCCTTGGATGACGTCACTGTCCCGGTACCCCTTCTCTCGACCAGTCTCAATTTGGTGCGCCAGGCTGGTAAATGTCAGCCTGTCCTTCTGGTCAGGTTCTCCGATCTGTCCAGAAATTTTGAATTCACGACTCATTAGACTCAGGACTTCTGGTCCCACGGTTGGTTGCTCGGATTTAGCGGGGATCAACTTCAAAGGGGCTGGCTGGACTTGCAAGGGTTCGTCTGAAGAGTCGGGCTTTGCACTTTTGGCTGAGACAGCTGCGTCATCCGGAACAACCTCGGGGCCAGCAATTCCATCGATGAATCCGTCCAGTCCTTGGAGCAGCTCAATTCCTCCATCGGCGCGATCTAGGACTTCATCACTGTACGTGTGACTAATCACTTTCTGCACCAGCCTCCGATGACCATTGGCTTTCTGTGCCGTATCTCCGGTCTCCAGCCCCAGATGCTCACATACTCCAAGGAGCTGTTGAGTGGAAAGGCCACGTACTCTGGCATTGACCTTCTCGACAACTTCCAGGATATCCATGTTAATTGTTCACTTGATAGACAGCACGATGGTCGTGGTGACGTCACTGGGGTCGAGTCGTGTCAGCGGCTTGAGGCAATCCCTGTTGAGGCGATCCCTCCTCTCGCTGGTGGTACACCCTGGTCTCGCACACCCAGTCAACTCGCTGGTCCCGTCGGCTGTCTAGATGCCATTTACTGTTGCATCTGGTCTTGGTTCGTTTCGCTGGATAGGCGCATTTCGTCTACTGCAATTCTCGTCAGACACGCCTATCCCTCTCGTGCCTCCAAATGTTACACCCGTGTAATTGCCAGAGATGGCACTTACGGGAGTTACATTAAAATGATGAAGTTGTTGACCCTGTAAGAAATAATGGAGAGTTGTCAGCCAAAGATACAGAAATGCATGAGGACAACTTTATTGCAGATGTTGGCAGGGTCATTGCTTGTAAGAACAAATCCAAAAATACATTTAAAATACAAGTATAAAACCTAAGTCAAACACAAATTCTAGTTTAGAAACGCGAAATGCAAAAATCTAATTCCTTCTAACAATATCGATTAATCGTGACACACTTGTATTATCAACATCTAAAATGTCAATGGAACTCCATATCGATACTGACTCTAGTGATAATCGATATCCTGGGTACTGACATACACGTCTATACATAAGGCTGTGTCACTGCAACATCGCACAGCCCTACTGTTCCATGCACAGGATGCAGAGATAAACAATTGAGGATTAACTCTGGTTGAGCAAACATGGCTCCCACGGGGCTCCAGCATGGTCTTGGCTGGTCCATGTGCATGTCTCAAGATTCCTTTGTTCTAAACTAAAGGCAGTACATGAGGCAAAATCAAATAAAACTTAACTTCTAACTAAAATATGCTAAACTTCAACGTGTACAAATGCTTCAGAGAATCCATCTCAACTGAAATCGTCTTCACTCCTACGTCTTGCATAAACATGATAAAGAAACCTTGCAATTAATTCTGGGTCTAACAGTGAAACTTTCCTCAATCAACTGTCTTCAACTGAACACTAATTCATCAATCAAAAACATGATCTCACAGTTGTCTAAAACTTCATGTTTCAACACTTATATAAGTTCCACAGAATAAATGAATGCAATGAAGGAACTTTGAACCTTAACTTAATAATGAACTTCTTCACAAACTTTGAGGAATCGAATGTTTCAGAACTAAACTACTTATTTCCTCAAATCTCAACAGTCTTACGTATTAAAACAACTAAACACAATACAAAGGCTTTAATCAAAGGAAATCTATGAATGTGAATTATCAGAAATGAAAGTTAAAATCAACATACCTGTAAGAAATAATGAAGAGTTGTCAGCCAAAGATACAGAAATGCATGAGGACAACTTTATTGCAGATGTTGGCAGGGTCATTGCTTGTAAGAACAATGAAGCCAACTTCCTGTCCCTTGCTGATGTGGCAACTCTTGGATTAGTCCATTATTTTCAGAGGTAAAGCAAAGTCTGGACTATTACATTATAAAAGGGGAGGGGGCAAAATTGAAAAAGGGGGTGACCAATTTCCATGGCCTCTACAGTTAGGCCAAAAAAAAAGTCTCCGGTTTCTGGTATGGAGCTTGCCTAAAAGTGCAAATATATGGGAGTCCAGAGAGGCCACATAAAGCTTATTCTCGACCATAACCCAATCTAAAAACACGTTAAAATTGTGCAGCAGCAGGATTCTAGTCAAACCAGTGAATTTGGCGGTTTTGAGACATCATCTTTTATTGAAAAAAAAACGTTTTCATTTTGCCGACGCGCATAGCTACGGCGACGCGCGCGCATGCCAGAAACCGGATACTTTTTTTGTTTGGCCTTAGGGATGGGCCCATGGGTTCTTTGTAGATGAATGTGAACGAGTTCTTGTGCGTCTGGTTTTGATTCGGCATTGTGTTTTCAAAAACACTATTTTCAAAAATAAGTAAATACATATCGTATCCTGGTTCAGAGCATACGGAGCAAGTGTTATTTTTATGTTCCCTTGGAATTGTGAAATCAACAATTGTTAGCTTCGAAACCAGGACTATTCTTAACCCTATAATTCGATTCAAAACCGAATCCCCCTTTGTGAGTTTTAACCAATGGGGTTTTCTTAGCTTATATAACTTAACTGCGCGAACCCTTGATGAACATGTCGTGGGAGTTAATTGCCCCATAACAGCTTCCCGGCGCGCGTCCAGTGCATATTTTGTCGTTCACTTCTCTCGAAACACATCCCCACGCATCCAATCGTGTTCACACCGTCGATCGTGGACGTCCAAATGTCCCTCTTTTGTTTGTACCTTAACTTTTTAGGAAGACTCCCATATGTTTTGTACACAACCACAATAGTAGCAGTAGTAGTAGTAGTATTAGAAACATTTATTTCAATGTTGCTATGTTCACACAATAAAATGTTACAATGCCGTGTAAACATATTATACAGAGCAACATGGAATGAATTATGTAGTTGTGTATACTAATGTACATCGATCAATACTTAAACAATTTTACGACAACATTTAGGTATAAGGTAAAGCGTCACGCTTTTGTACCCTAACCTATCGACAGACAAGTGGACATGAACCAGAAAAATAGAGACAGTGACAAAGGACAAAATGGACAACAGTGAGACACACAAAGACACAATCGTGGACGTATGCTGGGAATCGTGGACGATATTATTCTCTTTTGTTATCTGGTATTTTTTGCCCACGGTTTGAATAGATGAACACACCCACCTATCCATTTAGTTGACTAATTACGTGTACAATTGGAATTACTGGTATTGTTTGCCCACGGTTCGAATAATTTGCATCCGCGCATGGTCTGTTTACCGCGACCTTGGGGTCATCTGGTTTATGCACGTTGAATGCTAGCCTTGGTGAAGGCGTTCGTCATTGTCTGTCCATACTGTATAATTGGCGGCATATCCCGCTATGCATTGCATAGAAAATACAGCGCGAACAGGGAACTCATGCGGCCACTAGTTATAACAACAACAGCAACAGCACCAACAACCAACAACCAACAACCAACAACCAACAACCAACAACAACAATACTACAAGCAGTTATAAAGCACATTTTCCCCAATAGTTGCAGTGCGCTATGAAAGAACAACTCCATTGTACAACTAATGAAACATAACAGGTGGGGAATGAACAATAGAAATACAGTTAATATGAAAATAGATAAGACTTGAGTTTACTTTTTGAAACTAGTGGATGGATTTACAATGACGACCACTGAGAGGGAGTGAGTTCCAACACGTATGTCCAGCTACAGAGAAAACCTTGTCATCTGCGTGTTTGAATGTGCGTGGTATTTTTAAGTGTTGCTCTGAGCGGAGGCCACTTTAGTTCGGTGTACTGAGATCTAGTGAGTCTGTTATGTATTTTGGATGTGCGTTTGATAGTGCTTTCAACTTGTCTGTTTTGTAAATTTTCAATTGCCCTCACTAGCTCAGGCTCCGTTTCGAATCACAAAAAAAAACGGTCGGATAGCGTTATCATTATGCGAAGCTCAAAATGTTGCCACATGGCAAACTCTTCCAATGAAACAGAAATCACATCCGGTATGGCATGTACGAATTTCAATGGGAAGTTTTCGAGTAGCATTTGCGCACATTGTCTAACTGCTGTCTTGAACAGCTGCAGCCAGATGCTTTATACATAGGTCATCAGTATATCCCAGCGTCCTTTTTGCAGGGTGAGGGTATATTTTGTTGCGAGCAATCTTTTTCAAAGGTTTTAAACGGCTTCCCCAGGAAATGTTCAGAATATATCGTACCTTGACATTGTGCACTGTTGATCTATTTATATAAAAATAGCAAATACACCAAACTACATTTTGTTTCCTTTGCACAGATTAAATCGTAACCGGGGAGTCAAACTCCACGCTGTAGTGCCCTTCACGTAGGCCTACACGGCAGTCCTGCTAGGCCGTCCTGGCCGGGGTACCACTTTTGGTCCTGTGAAGACTTCAATCAAAAACGTCGTCTCCGCGCATTGATAGGACAGCTCCTATACGTTTATCATCCCTACTCATAATCAAAGGAAACGACAACATGATCATGGAAGAAGCTTCTCGTCACACAAGGTGTGCCCGTCCCAAGGATTACTGGTGGAGTAGTAAACACGTCTACCCAGACAAACCAAGGATCACCTGTCCTTCCATCTCTCGCTGGGCCGTACTGCGCAGTAAACGGGTATTGTCAACTCCAGTATGCCGATCAATTCTTTTTGTATTGACATTAATGGTCCTGACTTCAGTCATGCTCAGTAGTCCAGCCACCGATTTCGAGATGGAAGACAGGAGGGAGAATGTACAATTACGCAAAAGTACTCCTACCCTGGCCAGTGTAAGGTCGACAGCAATCAACAATACGAGGTAAGATCTGAAGAATATGTCTGACACAATGGTATCCCGATACAGTAATTCTCAAGACATTAATTTAAGCACATGGATATGAATCGTGTTTGTACGAAGTGGTTCTGAAACGAATGGGAAGTGATGATTCGATAATTTTCCTAATGACATTCAGAACATCTCTAGTGGAGTTAACATCGGTGGCTCGTTTCAGTACCACTTTTCAAAAGCTTTTACATGACCAAGCCGTAATTGTATGGAAGTTTATATAGTATGGTACTCAGTGAACAGATTTTAAGCCCCGAAATAATTATTGTTGCCCTTACCCGATCTACACAACAATTTGGAAATCTCCTGTCTTTTTTTCTACTTGAAACAAATGAACATTTACATTGCTCATTTTTTAAGTTTTTACATTTGTTTCTTTGCAATGCTACAATTTTGCATTTCGTTTCAAAGCGTACACAATTCTAACTTACCATTATTGTTTTGTACGTGTAACTGAGGCCTAGGCCTAGGGCATGTGGTATGAATTTGTGATGTGCTATATACACCAAGGGAATGTTTGCAGGGAGGCGTTCCATCAGCAAATCAATGCTGAAATGTTGACTTGTTTTTGGGTCTGGACAATTGACTCCGTAAAATCAATAGGTGGGGGAGCTCGTACCATACTTTTAATGGGGGCCGGCGCTGTTCAAATCCGACGATTATAAATACTATATAATACAGGATAGTGTACAAATACCCCCATTACCCAGCAGGCTCTGTCCGTATTTTGTGCACAGGCGTATACTAAAACCAGTGTAACTGTGTTTTGGTGTCAGAGCAGCGGGGGAAGGGTGATATTAGTTTTTAGGAATTTATATAGGAAAAAAACAATATTTTGATAGAGCTGTTTTTTTTAACCCCTAAACCCCCGCCCTTGATCCGCGCCTGATTTTGACCGTACGCAATGCACATAATATGCACATGCACTGTACATTGTATTGCATGCATGTGTACATGTACACAGATAGTTGGTGCATGAAGTATACATGTATAGCCTAAAGTTTCGTGTACGTTGGTAGACTGGTCCCCCATACCATTTAAGGCCATTAATTGGATCACCTTTGCGCGTGCACGGTATTATTGGTTATTTTTGAAAATGATGATTACAGCTTCACGCATGAATGACAGTCATGACACTTGAACACATGGCTATCTAAAAAAAGCCAGAACCGACTCTTGCCATAACAAGTAGACAAAATCGCCAGTGGTTCCATGAATGAAACTTTCAAGCACATCAACTGCATAGGTTTCAAAATACTGAAAATCGTGCCCCTCTCTTTATTTATAGATGCCAGAGACTCTTTTTAATTCAGCGAAAATCGAAGCTTATCACCAAACAAACTGCACAGCTGGTTTCGCGCTAACATTATTTTGTGATTGTGTATTCAGGGTGCGGGAACCAGACCTAGGCTAGTCCTGCATATAATTTACGTACACTAAGAGGAAAACCTGTATTCAGGATTCATTGCTATCTACCCTTCCCTTAATTCGAAGGATAATGGAGTGACCAGGAACACCCATGTTTCATTGTATTTATTATGTATTCATCAGTTGGCAAAATGGTAAATTATTAGTGGTGGACAGCTGCATTTTGTGATATTTGCATTAAAATATATAGACATATCTGGGGAATAGAATGTGCAAATTACGTGACATTTTTTTCACAGTTACTAATCCATACCATGTACTTAATCCCAATGTTATTTTTATGAAACAGAGCGAGCCACATGTTTGTTTTTAATATTTGTATTTTGTAATTCGGTCACTGTTTTATTTTACTCAGCCTGTATAGTAAGTTGGTAAATAAATAAGTGTTAAATCTCGTTACAGATTACAAGAAGTTGACGAGCGTGTTAAACAGACAATTAACTGGACAATCAAAGATGAATCCCAGCCAACAACTAAATCTTTCGGACCGGCTAGGTAGGAACCATGCACAAGAATTCATTTTAGGGTAAACGGCAAGGACTTTTCAGCATTAATAAAGACCTGGCTGTTCTAATTAAGGAGAAATGAAAAAAAAAACGGTTGTGTATTCACACTCTTAGAAAACAAATTACTCAGGTTGTGTAAACATTTACCATATTTATATGTATATGCGAACTCGCTTGCAATTATATTAGAAGTTACGTAACGTGTGTTTGGTAAAAGTTTTCTTGACAGTTGTGTAAAAGTTTACTGGATGCCTGTGTAATTATACAGGGCGTCCTGGAAAAAAAATGGTGCATGCAAATCCCTTCAATTTTGCTAATTTACAACCAAAATTGTCTGCAGATGTTTACACCATCTTGAAGGTAATAGACAGATGTTTACACCATCTTGAAGGTAATAGATTTAGCTTGAAAATACCGTTTGTTTCTTTGAGATTGCTTTTGTAAATCCAAAGATATGTTTGAATAACGGCAAAGCCAAATAACCCATTTTGTGCCACTTTCTGTGAAGCAGTTAAAATCAGTATAGTCCTAGTCTAAAACCAAATCATTACTGTTAGTGATTTTAACATTTTAAGCAGAGTGTGCAATATTGAATCCTTTAATTGAAGTTTTAAGGAAGTGAACCTGTCTGTACTATTACATTGTTTTAACATAAGAACAAAACCCTATATTGTCGTATGATTGGAATGTTTGTCTTACACCCATAGGGATAATCTTATCAAAAGAGCCATACTGACATTGTCTGATATTTGAAGCACTCGCTTCTTAAACGTGGCACAGAATTGTTTTTTCTTGGGGGGGGGGGGTTGGCTTTGCAGTTATTCAAACATTTCTCTGGATTGGAACAGCAATCTTAATTAGACAAATGGTATTCTCAAGCTAAATCTGTAACCTTGAAGATCATGTAAACATTTGCAGTAAATTCCGGTCGTAAATTGGCGAAAATGGCGGGGTTTACATGCACCATTATTTTCAGGACACCCTGTATTTACACGTTCATTAGGTAAAATACAACTAAGTAAACTTTACACAACTTTCAGGAAAAGCAACACTTCCTTCTTAATATGTTAAAATTATGCTTTCTTAATGCAAAAAAAAAAAAAAAATCAAAACTCGACTTGTTTCATTTTAATTTAATATTTTCCTTTCCCGAACTGCTTAGAGTGTTATTGAACATAATTTAACTGATTCCTTTAACATAAATTATTCCAAATTGAAAACGTAGGCCAACATGCGGAGCAGCAAATTATAGCGTATAGGCCTAAGTGAAGATGGAGAACACCACGACGTCTTTGACAACGATGGTGTATGCCGCAAATATTCTCGGTCTTTGAAGGTAACATTTTCCTAAAGCTCTTGTGATTGTCATACCATCCCCAATCACCAGAAATTCATCGACACTTTGCACGATTAGAAACAACAGGATATTCTTATAGCCACTCACATGTACATAGGCCAGCCTCGTCCCCGGGGTGTCGAGCAGTACGCGCCCACTACTACCTGCTCTCTCACCCTGGTACTGGATCATTTGCATGTGCAAAATTTTTGAACACGTATGCAAATGAGGAATGGTGGTCTGGCGCCTGCCTGTGCATTACATTAGCGTTTGCTTTTGTATGCGATGTCTTGGGTCAAAACACAATCGATTCTTCGGGCCGTGAGTTACGAAAACACGATTATTTTCGAAGTTAAAATGTTACAATCTTATCAAGCCATTTATTGAGAAAATTGGATAGGAAAGGAGCATTTTAGAGAAGGAGTTGACATTATAATTACAATAGAGAGGTTTCGCATGCAAACGGATACGTCATCAGTTATGACGTCATACGCCACTCATTATCCGCTAAACGTGCAGACGACACGCATATCTCGCTCGCTAACTCTCGATAGCTAAACGTAAGTGTAAGCGTATCCGTTCGCTTGCGAAACCTCCCAAATGATCGTGAAAACACGTAATGCACGTTGGAAATAACAACACCAACCACACGATATAAATCAATAACTAGCCAATTGTGGCATCGAATCAGGATACAGGAAGACAGTTTTCTGTCGGGCTTACTTTTGGAAACGAGGTGTACAATTATGTGCATGTTGTACACTGCAAAATATCCTGTTACATTTTCTCGTGCAAAGTGTCCAGGCATTTCTGTGGACTGGGGACGGTACGACAATCACAAAAGCTTTTGAAAATGTTACCTTCAAAGACCGAAAATAGCTGCGGCATACCTCAGAGTTGTCACCGATGTCATGGTGTTCTCCATCTTAGCTAAACTGCCTGCTTTACTTATCAAAATGTATTTTAAATTTACGTGTTTTAAAGGCATTTTTTCCGGTGAATCTGACATAAATTAGGTTTTATTTTACATTCCCATTTTACCTAATTCTTTTTCACATATCTTTTTGAGAGTGCAGCATCAACCTCTTTTCAACATCTTTCCTATGACATCCATGGTTTGTTTCAATTAATGAAGGGACAAATAAAACGAGGAAGAAGGAAACACGTTTTACCAAAATTCGAGGCGGAACGAAGAAACATCCTCGTAGTTGATTCATTGCTCCGTTTCTCATGTCTTCACCCCTCTCATACTTTGATATAAACAAGCATGATCGTAAAAGACAGAAAATACTGATAACAAATTAAGCTAATTAAAACTGATTAACGATGCTCTTGGGAATAGTATTTCCTCGGACTACATGACTACATAATCTTACGTTTAGTGTTTACAAGACTGTAATGTGACTTTTACTACGACTGTCCCTTTTCATCATAATCCTCTATCCAGTGTCTTTGCACATAAGTACGCCCCTCGTTACTCTCAAAACGACTCGGAGCTTTTTAGCTACCTCGCTGCCATCAGCAAGCAGAAATGGGTGTACAATTCCAGCAATGCAAAGGAGTTTAGGTAAGAGCACGGAAACACATTTCCTTTTTTTTAATAATATTTGACCCCTTAACCTAATCTAGCAAGGATTTGACGAAAACTTACACCAGCCAACCGATCCCGTTAGCTAGGTGGTCGAGTGGTAAGACATCTGCACTAGAAAGTAGGAGGTCGTGGGTTCGAGTCCCACCCGAGTGATTTTTCCAACTTTCACTCGGGAGGTAACACACTGAGTATACAGTGTTTAAACGTCGGTGAAGGGAAAAACCTAATTTGATTGATATCACCCCGACTCAAAACTCCATCTTATAATAGAAAACTTACATGTCAAGAAGTTCCGGGCCAAACTGTGAGGCTGGTTGGTTTTCAAAGTGTTAAATGCATGATACGAGCGTGTGATTGATTGACGGTGAACAGTCTTTCGGATCTCACCCTTTCACTTTGTTTGACAGGGTCGACTTGCGAGCTGCTCTAGGAAAAGAAGGACGGTTTGAAAACTTCATCGCAACACGACAAAATACGCGGCCGGACCAAAATATCAGCTTTTATCTTCATGGCTCTATGCTAATGTCCAAAACGCTGTGGAGATCGCTTCCAAGGGTAAGTCAACCAAATGCCCCCCCCCTCCCTCCATACCCCCCCCCAAAAAAAAAAAACAAATTGGCAAAATCTCGATATGACACCAAATGCAAGTTACCTTTGGAAACACTCGTATCCGAAAATATCTGCTTATTCCTACTCGGCAAAAACTAACTATGTTTTGGTGTATCACTTGGCATTACTTTTGGAAAACACCAAAGACCGTCCGATGTTCATAAACTGGAAGGATGTTAAGGGCAGAAGGCAAATACATTTTACTGGGCGCGACGCGAGCCGCCGCGGCGCAGTGCGGCGCTTATTTCCCAGCTGTTTATTTTCTCTCTACCCTCGGCGCTGCGCGGCGCTCAGACCAGACATCAGCTCATTAACTTTCGCTATTGTGTTTGTCCCATTGTTATGTTAATGAGCGAGGTCAGTGGAGAAGTTTTGGTCCACGCACGAGGCGGGCCGCGGCGCGCCGTTGAGCCATAAAATGCCCCCATTACGTGGATGCGATGGACAAAGACCGAGTTCCATTTATAAAGCTATGTAGTAGGGAGTCCAGTTTTGGGCCGTAAATGTAACCACGCAAAATTAGTCAATTTCAATGACTCTAAAAAATATAAAAGGTATCCTGATACAAGAAAAATACACCCCCATTATTAAAAACAATTCAGAACTTTGCGTTCATTTGGATGGGGAAAAAACGAATTCTCAACTCGCGCTTTCCATATCGACCAAATGCGCCAAACATTTTTATCAAAATTATAAATAAAAAGGGCACAGACTAGTATTCTCGTACCCAGAAAGCTCAGACTTTTATTAAAACAGTGGTACAAAAAGAAAGGATTAAAATCCCTCCGCACCTTTATTCTGCAAAGCATTTCTAAAGGTCGGGGTACAGAGGCGATACGAGAGAATTTTGTACAACGGCGAAGCTCACTATGTAACACTGCAACCAGACTAATTTACTACTACATGTTGTTTTATGCGGATGGCATTGGTGCCAGACTTACGAGTAGTCTGGCAGGCGGTAACGGTAATAACGCGTGTGCGCACGTTCCGAGTTGATGCGTTCTGTGGAGCGGAATCGGCCGTTGCCAGACGTTGTCTCGCACGTGGTAACGGTGAGTGGAAACATTGCTCCGTGTTACTGCGTTGTGTGGAGCAGGATCGGAACTATACTTTGCCCGTGCGTAACGGCGGGCCATCTGATATTGTCTGGTCTCATCGCGGTGTTTGCTCGGCGCGCGCCTGGACAGTGCGAAGCCTCCGGGAAAAAATCGTACTTTTTTTGTTATGAGTGGTCAAAACCTGATTCAAAAATCAACTTATTGTTTATTTGATGGGAATTCCTATGATATCAAACACTTCGATAGGTTTCGAAAATAAGATGTATAAAACATGCTAAAAGTAAATGTAGGCCTACATCATACAAAATTGAAACTCCGAATTTGGCCATATAGGTTGTTTTTTTCTCCAAAATGCAAACACCTATGATGCTGATTCAAACGTCATTGATTTTGTTGTGTAATTCTCTTTTTAGTGATACAAAACATAAGATTTCTTACTTTAAAAAAATTCAATTCGCTGTTCATTATTCATAGTGAATTGAACAAACGCCAGGATGTGAGTGAGGATACAAGGAAGGGAGGATTGGGTGTCGTCACGATCACGCTTGATTCCACTCCTTGAACGCGTTGCTGTCAAATAGTTCGTGGAAAGTTGTTCATTTTGGGGGGACACTGATGATAGGTGCATCAGAACGGCTAGAAAATTGAGTAGATTCATCCCTCAGTCCTGAAGAACTCATAGGCTTATAGCTGTTACTGAACATACTAAGAAATATTGTTATTCTCTCTATGCCACATTATTTCATGAATTTAATACTAATGCATGTTTAAAATGACAGACCAAATCGCCAAAATACGGTTCATACAATGTACATGTATTGACATCAGCGTCTTACTGTTGATATCATATTTAAGTTTAATACTTTTCATACGTATAAACAATATCAAAGCTGTGCTACCCTTTGTAATTGACATAATTCCTCTTATTCAACCTTTTGTGCAGATTTCTGTTTAGTATTTACTCCTGGTTTGTGATTGTAACCAATAGGCTAGAATTGTTAAACTTTTGAAATTACGATAATGAAAATGTACACTTGTAATGACCGCCACTTATCCTGTAACATTTGTTTCATGTAAAAGGTTGTTTGGATAAAGTACTTTGTATTTAAAGCATTTCGGAGCCGTTTAGGAATTCAATTCTGATACAAATACTGATATTAATGATTGATCACTTAAATGTAATTCTTTTAAAAATGTACACTGTCCTCAGCAGCAGATTAAAATAAGTATTTCCTCTTAAGACCAAACACTGGCTAGAAGCTTCAACGTTGATGGTCAAATTTTAATGTTGGCATCGAGGGAGATCCCTTAGAAAGGTTTTCAATCCTAAAATAGAAAAGAAAAAAGGTAAGTCTTAACAAAGGATATATTAATACATTTTATAAAGCCAAGAGAAAAAAATGAAGAATCTTATTCAACCCGGACACCTAATTAATCGGTATTAATTTTTCATGAACCTAGTCTACTTCATTTATTTCATTTAAACTCTCAATTGCCAAAAGTGAAGAGTTCACCTCGGCCTCGCTTTCTGTTTAATATGACCGACTCATGAATAAGGCCTTTGCTCATTCACCTGGAAATTTCTTGAATTAAAAAACAAAATATAAGGCCGAAAAAAACCAAGCCATGCGCATGGATTGAGTCCAGAGAATTGGACATGCAAAATTCTCAATCTAAATGAATTCCAGATATTCTGTTATAACTCAAGTCAACTACCTGTATGTACTTACCAAACATCCATATCAAAACACAAGCATCAGCAAAACATTATCTGCAACTCTAAGCATATAAAAAAACGATTAAACTTTGATTAAAAAATAATATAAAAAAATAAAAAAAGAACACTGCATGACAGGAAAACAACCCCAAAACGGGCCCTAATGAAAAGCATGTAATAAGTCGGGCAGCCAGACTCAAAAGGTTTGTCCCCCGATTGGGGTACAGTCTCCCATTTGGGAGACAGCGCTAGTTCGCCCGTGTGTTGGCTGCAGTGTAGGCTATGGGAACGTAGCAGCGGTAGTGCTTTACAGCAACACGTACGTACATGTACATGTACATCTGATCCCGTGCACCAGGCCCAGTGATGGGCAAATGTCTGTCTCGTTGCGAAACTGCCGGACATTGGTAGTTGCATGTCCAATCATTTTAATTAGGTATCACACAGTCTCCATTCTTAATGGCTTTGTACTGAACTGGTTTCTCGATCTGGTGGCAGGGGAAAATATAAAGCACTTTTCCATTAAAGATTTACCGCTGGAACAGTAATTTTCTGGCCACGAATCTCCTCTTCCGGTCTTTCGACTTGGAGGTGTCCCAGAAAAATGCATTTTGTTATGAGCGGCATGGAACATGATCTCCGTTGTTTACAGCGACAAGTCGATAACCCCACATATTCAATGGACACTTCACTTCCCAGAGTTGGAACTATTACACTTGTATCGTGTCAATTTCGTCGATGGGGAAAAGTATACAGGCCGGACTGAAATTTCTGGACAAAATTAGACACACCCACAAGAAAATATGCTGGTATACTGCGGTTTGTATAAAAAATATTACAAATAAATTGGAGACCAGTGTTGGAACTATCACTTGCGTCTTATTAGTTTCGGTGATGGCAACAAAACAATCAAGGGCGGGACTAAAAGACGCAATCGCGGTGGCAAGATATTGGCTGGTAATCTGCACTCCGTAAAATCACACATAATAAAAAGGAGACCAGTGTTGGATTTTTTTTTTAATGAATCGACCATCATATCAGTTAAAGAAAGGCAAAATTTTCAAACCTTTAACGCGTTTCACGCAAAATGTTTTTTTATTGCTTTCAAATATCTTAAAAGTTGAAATCAATCACATAGAGTTGACGATCTCAACACTTTGGTTGCTCGGATACATGAAAGGCCTACCTTTTTAATTTATTCTTTATCTATTTATTTTTGGTACCATCTTTTAAGGAAAAACACTCAAAATATATGTCTAGGATGCAGGTATCGGACAAAAAAAAATCACAAAAATTAAATTAGGCCTCAACATTTGCCCACGTTGATCATTGTGCATAAGTCTTGAATTGACTGATTTGGAAACTGAAATGTCAAGTGTCGCATGAATGATTCAAGATTTGAAGCAAAACGTTTGTGTACATTTTGTATAATTTATAAATTAAAATGTTGCTTTTATCACACCTAATTAACATAATTTGTTACAGGGTACAATATATGAACGTAGACGTCATCGGACCTGCAGTGTTGTTGGCTCCAGCGGTGTACTGAACGGATCCCGATGTGGGAATCTCATAGACAAGGCAAACTTTGTCCTCAGGTAGGTCATTTAAATTCACGAAAACCTCTCTGAATTAATGCTCTGTGGTGCAACACTCGCTTTTCGTTGACTGCACCATTGCGAATTACGTACATGCTTAACCGGTCACTAGAAAAGTGTCTTTCATTATATTACTATTATACCAACAGATTCAACTTGGCTTATGTGAAAGGCTATGAAGCCGACGTTGGCACCAAAACACACTTCACGACGTTAAACCCTTCATTAGTACACAAAAGGTTAGTACATATAATTGCCCTATAAATCTTCCTCCTTTGTCTGTCCCAAAATCTCTCCACTAATTGAGTGTTCCAACTCTCTGCCTCCACATAACGCCTTCATCCATGTTTGTTGCGTTGTTCTATAGGGCATAAATATAAACTATAGGGCATGAATATATCAGCACACGTTTTTATGTAAATAGAAACTGTATCTATTTCATGGAGACCGTAAGCATAAGCATAAGCACAGCAAGAGGCGCGCTTACTTCGGAGGAAACGTTTGCTGAGGTTCATCTGGACTTGATTTCTAAAGTGTGCTCCTTATTCCCCGAAGATTTCTGTTGATGATCCTGCAAGTCCTTTGTAGTGATACTTTCCCCTGCCCTTTTTGAGACATTCAGCTTTTCTTTACAAGCCGTTTTCGTATTGGCAGCCACCCGGGGTTCGTGAATGACAGTGCTTTGTTCGCGACATTGTTTATGATTGCGTATCAAGGAAAGACCCCGCTCAAAATTCTACCGACTCTATTGTTTGTCATTATTTTGGTCATTTTTTAACCGGATGATATAATAGTTAAATGATACTCATAAAGCACTTTCAAACCGATACAGTATTATTTGATGCCAAAAGACTCTGACTGTTATTGTTTGCTCGGTGCTGTTAACAATAATAAAATGAATATACCAAACAGGACCGGTTTTATACTGCACCTTTACAGGTTTAATAGGCTGAGGACCAAGCAAAACTATGCAGACTTTGAGGAGGTCTTAAAGCAGTTTAATGGCAGCCAACTGTGGCTGCCAGCATTTGCTTCCACCTCGCGACATCGAATCCTCCTCAGAGTCGCGAGTGCTGCCCGGTATTCCAAGCTAGTCACGCCCATCCTTGGCCACCCTGACCACTACACCACCGTGGCAAAGCTTTGGAAGAAAACCTTGAATGTAACTGGCTGGACCACATCAGGTAAGCCACTATTTTCAAGAAAAAAATTACGAGTGCAGGAATTTGCAGCCCGTTAACCTTTCAGACATAATGATCCCCAACAACACTATTTTTTTTTAAAGGCGAAGGTGGATTTATTGGATGGCTTTCCTCCTATACCTCCTTCCTTCTGCTGTCCGATAAAATATGGAGGGTTTTCATGCTGACCTATTTTTTGTATGTGCAATCGTGTTGGCTGATGTCTTTTACTTTGTTCCCTTTCCCAGTTGTTTCTGTATCTTTTATTTTTATGGCTCTTCTGATGTCGTACCCAGGACCAAAATCTCATTTCGTTCAAACAGGTCTGCATGTGTTCACGTCCATCTTCGATCTGTGTGACCGAATTGATGTCTTCGGTTTCTGGCCGTTTGCCCAATCCTTGGAGGGCAAGACGTTACCATACCACTACCACGACGGCAGACGAGGCGCGTCAGCTCACAGTTTCACCAAAGAATTCAAGGCGATATTGCATTTGCACGAGCTTGGCATTATCAATTTTCATTTGGGTTCATGCGTATAATCGTTCTATGTGGCCTGCTAATTTTGTTAAATGTCCCAGAAAGCAATTTTAAACCTTCCCGCCTGCTTTATAATGCATCATATGGCGCGAGCTAACTTATATTATGGGCCATAAATTTTACTTTTTGTTCATTTGTTTATGATGTTAATAACAATCTCAGTTTATTATATAATAAATATACATTTCTTTTATTCAAGGTTTAAATGTTTGACATTCCAATAAATTCCAAGTTATCTCAGTTCATAAAATTAAAGGGGGAAGCAGTAATGTTTCAAATCTCAGTATTTTGCTTGATAAGAAATCTTTAAAGGGCAGGGCCGAAGGCAGGGAGGGGAGGTGGGGGCGGACAACCCCCCATTCCCTAAAAAAATAAATAACGATAATTATAATATGCATGTCAACTGTTTCCAACAATTGACATTTGAGGTTTACTCAAAAGAGTCTTTCCATGGGTAATCAAAATTGTTTATAAGACATGAAAAAGCCCACTTCTTGGTAAAAACGACCCTCCATTTCCACCTGGCTAGCCTTTAGTCAAGTCCCACGCGCCTATACCCGGACCATCCGGACACGCAACGTACCCCTGATGCTGGCACGTAAAAAGACTAGCACGAGCGGCGAAGTCGCGAGGGTTTTTTACTATCTCGTGGAACTAATCACTTATTCATTTATTCACGTAATATAAATCAAGCAATATAAACCAATCATCTAACGGTGGTTTGTGCCACATGGCGCGCGTGCTGTCTGGCGCCAGACGATGGCTGATTTACGTTAGTAATTCTGCATTTTCATTGGTCAATTCACAACGGGTAATGCATTATGCATGTCTACCAAATCGGTAGACAAATGTGAAGAAAAACATAAGCGTTCTCCACGAGATGGTAAAGGCCCTCGCGCTTCGCCGCTCGTGCTAGTCTTTTTACGTGTCAGCATCTGGGGTGCGTCACGTGTCCGGGTAAGCACGTGGGACTTGACTAAAGGCTACCACCTGGCTGGCTACGAGCCTACGGCCATGCGGGGGGGGGGGGGAGTTTAGATTTGTAGGATTTCTTATTGATGATAAAGTCACTTGAAGTACTGCCAATTCATTGGAGTAATCAGCACAATAAATATTGCTCCATTTGAAAAAATATTGTCTGCTTTTCACCTTATACGTCTTGTATTTCTTGGTAAAACATTGTTCGGGAAAATACATCCCGTACAACTGGAGATAAACTACCTACTCGTCCAAAATTGAATTATTACCGATAACATGTAACACCAATTTGGGGCACAAAGTCGGCCTATAGGTATTTAAAATGTTCAATGAATATCTGCAAGCGCTAACTGGGGAAATCATTCTTGAGGGTGTGCGCCTGTAAAAATGCCAAAAATCCGTCCGCTGAGCTCATGAATACAAGTTATACCCTCAAAATATTCTATATTAGAGAGGTTTGAGAGCCAGAAAATTGGGGAATTGAAGGGATATGGTAATGAACCTGTGGCCCGGACTTCGAGCTTCAAATTCTGAGCATTTTGGATACTATTGGGCTCGAAAGTGGCACTATTTTGCCATGTTGTGGAGGGATCGTTTTTCAGGATGGCAACTTTTCCGCTTTGGGGAATATAGGGGTCGTCTTCTTTGGGTGAGAATATCTCGAAAAGTCGATGGTCAACCCACCAAAAAATGAAAAGAAAATGAAAGATGACACATTGATCATCCTTTTTCTGTGCAGTTTGAATACATGTGAGGGTACTGAGTATTTTTAAAAGAATTTTGAAGTATGCGCATTAAGCACTAGTGTCTAATGGGAATTTTTTGCAGGGTTGCACCCTAGAATGAAATGTTTGTCACCGTGAGAGGGCGCCAAATTACAATAAAAATGGTCTTTGCGGACTGCTTCTCGGCAAGACGGTTATCGGCAATTATGTACCTCTCTAAGTGGTTTCCTGGCAAGGCACATGCAGGTTCTTAGATCTTTCTTGAAATAGATACTCCGAACCAGAGATGAGGGGGAAGGGGAAAAAGCTACACAGAACGTTCTCTCCGATTTACTTTATTACTTTGTTCAAACTACTGCATTACTTTATACAGCAAGGAATTAAAATGGACCACATGGAAATATACAAGGTTCAACGGGACTATTGACGATGAACACACCAACCACAAGCTTACTTGAAACGACGTTTATAAAAAACAGTATAATGATGATCTCACTGCCTAGTGCTCCTTTTGTCTATTTTATTTATTTAAACAATTGCGCGTGTTTGATGTGATCTTTCTGAAGCTGGTGTTTCACATACACAGCGGGGCAGCCACGATTATCACGTGATGGCTAATCGAACGCTCTCGTGTATGTTTTACTTACATGTGCAAGCTACTCGAACGTACTCCACATCAGCCGTAAGTATAGCTTTTCCCGGCCACTTTACGAATTTTTCTAACCATTTTCATTATCAGAAATTCAATATGCGTTATTTTTAAACGTGATCAAAATGAAGGTTTCTTTTTTAATTTGGGGGCATTCATTTTCATTTTCAGGCACCCTAGATTTTGCTCGGAATGTTCGTTTTCGTTTCGGGGCATTCTATTTGGTTTTTGTGACATTCAATACTTACTTTGTAGCTTTCTTAAATAAAGTTTTTAAAATAGTTTGATAATTGACGCATTCAAAGTAGCGAACGTCGGTACGCCTATAACGTATTACCATGCTTTCCGTTTCTTATTCGTTTATGGGCAATCACTTTCATCGTTTGGTCATTCAAGCTAATGAAATATTGGAATTGATATTTTTCCTATTTTTTTCCAAGGTGGATGTTTTCTCCGAAATCTTGGTAACTGTAAAAATGTATAAGTTAATGTATGTATTAATGTATAAGTATTTTGGGTTTCTCCAAAATGGCTTAACCGACCCTACCCGACCCAACAATTGCAAACGCAAAACCGAAACCAACCTGACCCGACTGAAATGATGGACAAACCGACCCAAACCGAGGTCGTTTTCGGGTCGTTTTCGGGTCGGGTTAGCACAACCCTTATACGGACACGAAGTCTCCTTTTCAATTTTGGTACGTATTTTCTAACTCTGATTGCCCATTTTATGCATATTCAATGCCTTTTCTCTCAACAACACAAACCTTGTGCTGATTTACGCCTCACCTACTACTGAAGACGTTCAGTCTGGGGCGATGGTTCCCTCTCATTTCTTCCAGTTTGCGCAGGACACGTGCGTACGAATACATGCATATTAATTATGGCAAGTGACCTTACCACAATGATGTGCGATTATGTGTTTCCCTCAATTTTTTTTTCTGAAAGAGATCAGCTGCTACGTACCAGCGCCAATGGACATGTTTTTTTTTTTTTTTTTTTTTTTTTGGGGGGGGGGGGCTATCGGTTGTTGTTGTTGTTGTTGTTGTTGTTGCTGTTGTTGCTGTTGTTGCTGTGGATGTTGTTGTGGCTGTTGTGGCTGTTGTGGCTGTTGTCGTGTTGTCGTGTTGTCGTGTTGTTGTTGTTGCTGCTGCTGGTGCTGCTGGTGCTGCTGCTGCTGGTGCTGCTGCTGCTGCTGCGCTGCTGCTGCTGCTGCTGCTGCTGTTGGGTTCCGTTTGAAGATAGTTGTTTGAGTCTTCTTAATGTTTTGGTGTTTGTTTTGTACGTGATGTAAACAATTATCTGCAGAATTATATGCTAATATTGATTGTAAAGTTAAAAAGTTAAAAAATCTCAAGACAAACGCTTGGTGGCACCCTACCAATGAGTAGCTGGAATTGGGGATCACATCTCGCAACTTGGCCAAAAAAAAGGTTTTGACAGGGGAGCTAGGGCACTCATGTTGGATGAGCTGCTATAATGAGCATCGACGGAATTCATTACAAACATGCCGACAGTTTCCCCAAGCACCACTTGCTCCTACTGGAGACGTTCAGTGCGGGGGCGTTGGTTCCCTCTTAGAAACCTTCCAGTTTGCGCGGGACACGTGCGTACGAAATAGATATGATGATGGCAAGTGACCTTACCACAATGACGAGCATCGACGGAATCTATTACAAACTTGCCAACAGTTTTCCCAAGCACCACTTGTGATAGTTAAAAACGTTAATTAAACTGTAATAAAAACAATCGGGACGCTAGACAACCAAATGGAAATATGGAAATTGGATAAACACAATAATGACAATTGGCTCCACCCGTAATATATATATATTTTAAATACCATTAAAGATAATTTTTAAAAACCACTCCAGTCTCAAAATGTAATGAGAACGTAAGATATACTGGTAATCAATTTTAAGAATTGTCAATCGTTAGTTGGAGTGCCTTTTTTTCTCGCACGGTTAGGAACATTTAGGAATAGTGGCGAATTCACTGGGCCAGCAGAGTTGATAAAAGACGCTGTTCGTGATTTGTCACTCCGTAATGTGCGGACCGACCACCCGTGTGTGCTGCTGTTCCCACCGCCGTCTGTACTCCCTTAACCACTTCGCCATGACGCACTGGATCCTGGCGCTGCTTCTGTGCGCCTGTTTGGCAGTCGCCCTTGCGGATGATGCCGAATTCAAAGGTGATTGCAACGTGTTTGCTACGGTTAAAATCCTCTATCGGAACCGCTGAAATGCCTGCATAATCGTTTAAGCATGTAATCGTTACTTTAATAATGTTTAGAGCAAAGTAATTTCGGCGCGGGTTTTTGAAGAAGGAATGACAAGTACTAGACACAAAATTAATTGGTAAATCGCAGGAACAGATGAAATGTTTTGATAGAGTACAAGCAAGTCCATATTTAAGACCATCTACAGCTTTTTCCATACATGGTTAAAGGGCAAAGGATGCAGAGCCTAATGCACATGTACAATCAAATATTTTTTGTGTGACTTGAGTGTGGTTCTGAACAGGTGGAAAAGCGAGTTTGTACAGTCGTCAGCAGACTGGCCCTAAAATCTAAACTGGCCCTTGGGATGGACACAAATGCTTGTAATGTTACATTGAACCTGTAGGCCCGGAAGATACATTTGTCTTCAAAGTTTTAGATTTCCTTGTATATTAAGTCAATTCACTTTGCATTTCTGTGATGCAGGCTTTCATCTTGTTCGTATTGGCCTAATTCAGTACTATAGCCCTAGTGCATGGCCAAGGGCAATTTCAATTACCCTTGTTTTAGAACATGTTTTTAGCTTGGCCCCATTGGGCTCGAACAGAAATATAATCTGAACTTTAAAACTGTGTGTTTGACGGAAATTGGTTGACAATGTTTTCAGATGGAGCCATTGTTATCGACGACGAGGTTTGCGAGAAACTGGCGGCTCAAGTGAAATCTTTTTTCAGTCCGTGGAGATGTTAGGCTTAACTACAAAGATTTAAAGTTTGTATACTTTGCTGGGGAAAAAAATCATCCAAAGTAAAGGCCTATCCTCCTCTATGTTTCAATATAAGAAATTGCTGACTACACTGTCAGCCGTCAAAATGGCAGCCGTCAATTTTGAATCATGTGACTTCCTTCGTGAATCTGATTAGTTAGCATAAGTATGGCGTCCCGTGAAATCGGAGTGCTGCCCGCACACCTTGCCGGTGACTTCGGATCCGGTGAAATCGGATGCAAAAAAAAACAAACATGTTTGATTTCATCCGATCGCCCTGTGCGCGGTCAGATCAGTCCGAATTTTCAGCGCACGCCCCTGCACGATGGCCCGATGATCCGATGAACCGGTAAAATCGGAAAGGTGTGCCCCGGGCTTTACCACACCCTATCCCTGCCTATCTCAACTGCCCCATACTGCACTGGTTTACGGTACATCACTGTTATAACTACGGGGAATCTGAGCAATCAGGATGTGGTTAGTCGTTATTTTTGGAGCCCGAAAGTGACCGTATTAACTCCGGCATATATTTGCAGCCTCTGATTCCTGTAATCATGTAAATCCTGTAATACCGTAATTACATTGGCCGTAAATGTTTCAGGAATTAACCCTGTTGGCAACCATGACTAGCAGCCAGGTTAAAAAGTAAAAATATGATCAAAAATAGAATCCTGGGCGTCAATTCATATTTGGTAAAGATTGCTAAAGGGGAGAACGACTTGTGTTCCTTCTGTCATGTAAAAAAGGAAACTCTGATTCACTTTTTTTTACTTGTGAGATTTCTTTATCGTTCTGGACCCAAATTAGGGATGGGATTAAGAAGACTGTGAATATTAATGTGTTTGTAGATTGCGAGATGATTTTATTTGGCACACTTAACAAAATCTGGAGCGCCTTTAATTTAAGTCTTCTCCTATGCCGTTACCACATTTACAAAATGAAGATGAATGCTAGTAAATCGTCTCTTTTAGTATTTAAGAATGAGCTAAAATGATACTCAGAATTTATATTTATATTTACTGCAAAGGGTGATCTTGCTAAATTTAATGCAAAATGGGACCCATTCTCTCTTTTATGTAATGATTTATATATCACTTGTTGTTACTTATTGTAAAACGCAAAAGAAACGATTTCCCCTGACGAAAAAAAAGTAAAAAATGCTACGAAGCTCGACTTCCGGAACCCTCGTGCAGCCGGCCCGCCTGCAATTTTGTTTCCTAAACAAAATCAGGATTACATGGTTGTTGAGCGCGCTCTACGACCCTTTTATGACACGTATGCAGGTATATAGGTTTAGGCCTAATATATTATCAGGAATTTCCAGGATTAGCAGAGCGGTTCGATAGCTCAGTTGGTAGAGTCGTGGTATTGTACCACGAGCGATCCCCGCGACACCATTTTACCCGATTTTGTTTCTTTTCTTATCTGAGGCTTTGGAGGATTTTTTTAAAAGGGAAATAAAGTCCGAATTTCATTACGTTCGAATTCATGTCTTTTTTTCTAATTTTATATTTTTTTCACAGTTTAAGAGAATGAAAGGCCAAAACGTCATAGCATTCACCATATGCGGATGTCCGTTTGGGGAAAAAAATCGCGGCCCTCCTATGGGCATTTTACACTGGGTTGGCCTTTCTCTTGCTATGAATTTTGGCAGAATGATACGCTCATGTTGTGTTATATTGGTATTCTTTTAGACAAATTGGGGTAGAATCACTTGAAGTAAAAAGGTAAAGATTGCGGTTAAATAAGGTACTAGAGCGCTAACTCGAGTACAAAGTAATGCCTGATGGGCGCATCCATGTTTGTACACAAACCTATAGAGAACTAGCAATTTTGTACGGCTTTTGTACGGCTATTTGCATATCTGCGTCTGTATTCCATACCAGTTCGTTAATCGTTATCGAAGCCGATACGCCCAAAACCGAAACGCACGATCAGCAAATGAGCGTGTCATTTTGCTCTACGCAAACAGCGCAACACGTGCGCGTATTCGCTGCAGAAAAACAGTTCTCAAAAGTACCTTTTGTACTCATTTCATGACAGACACAATATTCGTTCTTATTTCATCACTCCTTAGGCTATATACCCGAAAAATGATGGAAATGTCCTCGAGTATTACAACGTCTTTAATTAGCAACGGTCATGTGTTACAGGCTTTCCATCGCTTACATTGCCTCTCCAAGATGTTTTGCAGTTGGTACCTACAATGACCGGTGCGTGTAACCACGGATCCTACACACACGGATGAACGACTGTTCTGAGCTCTAGTACAAAATGATGTTAATTTAATGGGTTGGGGGGATGTCCCTGCCCACCCTCGAACAATGATCAATCGAGAATATCCTGGAAAAGTAAGTACAGGATTTCGGGTGAACATGTCCTTTGCCCCTTTTAGAAAAAAAAGATCCTGGCGACGCCCATGGCTATAAAATATGTTATTTTAGTAAAGCATGCATAACTTCTGATATCACGGATCAAATTCAGAATTTTTTTCTTCAGATTATTGGAAGAACATGTTTTTTTAAGACACACTTCAAGTTGCATTTGCCTCCAACAATCAACACAAATGGCGTGCAATTAGGAATGATGTTAAAAGAGAAATTGAGTAGGCTCAAATTCAATGGATGCTAACCTCGTCAGGAATTTGCAGCAAACAGATCCCAGAAAATGGCATCAACAAATTAAGGTAATGAAAAAATCCCTAAAAACTGCTCAGCATACATATTCCGGATACCGATGACAAAGACATTAGAGGTAAAGCGGAAGCTATTCATACCTTTTTTTGCGAGTGTGTCGGACAACATGGATCCTCTAGAATACTCCAAATTGCCTTCAAAAAAAAAACCTGCGCGCCATTTGTACCCTTGCAATGTGTATGCAGAGTTTAGGAAAATAAACGCGATCAAAGCTGCTGTCCCAGACTAATTTCCTCCTAGACTAGCCAAGGAATTCGCCTATGAATTAAGTGTGCCTCTCACTGATATTATTAACAGCTCATTTAGGGATGGCAAGTTCCAGAGCAATGGAAGAAAGCAATTTGTGTACCAATTCCTAAACAATATCCACCGACCATTGATAAACTCAGGCAAATGTCACTAATTACTTCAGTTGTCGCTAAAATAGCGGAGGGTTTCGTCACCCGTTGGGTCAAATCGGATATCATGTCCATTATCTTTTCCAGGGTCCCGAAGAAAGTAGCAATGTGGGAACAGTGGTCCTGGCAGATTTCTCTAAAGCTTTTGACCATGTGGATCACACCTGCCTTATCAAAAAGATCATTGAAATAGGAGTCCGCGCAGCCATTGTTCACTGGATTTGCGACTTTCTACACAATAGGCAACAGTGTGTTAGATTTAATAATGCACTGTCTGATAATGTTTGTATGAAGGGAGGGGTCCCACAAGGAACTAAACTTTGTCCCTTAAGCTTTCAAATTCTTGTCCATTCAGCTGCACATGACACGAATACTCAATGTTGGAAATATGTGCATGACCTGACACTTGCAGAGAATCGTTTGGTCAAGCCTGGCTCTATATTGTTTGGACGAACTTCGGCAGTGGTCTGAATCATTTGAATTTCATGCTACTTTGGTTCGCTCATACGCATGAAAAGCAGTTTTACTCTGTGAGTAACCCAACCTCGTCCCCGGTGCTTTCTTTATTTCCAACCTTGTTTCCAATAGTAAGCCCTGGATAGTTATCTTTCTTCTGTATCCTGATTTGATACAGCAATCGGCCAGTAATGGATTTATATCGTGTACTTGGTGTTGTTATTTCCAACGTGCATTACGTGTTTTCACGATTATTGTCATTATAACGTCCACGCCTTCTCAAAAATACGTTTTTCCTTTCCAATTTGCTCATATTAATATGACATGTGATGCTGCATATTGGCAGGATAAGATTGTAACATTTAAACTTCGAACAAGTCGTGTTTTCATAACTCACGAAGCGACCAATTGATGCTGTTTTTACCCCAGACACCGCATACAAAAACAAACGCTAATATTACGCACATGAAGGCACCAGACTATTCTTCATTTGCATACGTGTTCTCCATGGCGTGATCTGTGAAGACCTGCGAAGTTTCATGCGTTTGTAAAAAGTCCACAACTGCGTCACACAACCTTCACAGCCTTACTATTATGAAAAAAAGAGACAAACTGACGATACGCCCGTAGATTTTGGCTCCAAATTGAATTTCAATAGGCTATTTTCGTTTGTTGTCTGGAATCAAGTTGAGATGGAAATTATATTGCAATATTTTCACAAAATCGCCTGGATCCTCCGTCGCCGTCAAACCAGAGACTTGTTTGTGTGTAAGAAGGCACTAATTAGTCCACTACAGTTTCCCTTCAATCTCCCTGTGAAAAATAGGCCTATGTACCTGACGAAATTGTTATAGACACTTCAGAATAATGCCTTATAAACGAACTTGGCGGGGTCCACAAAAGAGGTTTGTTATAGTGGTCGTTTGTTATAGTGATCATGCATTACATTTACAATAGACTTTACTATTTCGGCATCCAAGGGGATAATTGTTCGTTATAGCCAAATGTTCGTTATAGCCAAATGTTCGTTATAGCCAAATGTTCGTTATAGCCAAATGTTCGTCTAGCGGTGTATTGAATGTTCTTGGAATCAAATGTTTAATTTCTTAAATAAATAAAACAGGAACATAAACGGATGTGGTTCGAAAAAAATCAAACAAACCGTGAAAGGCATGACGGAAATTCAAAACTGTCGGTTTTCTTTGAAGAAGAAGAAAAAAAACCCGAAATATGATTCTGGTTCGCGAGGGGAAAAGGTGTCAGTTTAAAGATTTACACAGAAATAAATTTCCTAAAAATATTTCCTGGACACAAAGAAATTGATGTGTGTAAGAGAACAGATGTACAACTCTGTACCACGTTTTTTGCAGAAATATCATTGAAAACTTTCATTCCACTGCAATTGTCATATAACACTTTAGTTTTAACACTCTTGCGATTCGAAGATCTTCCTTTATACCTTCCTGAACAAAACCAATTGGGGACAAAAAGACGTTGTCCAGCATGTTTCCTTTGGTTTTCCTTGCCGTTGTGGCTGCTACGACCGTATCATCTAACTTCGATCCTCCGGTTGAGACTTTAGCAGTGAATGAGGGAGACAATGTGACTCTGAAATGCGAAGAAGCAACCCGCTTTGATTACGGATCACCCTGCCAGTCATTCAACGGTTTTTTTTTTATTTTTGGAAAAGTGTTAATAATAGTAGTGAATACCTAACAGACTGTGGGCAGGTCTACACAGAGTTCAAGGATCGCTTGACTGCATCCAAGGATGATGGATTGTACACTCTCACTATTCATAATGTTCACTGCGAAGATGCTGGCGTTTACGAATGTCCCTTATACGGGTTTCATCATCATATTGACACACTCAGAACCGTAGTGATGACAGTCAACTGCCCATCAACCAAACTGTGAGGTTCATCCCGATGTGCCCAGTGTCGGTACGATCGCCCAGTTGGTGTGCAGAGTCCCACCGCATGCTCCGCCTACCCAGCTGACCTGGCTCGAGACCGGCTCTCGTCCACTGGCCTCTCGAGTTTCCACGACACTAACCAGTCCCGAAGAAAACTGCACCCTGAACATTAACGTCACCGAAGACGTAAGGAACGATGAGTTCACGTGCGTGGCCGGCCGCGATCTTGCTAACGGACCCAGATGCACGGTAATACCGCTACGTGGTCTGAAAAACGTCTCGATATCTCCCAGTCCTGATTCCAGCGATATCAATGACAGTTTGTTCACGGGCTCCGTGGTTGGGGGTACCGTTGGATTTTGCTGCTAGCCATCGCTGTGGTGATTAAATGTGTCAAAGTGAAGAACAGATCTTCAGGATCGCAGCACCAGATAGCCCAGTCTCAACAAGCTACTCTAGCAGGCCTCGATATCTCCTCACAAGTCACAACCAAAAACTAGTAGGTACGAAGATGCCCCAAAAGCCGCAGCTACGCGTGCTGAATCAACCGTATACTATTCTACTCCAGACGATCATGAGAATAACAGCGATGCGGCGGCAAATGACGACTGCTCGACGTACATGAACATTAACATCTCTCAAAGAGAGAAACGATCGCCCCGTTGGAAACTTGTCGCTTCAGGAGATCTCGGATGATACTCCATACGGTCACTACAACTTTGGTGAGGTCGATACATTACCTGCAAAAAAATCACTGTTCACTCGTTTTCTGCGACAAACTCATGAGTTTACTGCATACGAGTTGTATAACTCGAGTTTAAAGGCACGTTATCAATACTATAGAGGGGCTTCGTAGCCGAGCGGCTAAATCGTGGAGCCACGGAGTGGAGGTTTGCGGTTCGAATCCCATTCGGACCAGAACTGGAAAACTCTCTCTGACGACCCAAGAGTAAAATGGGTACCTGATTCGTTCAGGGAAGGTAAGACGGCGAGAGGAGAGGACTGGGACCCGCCACTCATATGCCGCGCCCAAGACACAATGGACCTCTAACATCCCACTGCTCCTACGGACAATAATGCCTATGGGACCTTTACCTTTATCAATACTGTCCTGAGATACGGATAGAATAAAATACTCAAATTAAATGAAAAATATTGACCAAGTATCAAGCAATGTACATTTATAACAGTCTGCGAACATGACTTGTAATATCATACACAAAAAAAGGCAACGAGTGACTTTGACAACTATGGTGTTAATTAACAAAGGATACGTTTATAATTAAAAAAAAATGAATATTACATACTAGAATCAAATACTTATATCCGTAAGCAATGAGGACGATAACTATTTTGTAATTGCCGAGTTTACAAGTTTATTTAGAAACGGGATTACGGAGCTTTGAGGCTATAATTTGGCCCTTTTACATTCTTATTAATTTGAAGATTCTTAAAGAATCGTCTCACGTGCGAATGTTTACTGTGTAAGCAATTTATGTCAACATGCCAATTAGGCCTATATAATGTTTAGCTAAACATAAATAATGTACAACGAATGAAACATTTTACCTTTGTGAACTGGATTACCGCAACAACATCAATAATGCCTGCTATGAACGAAGTCGTGATAAAATGTTATCTATGCTGAACCGAGAAACGAATGGAGTAAAATACTCCAAATACAATGAAAAACATACATTCGCAAAAGCACACTCACAACTGTTTCTTTAGCTGTAATGTCATACACTGGAAAAAAGGCTTTAAAGACTTTGATATAATAATGGCGACAGTGTACAGGATTAATTGTTTTAATAAGAACAAAATAAAAGGATTAGTGGGGTATTAGGACAGTAAGGGACCGTCCAAGCATAACTCCACGATTTGTACATGTTATATTACAGCAATTATAATACAGCCTGCAATACTTGAAACCGATAAAATGTGATTGTTTTAATGCTTTCCTTGAAAATGTACCTTTGTGTCCCATTCAGCCTTATTTTCAATTCTCGTTTTGCCATTTCAAAGAGTATTTTGGTGCCTTTTGTGTTTTTATGCTAATGCGAATTTCCATTTTCATATTAATGTAATTCCGGGCAGAAACTTCAATGTTACAGCTATTTCACCAAGAATTTTGGACATTTTGCTGTCTTTTTCTTTTCTTTGGTGATACGGGTTTTGTAAGTACTGTCATTAATGTTGTTGGTTGATAACTTGCCCTTGCCGTCACATACGAGACCCGACATTTGCCTACGTTTTTACTTACCTAAAGATAACGTAGTTGCCAAAGTTGTGCAATCCCCGGCCCACAACCAGGAAACCGCACAGGATACGTGCGGTGAGTACATGCAGTGCGCAGCACGGCAATCCGATGCCAGATGCACGCAAGTAATTAAAGGGATATTTGGGACTGAAATCCCCCCAAAATGTTTTGGCTTATTTAGTTATCCTATGTCAAACGTCTTTTTGAATAGAACATAATGTCGCACGTATCCCGAGAAAAGACGAAAAATCCCGGTTGTTTACTTCTGACACGGCGGACGTTTTGTGGTATACGCATAGAAAAATAAACGTGATTTATTTTTATTTTACATAACATTCCTGTTTAGAGAAAAAAAAAAAAGGTCGTAATCTTTAACACGACCCTATTTTAATTACCTGTAATTTGAACAACTGGAGCGATTGAGACTGGTTCCCTCCCCACATTGGAATGAACGGATCGGGAACCAGTGCGTAGCTTGACTTTTTTTGTACACTCGGAATGAACTACGAGCTATCTAGATTTTATTTTTTACATGCAAACATGTTTAATTTAAATTCAGTGACAATGCGTATATCACAGAGGAACAATGACCACAGCGAGGGCGCTTTTTGCAAACTCTCTACTTGCAAAACTTTATTTGAAAAGTTTACGTGTACTTTGTCAAACTTTGTCTCTACATTTGCCCACATTGGTAACAAGGATTAACAAACAGCCATGTGTGACCGTAGCGGACGTATGCGGTCAGAATGTTGGATGAATTTTCTTTGAATCAAATGTTTTGATTTCATAATTGATAAAAAGGGGAAAAATTTAAGGATGTGGTTCGAAAAAAAACCCACCAAAACAATTCGTGAAAGGCGGGACGGAAATTCAAAACTGTCGAAATTCTTTGAAACAACAACATCGAATAATGATTTTGTTTGTTTGTGAGGGCATAAAGGTGTCAGTTTACAGATTTACAGACGAATACATTTCCTTGAAAAATGTTCCTGGACACAAAGTAATTGATGTGTGTAACAGACGTACAACTCTGTACCACGTTTGCAGAAATATCCGAAAACCACCATTCGACTGCCAATGTGAGGACACTTTAGTTGTATCACTGTTGCGATTCGAAGATCTTTATATACCTTCCTTAACCAAACCGTTACGGCCGTATCATCTGACTTGAACTTCACTGCTCCCACTGAGAAAATATCAGTAACTGAGGAAGACAAGGGGTCTCTGGTCTGCGAAGAAGCAACCCGCTTCGATAAAGGGCCAGACTGCCATTCATTCAACGTTTTATTTCGGAGAAGTGATGATACATCGGAATACCTAATAAACTGTGGGCAGGTCTACACAGAGTTTAAGGATCGCATGATTGCATCCAAGGCTGACGGATTGTACACTCTCACTATTCATAATGTTCACCGCGAAGATGCTGGTGTTTACGAATGTCTATTATTCGATTCTCGCAATTATATTGAAACACTGAAAACCGTTGATTTGACAGTCAATGCCCAACCAAGTGGGAATTCCACGGCCCAACCAAACTGTGAGGTTCATCCCGAAGTGCCCAGTGTCGGTACGATCGCCAAATTGGCGTGCAGACTCCCACCGCATGCTGCGCCTACCCAGCTGACCTGGCTCGAGTCCGGCTCTCGTCCACTGGTCTCTCCAGGACCCACGACACTGACCAGTCCCGGAGAAGGGTACATCCTGCATCTTTACATCACCGAGCATGTTAGGAACAAAGAGTTCACGTGCGTAGCCGGCCGCGACCTTACCGACGGACCCAGCTGCACCGTACTACCGCTACGTGGTCTGACAAACGTCTCGGCCACTTCGAGTCCGAGTCCTGATTCCACCACCGTTGACTGTGTGTTGACGGGTCCCGTGGTTAAGGCTGGGGGCGCCCTTGGAGGTTTGCTCATGCTGCTGCTAGCCATCGCCGTGGTAATTAGATGTGTCAAAGTGAAGAAAAGATCTTCAGGATCGCAGCGCCAGATAGCCCAGTCTCAACAAGGTACCCTAGCAGGCCTCGATATCTCCTCACAACCAAACACTAGTAGGTACGAAGATGTCCCAAAAGCCGCAGCTACGCGTGCCGAGTCACTATACTATTATATTCCTAATAACGATCATAAGAACAGCGATGCGGCGGCAAGTGACGACTGCTCGACGTACGTGAACATTAACCTCACTCAAGGCAGAGAGAAGCGATCTCCCCGATGGAAACTTGTCGTTCCAGGAGATCTCGAGTGATACGCCAGCCAGTCCTTACTCCCCAAAAACTGTATTTAGCAAATAAACACAATCTTGCTATCAACTTGTAAATTATGTTTAGAAGCTATAAATATCACGTGTCCAATTCCTTAACATCGATGTTCAATTGTTAAATTCTATCCATCAATGCTCTAAATGTTTAGTAAACAAGTTTATTTAGAAACGGCGTTTTGAGCTTTTAACATATATGCAATACATACATTAGATTTTGCCTTTTACGTTATAAATAAATTAACAAGTTGAAAAAATTTACATTTGTGAATGTTGACTGCACGTGATATGCTATTAATTGATGTATATGTCGAAATGCCAACTAACGTTTATCTAGACATTGAGGAAGAAGTGACATAATAATGTATAAAGCAAAACAAAAAATATCATTGGTTAATTTGAACCAGGTTACCTCAACAATATCAAGAATGTGAATGTCTTCTTCGGAAAACACACCTGTTTTCTGCTACGAACGACGTCGTGATGAATTGTTGATTGCTGAACAGAAAACGAAGAGAGTAAATACTCCAAATACAATGAAGCAATATCCAAGTACTTATCAAGCAAAAGTACATTCGGTACTGTTTATTTAAATGCATTTAGGATCATTTGCTTTTCGTGCATTTTGTTCGTTTCCAAACATAATACCACCCGAATTCCAATGATGAATCTTCAAAACCTAATCTGTTGAAGTTTCAGCTCAGTGGACATTACACCTTTCGATAAAACAGTGAAAAACCATGCCCAACCTTTTTGATCACGAAAAACGATGTCGTCTAGTCTACAACAGTCTTTGTTTCCAAAAGTCAGCTCCTTGACTTATCGTTGGAAATCATCTTGATTTCTTCAAAATGACAGCATTCCACACGGAACAACGTCACGGGATTTTAAGTACAAGTACTATCGTTAATCTCAATGAATTTTTTAAAGGTAATACTTCGGTATGTTACTTTTGGAATACATCCAAATGATCCTATATGCCTTCAACTGTAATTCCGTAGACAGAAAAGTGCGTAGTATTTTGTGGATATAATAATGACAGCAGCGTATATATTAATAATACATGTATACTAAATAATTAGGATTACTTTATTTAAATAAGAAAAAGATGATGGAATAATCATATGATACTAAAGGCCATAACTTCACAATTTGTACATATTTAAAGCAAATACAGCATAACATGCATAAGTCAGATCCGATAATCAGTAAGCAATGGCAACGATAGCATTACTTCATTGCAAATCATTTGAATAACGGCAACGAACAGTTTTAAGAAAAAACTTTGTAGCAATGATCCATTCCTCTAAATGTACATGTATAATAACTACGAGGCCTTTTTAGTAATCCCTTCACAAATATTCAATTCCACCTTGTTGGTTACGTCACTACTAAAGCACTTGTATAAAATTGTATTAAATTGTATTTACCCCTCAAGAAATAAACCCTAGAGTGCTAGGGCGGTTGGGGGCGCTTTGATGAGTAAATGACAGAGCGGTTGGGGGCGCTTTGAGGACTATAATGGCTGATATAAAATTAAAATTCGCTATGAACATTAAATAATTCCATGCGCCTTAAAATACTACGTTGATTGCTCTGAACACTCAATTTCCCAGTATTAGACTTCTAATCCAGCATTTTATGTAGACACCAACATCAAAAAGTTTTACATACATGATATCTTAACAATTAACGATCACCCACCCTTCTTTTTACTTAACCCTAAAGGGGCCGGGGGCGGAATCCGCCCCCCCCCCCTCAACATTTTCCGTGAAAGCTTCTAAAAAAAACAAATCGCGACCCGAGCTGTTATGACTTTTTAGCCTCGAGCTTTGCGCATCTTTTGATACCAAAAACATAAAAATCGGACCACGGGTTGCCGCGTAGCGAAAAATTTCCCGGCGTTATGCGCTGTGAAAACTGAATTTTCGCATATACGTCGTGTACACAGAGCAGAATTGCCATTAGTACATATGAATAATTAATTAGCCATAATTCCAAAATCCCTTGACCTATAGTCATGAAATTTCTTGGGTATGTTAAAGAAGAGTTGCTCTATGCATGTGCCCAGTTTCAAAATTTTTCGTCACTCGATGGCCGAGATCTTAGGGGGGGGGGCGGAATCCGCCCCAAACCCCGGCTGAGAGATGGTCAAAATAACCCGGCCCCTTTAGGGTTAAATCAAATATTATTTATTCACGTATAGAAATGGCATTGTCTTTGTCATTGTAACCGATTATCTTTTGATTATCTTCGCAAAACATTTCCTGGCAAAAACTGTTTCCGCATTGACGTCTTCAGGATGTTTTTCTAGAGGGGAAAAAGCACATTTTGCCCCTCCCCCTCCCCCCAAAAAAATCACTGTACTTTTCCAGCATATTCTCAATTGATCATTTTTGAGGGTGTGCATAGGGGGACATTTGCCCCCTCCGCCCATTTAATTAACAGCGATATAACTTCGCACCTCTTTTTCTTTCTTTTTTGCCCCCCCCACCCCTTGGCCGGGGTACTTGGTGCTTGGTTGGTTCTTCTCCTAAGCACTTCCACAAGGGAGTATAACTAGGAGGCCAGAAACATGGGGGAAAACCCTTTGTCTTAGCGATAAGTGTTACTGGCATATTTTACGTGCGTTAGGCCTTATACAACACACGGGACCTCCGGCTTAACGTCTCATCCGAAGGACGAAGCAATAATGGTTAAGTACCTTGCTTAAGGGCACAAGTGTCCGGGCCCGGGCTCGAACCCACGCCACTGTTGCCTCTGAAACACCAGAACATGAGTCCAGTGCTCTCAACCGCTAGGCCATGACACTCCCCGGGGGGGGGGGGGAGGAGGAGGGGGGAATTAACCCCCCCCCCCCCCCCCCGTATGGGTCTGCATATAATTATTCACAATTACGAGAGTCGGTCACCAACAGAGGATTTCCATAAGTTTGGGACTAACAGAATATCCTATGGCCACTGAAACAATACATGGAAACCGAGGCCGATTTCTCGTTACAAGTATCAAGTTTGCTACCACATATTCCGTCGGGCCCAGCAGCATTACCACATTTCAGTTCACGGAAAATCAACCCATTACTGTCCTCCTCCGTTATCGAATCCCTCACTTTATAATATTCCACCAAAAAAAATCAAATCAGATACATTTTTTAATAATTAATTATTTAAACGTACCAAAGGTAAATTGTGTTTAGAAGCGCTTTCCTGTCTGAATATACACACAAAACTCGAATTGTAAAGTCAGTATATTTTTGAAATGGAGCACGCACACGCACGTAGGGACGTAGTCCCATGCCGGTGTAGCGTGAATATCCGACTCCATGAAATGTTGACTCACTGGTAGTATTGCCCATGCGTAAGTACGAGAATGTGCTATATTTAGAATCACATAGGGGAGAGTGACATGTCACGTGCGAGGGATTAACCAATAATAGGAAAAAGGGACCATTTTCATAGGAGTCAGATTTTCATATGACACCAGCATATATGAGCTCACGCACGCTTGCACAGGCCCATCAAGCAGGAACGTGTTCTCGCTACTTAAAGTCATAATGGTGCCACCTCAAAGTCAACTCTGTTGCCACCATTCTTTTTGAAACAGCTGCAGAAAGCTACCGTAAGACCTTTTCTGAATTTCTTGTATTTAAACTTATAGATGATAGGGTTGATGACAGAGTTAAAATTGAATCAGTGTTAGGGGCAGTATTAAGTAGGACGTGAAAAATGCTAGCGTGATCACAAAAACAGTTAATGGCCGATGAGAGTGCTTGGATTCCGAGCAAGCCTGACCGGGATCGTCGCTGGCTTCGGTTTTAAAGAGTACAGGTACTGAAAATACAAAAGACATCACCCACATCATCAGGGCAATCAAAATGTTAATCCGTGTTGCTGTGAGTTTCCTTGCATAATGTAGCGGATGCGAAATAGCAACATACCTTTCTAATGTCACCACACAGAGATTGTAGGACGAAGCATGGCACACGGCCCATGTTAAAAAGCCGGATGCTTCAAATCTGCAGAAAAGTATTTTCCAACATTGCTGGCCGGAACATAATTGATGAGTTCACAGTCGGACAAAGCAGTCAAATGAAAGAAAAATACATGAAGACTGAGAAGCATGTCAGCTACAGCCAAATTGATCAGCAGATAGTTCGTCATGTTGTGTAGGAACTTGACGCGCAGGATGACGTAGCACACTAAGAGGTTTCCTAAGACACCGACAACTCCCTCTGCTGCCATGATCTGACAGACCCACTGCCAGTAGTAGTCTCCTGACTGTCAACAGGTCCCTGGGTTGAATTCATGGTTGACCTCTTTCACGTATGTTTTCATCTTCGAACTGTTTTCATATCAACAATTGATTGTCAAAACTGTGGATGGACGTTGGCACAAAGGTTGAATTGTATAATATTGAAAATCAGTCAGGAATCTCAAATGAAAACAGTTCTTATTTAAGGCATCAAGAATAGTACATGAAAATATCAAATTAGCCGGTTATCAGAAAACTAAACATCCCTCGAGCACTGTGATTGATGTGCCGTTAGCAAGCATGTACATTATTGTATGCTGACTGTAGGCCACTGACGCTAAGTGGCGCATCCTTGGCGCTTTATATTATGTATCGGGTGATTTTAAGCGAATGATTGAAAGCTTTGACCAATCAGAAGTTAATGAGTGGCGAGCAACGAAGGCAATATTGTACATGTCTGGCTGCCACTTACAAAAATGCAATACCGCCTTTCGAAGATAGTGTAAACAGTAATTATGCCTTTAGGCCTAATCATCAATCACAGTATTTTTTTCTTCCGTTATCAGCTTGCGTCATTTTGCGGCCAGGACGAGTTTATACAATCCCAATATGCACAACGCATGCGTGGTGCTCTTTAAAGTGACCTCCTCCTCTAGAGTTAAGATGCTATTCACTTTGTGTACTGTTGATGGCCAATGTAAAACGGTCGGACACTCTTCAAACGGTGTATCTAACTGAATGGTGATTGGGGCCTGCTGCTGACTGCTCGATACTTTCTAGTCTACTACCATTCCAGAAATCTTTAGCCACATACTTCAAATGTCATATTGGTACCATCTCAACATCCATAACTCTGTTACCTGTTAAAACAGATATTAATCTGGTATAGCGGTAGCTCTGTGTTCCACAGAAGGAGAACACACCCAGCTCTGTTCGATGCAAGCAGGGAAGGGTAGCCAAATAACACAGTGTCCATAAGACAATGAGAGCTCCCAAGACAGTTTTAAGCATGCTGACCAGGTTTTGTCTAGCGATCACAAGATCATAGGCTGCTGCCCTTGCATGTTGCAGGTTCAGGGCCTTTGCTTGTCTCTTGAGAGTGAGCTGCATCTTACAATAGGCCACACTCATTGATGTTAGAGGCAGCAAATATGCAAAGAAAACTGAAAAAAAGCTGACCAGAATCGGGAAAGCAGGATGTGGGTTACTAACTGCTGAGCAAACCTTGCTGGGGTCATCACTGGATTGGATTGTAAAAAGAAAAGGTACGGACAACAGCAATGATATCACCCAAATCATAACAATTAAAGTAACCATCCGTGCTGCCGTGAGTTTCCTCGCGTAGTGTAGAGGGTGAACTATGGCAATATACCTCTCTAATGTTACCAAACAGAGATTGTAGGCAGAGGTAAAGGCCAATGCCCTTGCTAAACATTTTGAGGCTACAAGTTGGCAGAACAAGTCCCTCATGCCGATGCTTACGGGAGCAAACGCGATAAGTGTACAAGCTGGCGTAACGAGATAAAAACATACTGTTTGAAGACACAGCAGCATATCAGCAACAGCCAAATTCACTAAGACACCAATAACTTGTTCTTTGAAACGTATTCTAATTAAGTTGGACCTTCTCAGTGATAGTAGGGAAATGGTGTGCCGCAGCACTATGATTAGGGTACCGGTCATTTAGGTGTAACTATACCATTACAGAAATATTGAGTATCTTTAGGCCTATTGCCTGCAAACATATATGTCCATCTCAACGTCAACTCTGTTACCGCCATGCTTTTTAGAACAGCTGCAGAAAGCTAACTTAAGACCTTGCCTGAATTTCTTGTATTTAAACTCATAAATGATTGGATTGATGACTGAATTAAAATTATATAGTAAATTACAAACTACTTTGGTATAGCGGTAGCCCTTTGATCCACAGAACAAGAACAGACCCTTCTCTGTTAGATTTAAACAAGGAAGGGTAACTAAATAACTCAGTGTCCACAGTATAATGAGAGCTCCTAGGACAGTTTTAAGCATGCTGACCAGATTCTGTCTAGCAATCAAAAGATCATAGGCAGCTGCCCTTGCATGTTGCAGTTTCAAGGCTTTGGCTTGTCTCTTCAGAGTGACCTGCATTTTGTAGTAGGCCAAACTCATTAATGTTAGGGGCAGCAAATATCCAGAGAAAAAAGAAAATATGCTGACTAGAATTGGGAAAGTGGGGTGTGGGTGATTCGCTTCTGAGCAAATCTCGTTGACGTCATCACTGGGTTCGATTGTAAACAGAAATGGTACAGGCAATACAAATGATATGATCCAAATCATAACAATTAAAGTTATCATCCGTGCTGTTGTGAGTTTCCTCGCATAGTGTAGAGGGTGAACTATGGCAATATACCTCTCTAATGTAACCACACAGAGATTGTAGGCAGAGGCATAGCACATTGCCCATGCTAAAAACCTCGAGCGTATGAGTCGGCAGAACAATTCTCTCAGGCCAACGTCTACTGGAGCAAACGCGATGAGCTCACATTCTGATGCGGAAAGATAAAATTGGAACACTTGAAGACACAGCAGCATATCTGCAGCAGCCAAATTCACCAGCAGGTAGTTGGTCATGTTGTGTAGGAACTTGACCCGCAGGACGACGAAGCACACTAAGAGGTTCCCTAAGACACCAATAACTCCTTCTGCTGCCATGATCTGACATATCCACGTGTCGTCAGTTACCTTCTCATTGTCATCGGGTTCATAAGTTGCATTCATGGCTAGTCCTTTTGTTGATACAATTCTGCAACTTACAGATGATGTGTTTGTTTGGGTGCTCTGACAATGACGTCAACTCTCTTTTGAAAGACACATTATTTTGTAGGACAATAAAACTGGAAACATTTATTTCTGGTCACCGTCAAAAGTGACAGAAAAGCTGTTTAAAGTTTGAATGATAGAAAGTGAAAAGATGTAAGGTTTGCAGTAGCATGAGCCAAATCTCGCTTGCGGCTATGGAGCTGGTTTGGTACCTAGACGTTTCAAACAGTTTGCCATGTATGTCTTAATGCAGGCGACTGCCGGACTGTTGGGGGTGCTGGGGTTTAACAGGAATCACTGGTGGTCGCCAGGGCGTAACGATAGGATGTACGGTGTGGCGGATCCGTGGTGAACACGGACGTGTTTGGTAGCACAGGTGTCACATGGACACGTGCGTTATAAATAGCGTGTCAGTTGAGTGGAGGTACAGATACAGGTCGGAATGAGCGATATGTGTCTAACGTGCAGAAGACCCATAGGCGTACTAAGAGGACCATAGACCTATTCCCAACAGACCATGGGCCTAACTGTGGTTAGGATGCTCGTTGAGTTGTGGGTAGCTCATGTCGTTGATGATATAGCCCTAGCTGATACATTGTGGAACTGTGTTGCGGTAGTAAATCTCGATTGCCTCAGAAAGGGCGGGTCGCCAATGCTCTATGCCGGTGGTGGCTTGGTTATTCCCAGTTAATGATGGGTTTTTTCACTGTGTGACGATTGATTGTCGAGGTTTTCCTTCAGTCCATGTTTTCCCGTGTGGGCCCCGCGCTTTGTGTTCCTTGAATCTGGTGGTGATGTCTCTTTCTGTCCCACCAATGTAAACTTTACTGTACTCACACGGAACTGTGTTAATTGCAGGTTTTGGATCAGGCTTGTCTTGTACGTCAGTGTTTTAATTCAATACTTTTCACTCACCATTCCTCCTTCACGAAGGGATGTGGATGACGGTAGAAGTTTGTAGCTAGATTGTTCTGCCATTACGGTTTTGGACGCGCCGGTATTTCATCTGCCTTTTGAATATATTTAAACATATCATGTGCAACCACATCTTGTTTCGAAATAGCACATCTCTTCAAAGTCCGTGAATCAAAACCAAGTGTAATGATCCGCATCAAAGTACCTGTTATCAATTTTCCGTCCGAGCGTTTTCAAGCGGCTGTTGAAGGGAAAACATCTTTAGTGGTAGTTTGTCAATGCATTCACCAGCCAGCAATATTATATGCTAATGTCTTGCACGACGATAATTAAAAGCTGTATTCGTCAACATTCGCTACAGTGCTCAATGCTATTCTGCTCTTGTTAGTTCACTCACTGCATGCAACTCGTGCTCCGTGAAGCACCCTTCAAGTGCTGAGACACTTTTATTGGATGTGGAGAGATTTTGTGATGGTAAATTATTATCTAACACGACTCAGAGCTTTTAATTAAAGACGTCAAGAGACGATAAATGTTGACTGTCACTCAATTGGATGCATTACTGCCCGTCTTCTCTGTTATTACATTATACAAAACCTTAGGTACTTTCACTTGACCATTTGACGGCTTCGTATACATTCGACGATGTGAATATATTAACTTTCCGACATAAATCTAATGTGATGTAACAATATTCAAGGCGAATTTATTTTAGGTTGGTATAACAGTAACGGGGTTTTTTTGTATTCGTTTTTTAAACTTTTATTTGCGGCGCTCTACAATCATATTCACGTACGTACACACATATACATACGCTCTACCGAGCAATCAACATTAATAGAGATATTTAAATGGAGCCATCTTTGTTAGAAATGTTTCACGTGACTTGTTCTTATGTTTTTGTGTGCGATGGAGATTCGCTATGTGCTATGTGGCAGATCGAGTGTGTTATGCTTGGACTTGAATATACCATAAAATGTTAAGTTGGAAAACCTCTTCTATTTTCGTTTTCCTTTTTGGTGTTTTGCAACGAAGAGTACAAGAATTCACACTTGGGCTCACGATACCACCCTATAATTCATCATAGTACATCTTTCCATATCTATTAAAATAATGAATATAATTTTGAATTTTAAGAGAATAAGACGACTGCTGTATGTAGGGTGCTCTTAACTTGAAAGGTAAAATCAAGCATCATATAGCTCATTTTCAGTTAATTCATGATGCCTGTGTTTAATTTGACATTAAACTAAGAAATCAGTACATTGTAATTTTTGGCAGTTTTATTTTGATTTATTTTGGCCTTCGTTTATTTTATATATTTAACTCATGTGTTGCCTACTATAAATTATGGGTTCTTTTCAATTGTTCGGAGGACTAAATTTCAAAGGAGCTTGATATTTTATAACATGTTCTGAAATGTGCATTGCCTTGCTGTAAAAATGCAGAAATAAGAATGCGGGAAAGGACTACAGGGCGCCACACATAATTTTGGTACGGATTTAAAACGGCCAGACTAAGATCTTATTAAATTGCAATACGAGTTTTTACGTCGTAAAATAACAGTAAAATTGAAATCTCACGCAGTTCTTGAGTTTTGAAAAAAAGGTTCGAGTGCCAAACTGAACTTTCTGTAGCCGTCAATTTTCTTACTGCCCGTTTTAAGGAGTGCCCTTTGGTATTTTACGCTCATGCAAGTTTTCTTATTTATGAGCGACGTGTATTTTTCTTTTCATTTTTGTCATAAAAAAGCGCCAGTGTTGCGCAGTGACTTCAGCAAAATAAATAGCAGAATTCCGAGCGTTTGGCCCCCGAAAAAAAGGTTATTACGTCCTGCCGACCCTGTCTGGGATCCCCACTTAAAATTTACATATTTGATGGGAGAAAAAAAGGCAGTCAGGCTCCATGTTGTTTGAAAAGCTATGGCAATTAGTATCTGATTCCACTCGAAGAACGCGGTGCACGTATAGCACCCCTAACCCCCTCCCACCGCGGGGCAGTTGAAATTCAAAGAATTGTGGAAATGATTTTTTTTTTTTCATTTGCCTTCAGCGTCTCTTGAACAATTAATACACCCCGATAGATGCCTCCCTAGTTCCATAGAACTTTGACCCCGGTTTAATATAAGGTAGTGTATATTTTGCCGGAGGTAACGCCGGCAAACTAACGTTTACTAAAGGTTTGCCGGCGGCAATCCATACCAACAGAGGGCGCTGTACTCTTTAAGATAGGGCTGAATTATAACGTATTAAATTCCCACCAAAGTTGTGTAGCACAGTCGGTGCAGTGGTTAAGCAATAGCTCTAGTGAGTGGGATGTCCCGAGTTCGAATCCTGACCCCCGCCAATCCAATCCCCAAATAAATAAGAATATTCTTCTTTTATTATTTTAATATGTCTCAAACATTTTATTGCAGAGTACTACTTTTTCTTTTTCAGATTTGTGGCTCTGGAGGATTTTTTTTAAAGGGAAATAAAGTCCGAAATTATAAAATGGTCTGATTCCCATCTTGTTAATACAAAAATACAACGATAATATTGGCATGGAGCCAGACTAAAATTTGTCACCGGAAAATGTTTAAGTACAAAAAAACAGTAACTGCGCATGTTCAGTGCATATCCGGCAAACTAACGTTTACTGAAGGTTTGCCGTCTCCGGCAAAATATCCACTGCCTTAATATAATGCCGCTCCTGTACGGTCGGTTTACCGTTGGAGAAGAAAAAATACTCCACCAAAACACGTACCGGCCTCAAGGGATGTGCGTGCAATGCGTGGATAGTGCACGTGTACAATGACGAAAGTTAGCACCCATACTTAGGCCTGCGTCAAACGTCGTGTTTCTGTCGTGTCGAATATATGAGGCGCCATGTGTAAATAAATTATTTAACAAAATTATTTATATATAATTCATTATTTATTATATAATTCTTTTTTCCGGACCATTATATGTAAATAATTGTTTGGCAGTTTGCATTATATGTAAATAAATTTATTTCTCACTGCATTATTTATATATAATTTTTTTGGCAACCTAATTATTTACATATAATTTTGGGCAAACTAAAATTATTTATATATAATTTATTTGCAACCTCATTATTTATATATAATTTTATGCACCCTTTTTTATTTATATATAATTTATTTGCAAACTGATTATTTATATATAATTTTTGCACACTTTTTTATTTATATATAATTTATTGGGAATCTTTTATTTATATATAATTTTTGCACACTTTATTTACTTATATATAATTTTTGCACACTTTATTTATTTATATATAATTTTTTGCACACTTTATTTATTTACATATAATTTATTTGGTACCTCATTATTTATATATAATTTTGTGCACGCTTTAATTATATATTATATAATTTATTTGGTACCTTATTATTTAAATATAATTTTGTGCACGCTTTAATTATATATTATATAATTTATTTGGTACCTTATTATTTATATATAATTTTTTGCACACTTTAATTATTTATTATATAATTTATTTGGTAACTTATTATTTATATATAATTTTTTGCAGACTTTTATTATTTATTATATAATTCATTATTTATTATATAATTCATTATTTATTATATAATGCATTATTTATTATATAATCGATTTGAGGCAAATGTAATTGAAGCTTCAAATAATTTATCACCGCTGGACCGTTGACAGGGCTGGTTGGAAGGTTAGCCATTCCAGAACACTCCCCTTGTGGCCACAATGATTTAAGTGCATGAACTAGTTCACTTTTATTGAACTGGTAACTGAAAGTTCGAGCACACGGTCACTTTTGCTTGAGCAGCCGCGCGGTTAGGTCTTGCAAGGAAGTTTTGTCTTGCTGAAAAAATTTCCAGTTGATATTTTTGTTGGGCAAGCTGCCTCTTGGCCGGTCACGATAGGGTGAAGTGAAGGCGGCGACAGCCTCGATCGTCCGCCCAGCAGGTTCCAATCCCAGCCACCGGTTGACGTGGGAGTCATCAGGTGGGACACGGGAAACGACGCGTAGTCGACGGACGTTGCAAGTTCCGCGGTCCCTTTGTATACCGTGGGACTGGGGAGCGGCATCCTGCTAGCTGCGCCATTCACCATGCTTCGGTCGGCCTGGAAGGAACTCGTCTATATGACGACTTTGGTGTTGCGGTAAGTCCATTCATGTCGAACTTACTACTGAATTAGTGGGTTACAAGTTCCCATTGCTCGTAACTTCGGCTTCTACATAGCTGATTCAACTGCTTCTTTCCTCTTGCCATTGATGCCACTTTAACTAGTGCTTGTGATGAAAAGTCTTCCTTAATTTGCCGGAAATATTTGGCAAAGGGAGTGTGTAGGGTTCGGCGCACTTTTGCAGTCACTTCATTTTCATGGTTCGAGTTTACTGATGATTCTTTGGGTATTACTGTTTCACTTTGAGTCGCCGTCTTGGCTGATTTGTCCTCATTATAAGCAAACTCCCCGTTTAACATCAATCGAGTAGTTGACATCTGCCTTTCTAATGTTTTGCTTCGGTTCATTTGTGGCGACATCCTTTTCGCATGCTCGTCATTTGCCGTCCCGCTCTGGGGCAAATATCGATGCCGAAACTTGGTTAACACTGTACGGGGCACCCGTCTTACAACAGCCTATTTTTCGTCCCAGCACAGCGCGATCGTTCTAATTCGAATGCTCAAATTTTCTGCCCCGTGTTTTTCCATTACCTTAGTTACAATGTACACACGGTTTGAAGGGAGGTTTTTATATGATTTTCAACTAGATTTTTCCGGACCAAGGGTTAGTTCTTCTGCGCGTATTTCTCAGTCTGCTCGTGAGCATCCAGCCATTTTACATTGCAACATCAATTGTGAGATTGACTTGGGTCGTGTGGCCGGTCCGCTTTGTATGAGCCCTTCCCAATTTCACGTTGTTCACCGGTGGGTCTGGTACAGGTACCTACGCAACTGATTTCGGTTGATTCTTAATTGTTCCCCAATATACCACTAGTTCAGTGAACGGCTTCGTTGACCCATCTATCACTGCCGTCATTTACACGAGTTTGATGATGCATAACTCGGATTTCTAGTTTCGATAAGCTAGGATGCACTTTACTACGGTCGGATTTGACATAGCTTTTCGCCTTTTACCTGTTCGTCCGGATGATTTTGATTTGCTGGGGTTTTTATGGCCATTTTTATTACGATAAATGTATGCCCATGGTATGCGCTATTTTATGTGTCATGTTGAACAGTTTAGTACTTTCCTTGAGTACTCTTGACCTCGCAAGGTTGCTACTCTCATAAACATTTTGGAGTTTTTCTGTAATTTCTCTGGCATGGGTGCTAGTCGCTCTAATGAGTGCGCCCGGTCCCTTCAATCTTTCAAGTGGTTTGGGAGCGCATTTGCCCCCTCGTTACGGAGAAAAAATCGGGACAACGAACCTTACTTTTTTGGGTTTAGCATTTTCCATAGTTTCGCATTAGTTACTTTTTGCAAAACAGTCAACATTAGCACCAGTACAGTTACAAAGAACCACGTGTTTTTCGAAATTTCTCACGAAAACACCAAATGGTCACCACAAGGTGAAGTTCCTTTCTATCGCTTGTATGGAGTTGTTTCCATTTGTGCTTGCATGGAAACATTGAACAGGGATTTTTGGACCAAGGTGTTGTAGCTCCATGGTTTGATCATCAATAGACTTTCGTCCAAGCTTCTTCAGTTTCCGAAACGCCATTGCCCCGGCCCCTCGCACAAGCCTTTTATATTGGAGGGCTTGACAATCTTTTCAGCTCCGTGCACGCCAGGAATTTGATGCCGAGCGTTGTCCCTCCATGCTGCAGCTGGTTAATGATTGATTGATTGATTGATAAATGGTTTATTAAATCAGCTTTCTCGCCACCTGTAGCGGAATTGTGTGAAGCTGTAACAATATATATTAAGAAAGCATTAATTTAAAAATACTAAAAAGTAATCATCATTACAATTATACTATTAAGAAATGATAAAGCAAAATGTAAGGACCCCAAAAATGATTCAGTTATTTTTATTGTCGGTATCTAGTTATGCCCCTGCTTCGATTACTTCATACCTATCGGATTTTCTTCAAATGTATAGTAGCTGAGTTTTCCTCATAAAAGTAACAAAGCAGTTTGTAGTAAAACGATGATAGACGACGCTTCATCACTATGGTATCTTATGCCGCATTGTGTCGGTATATAGAGGCCGTTTACTTGCACGAATCACTTTGATGCTCGCCTTTATATCGAGTTGCCTTTTTTGTTGCATTTTACGGGTTTATTTGCATTTTACTGCCCTGGTCCTGCAGTTCGCCTTCCCCGCTATGCTACTCCTATCCGTTGTCACTGTTGTGATTGTTACGCCATTTAGGTTTGAACTGGAGCTGTGTATTTCAAAAACTGACCAGTTTGTGGTTACGTTGTTTCCTTCCCAGCCTTGCAAACTCGTCATGCCCTGCAGTACAGGTGGCTATAACATTGCTGGTTCCACATTACCACTTGCTTCACATATTTTTTGTCTCATTTCGATGTGAGCGCGGTCACACACGTCTTCAGTTTGCAGTCATTCGTCGTGCCCGTGAGTTTGCCGGCCGGGCCTCACAATGACAGGTTTATCACATTTAGGCTATTTCGTATTTATTTACCGTCGTTACACTCGTATTTCGCCCAGTATTTTCAAACAAGATCTATATCCCCAGTATTAATGGAGTTTTCAACTTTTCCTTTTCTGTTTTCATGAGATTCGCCACCTGACAGGCCGATTGGAGAAGTTGGCGCATGGAGCTATGAAAAGGAGCATGTAGGTGTAAAAAGGATCTCCATGGTTGGAGCATGGAGACGCTTTCTTGAACTGGTTTTGCGCGGGTGGCGGGGTGATCGCCCTTGGAAGAGAGCCTCCGTTGCAACAGCTGGCACACAATGCGGATGACCGAGTACACTGAATTTTTTTATGGATGCACTATAGGCATGGTCTGCAGATTCGTCATTGCCTGCCTTCATGGTGCAGTGTTACAGGTCGGCTCCATTGATTTCGGCTTCGTAAACACAAGCAACTCTGGAAACTCACGGCTGGCTAGCGTATCTATGACAACAGGCAAGACGCACGGTGACACTTTCCTATTTCATTATTTTCTTTTCCGAAATTCTGCAAAGCATCACCTACATAACCGTGTACCGAAATACGCTTGTAGGCAATCCGCCGTTTGACTTTCGCTCATTACGCATATATTTCCCTGTTCTGGACTGCATATAGGGAGTCATTAATTTTTGGCTGCCTTCAATTCGTCGTTCGAGTATATGATCAGACAGATTTTATTTTTGACAATGTTATTACCGGAGTCTTATATAGCCAGGTATCTACCTACATTAAGGTATACTCAAGGCGCTGGACATTATGTCAGTTATTAAGAAACACCGGGAAAAAAACCCTTCTCTTAGTAACCGAGTCTTAGGTGTTACTGGTTTCTTTAATGTGCGTTGCACAACACACGGAACCTACGGCTTACGTCCCATCCGAAAGGCGAATCGACAACGGTAACGGGCCTTGCTTAGGAGCACAAGCACCGTGTGCCCACGGTCAGGATTCGAACCCATGTACCACGGCACAGGAGTCGAACACCGTAATCTTTGGACCACTCCGCAGCACCCCACAGATGAGGTTCACCTGACCGATGAAGGTTGCTCGTTTATTTTGGGTGACCGATGCTAAACACTATTTGCGTATTGCTTTACATGATTATGTTTATTTATCCTTGGTTGCATACGACCTGAGTCTATTTGGCGGCGGTCATGTTGCGAAACTCCGTCCCGCAGCATGTCCGTTTGGCGGGAATTGCATTCCAAGTCCGCAAATAGGCCTCAGATATTGGCCACTTTATTCTTTATTTATGATGCTTCTGGGATTTGGGGGGCAAAGCCCTCGACCCCTGCCTTTGTCGGTAATTCAGGCACAAGATGTTTAATGGATTAATCGCAAAAGGCATGCAGTCTGTATTCTCTTACCTATTTTGCTGATTGATATATTCATGAGTTACACTTGAAGTTTATCTGTCATTATTTGAGCAATATCGCTAGCAAGCTTAGGCCGAAACACGGCCACAGAATTATTGCTTTTGGTATTAAGATATTGCTTTTAATAGTTGGCCCTTGCGATATGGTTTAATTGACTATTAATTACTTCTTATTATATTGCTCGTGGTAATTGTATACCTAATGACGGTTGCATTGTGTATCATTATTGATGATGGTATTTGCATAATAATTATGTTGCTCATGGCTAATTGCAGAGTTCCGCGTCACCAGCTTTGGACCGGAACTAACAGTGTCAGTACTGTTTTGCTTATTATTGCGGTTCTGCTATCAAGCTTTGGAGGGGAGCAGACTTTGACAAGATTGTTTTAACTATACTTGCTAAGTATAATTGCAGTTCTGCGCTATCCGCTTCGGGCGGGAGCAATCTGTGATAATATACTGCTTAACAATCTGTGATATTGTTGCTAATTGCTGTTCCACGCTATCAGCTTCGGGCGGGAACAAACTGTGAGAATAATGCTAAACAATCTGTGGTATTGTTGCTATGTATACATGTAATTGCTGTTCCACGCTATCAGCTTCGGGCGGGAACAAACTGTGAGAATAATGCTAAACAATCTGTGGTATTGTTGCTATGTATACGTGTAATTGCTGTTCCATGTAATTAGCTTCGGGTGGGAACAAACTGTGAGAATAATGCTGAACAATCTGTGGTATTGTTGCTATGTATACATGTAATTGCTGTTCCTCGCTATCAGCTTCGGGCGGGAACAAACTGTGAGAATAATGCTAAACAATCTGTGGTATTGTTGCTATGTATACGTGTAATTGCTGTTCCACGCAATCAGCTTCGGGCGGGAACAAACTGTGAGAATAATGCTGAACAATCTGTGGTATTGTTGCTATGTATACATGTAATTGCTGTTCCTCGCTATCAGCTTCGGGCGGGAACAAACTGTGAGAATAATGCTAAACAATCTGTGGTATTGTTGCTATGTATACATGTAATTGCTGTTCCACGCTATCAGCTTCGGGCGGGAACAAACTGTGAGAATAATGCTGAACAATCTGTGGTATTGTTGCTATGTATACATGTAATTGCTGTTCCACGCTATCAGCTTCGGGCGGGAACTTTCTGTGAAAATATTGCTGAACAATCTGTGGTATTGTTGCTATGTATACATGTAATTGCTGTTCCACGCTATCAGCTTCGGGCGGGAACTTTCTGTGAAAATATTGCTGAACAATCTGTGGTATTGTTGCTATGTTCAATTGCAGTTCTGCGCTATCAGAACTTGATGTTTGGCAAATTGAATAAACGGCTGCTCAGGCCACAGGTAACAAAGAATGCTGAGTGTGCAGCCTCTGATTCCGGTCTCTTGTGTCTTTGGTAGCATGCGGGGATAATCGATTTGAGGCAAATGTAATTGAAGCTTCAAATAATTTATCACCGCTGGACCGTTGACAGGGCTGGTTGGAAGGTTAGCCATTCCAGAACACTCCCCTTGTGGCCACAATGATTTAAGTGCATGAACTAGTTCACTTTTATTGAACTGGTAACTGAAAGTTCGAGCACACGGTCACTTTTGCTTGAGCAGCCGCGCGGTTAGGTCTTGCAAGGAAGTTTTGTCTTGCTGAAAAATTCCCTCCTCCTCCCCGTTCGTAGCCACCTTTTTGCACATTTTCCGCTTAAACATTGCCATGGTCAATTTTGATGTTTTTTGATTGCTTGATTTGTTTGCGTGATTTTGCCGATTCTAGAGTGTTTGACGCAGTAATCTTGATTTTGAAGTACTCGGTTGCCAGTTTTAGCGGGAGCCAGAAAGGAATTTCCCCCTTTTTTTTCCCTCAGTGGTTTTGAGGGGGTTTTCGCCTTTCTTAGAAGCGGCATTATCACTGACAGAGTTGTAGTTTAGCGGGAATTGTATTCCAAGTCCGCAAATAGGCCTCAGATATTGGCCACTTTATTCTTTATTTATGATGCTTCTGGGATTTGGGGGGCAAAGCCCTCGACCCCTGCCTTTGTCGGTAATTCAGGCACAAGATGTTTAATGGATTAATCGCAAAAGGCATGCAGTCTGTATTCTCTTACCTATTTTGCTGATTGATATATTCATGAGTTACACTTGAAGTTTATCTGTCATTATTTGAGCAATATCGCTAGCAAGCTTAGGCCGAAACACGGCCACATAAATATTGCTTTTGGTATTAAGATATTGCTTTTAATAGTTGGCCCTTGCGATATGGTTTAATTGACTATTAATTACTTCTTATTATATTGCTCGTGGTAATTGTATACCTAATGACGGTTGCATTGTGTATCATTATTGATGATGGTATTTGCATAATAATTATGTTGCTCATGGCTAATTGCAGAGTTCCGCGTCACCAGCTTTGGACCGGAACTAACAGTGTCAGTACTGTTTTGCTTATTATTGCGGTTCTGCTATCAAGCTTTGGAGGAGCAGACTTTGACAAGATTGTTTTAACTATACTTGCTAAGTATAATTGCAGTTCTGCGCTATCCGCTTCGGGCGGGAGCAATCTGTGATAATATACTGCTTAACAATCTGTGATATTGTTGCTAATTGCTGTTCCACGCTATCAGCTTCGGGCGGGAACAAACTGTGAGAATAATGCTAAACAATCTGTGGTATTGTTGCTATGTATACATGTAATTGCTGTTCCACGCTATCAGCTTCAGGCGGAACAAACTGTGAGAATAATGCTAAACAATCTGTGGTATTGTTGCTATGTATACGTGTAATTGCTGTTCCACGCAATCAGCTTCGGGCGGGAACAAACTGTGAGAATAATGCTGAACAATCTGTGGTATTGTTGCTATGTATACATGTAATTGCTGTTCCTCGCTATCAGCTTCGGGCGGGAACAAACTGTGAGAATAATGCTAAACAATCTGTGGTATTGTTGCTATGTATACATGTAATTGCTGTTCCACGCTATCAGCTTCGGGCGGGAACAAACTGTGAGAATAATGCTGAACAATCTGTGGTATTGTTGCTATGTATACATGTAATTGCTGTTCCACGCTATCAGCTTCGGGCGGGAACTTTCTGTGAAAATATTGCTGAACAATCTGTGGTATTGTTGCTATGTATACATGTAATTGCTACAGCAAAACCATTATATATTATATAATGGTTTTCTGAGCTAAATAATGAAACTCGCATGCAAATTAACTTCACTAGGACACGCCTATGTTTTAAATATTCATATCCCATAGCGCACCAAAACACCGCACTTGCTATAAAAAACACGCAGTATTGTGTATTTCGGGTATTGTGGGTCTGAATTTTTCTAATTTGCGCCCCGAAAGTATTGGAAATGACTCTCAAATGCTGTAAACTAGCGTATTTCAGGTCAACGATTCTTAAAAATTACGGAGAAATTAGCTATGCACAACGCTCGCGCTAGCTAGCTACGATGGCCATCATAATAACGCTGATATAAGCGCGCCTGAGCTGACACTGCGTGCACCGTGCCGAGGTGTAGCGGGTATCGGTAACGAACTGGATGCGCGCGGCAGAAAGTTTCGGGAAAACAAGCTGCTGCAAGTACAAGCGGTACAATCAGTACGCCCCGAAAATAAACAATAAATACAAATGAATACATCAAAACGGAAAAGGTAAACCACGGAAAATACATAATTACACATAATTGTGTAACCGAGACCGAGTTGACTAGGACCGAGTCTTTCGACTCAACTCGGTCCCAAGCCAACTCGGTCCCAAGTCGGTCCCAGGTCAACTCGGTCCTATGTCAACTTGATTGGGAGAAATTGATCTAGCAAGGAACCTTGGACAAAATTCAAATTGTGCCATAATAGGGGCTGTGCCTTGTTAGGGTACATCATTAATAAACCGTTAAAGTGGTTACGTCACACACCGCTAAGGTCATGCCTTACCGAGGTCACACGTTCCACACATACCTGGCCTTACGTAGCTTTAATGGTGCCCACTTGTTACTTATTTTTTTTATCCATTTAAAATGGTAACAAAAGACATTGGTTACTTAACAATGTTATACCTAGTTAAAGCATAGTGCCCACAAAATGACGGCAGATTGTATTCATGGCCTTACATAGCTATATAGCACGGCGCATCAATCCATCACTGAAAATGATAAAAAAATCACGGCATTTGTAGCAATCTGCTATCATTTTGTGGGCACCATACTACTGATGGCTTTTTTTTTTAATAATTTTCAACAGATAAAAAAAAGTAACAAGTGGGCACCATGTTAAAGCTACGTAAGGCCAGGTAGGTGTGGAACGTACGCGTGACCTCGGTAAGGCATGACCTCAGCGGTGTATGACGTAACCACTTTAACGGTGTATTAATGATGTACCCTAACAAGGCACAACCCCTATTATGGCACAATTTGAATTTTGTCCAAGGTTCCTTGCTAGATCAATTTCTCCCAATCAAGTTGACATAGGACCGAGTTGACCTGGGACCGAGTTGAGCTGGGACCGAGTTGGGACCGAGTTGACCTGGGACCGTCGAGTTGACTCGAAAGCAACTCGGTCCTAGTCAACTCGGTCTCGGTTACACAATTATGTGTAATTATGTATTTTCCGTGGTTTACCTCTTCCGTTTTGATGTATTCATTTGTATTTATTGGGTTTTTTTTCGGGGCGTACTGATTGTACCGTTTGTACTTGCAGCAGCTTGTTTTCCCGAAACTTCCTGCCGCGCGCAGCCAGTTCACGTTCGTTACCGATACATGTACCCGCTACACCTCCACGGTGCACGCAGTGTCAGCTCAGGCGCGCTTATATCAGCGTTAATATGACAGCACTGCCGCGGGATAGATCATGATGGCCATCGTAGCTAGCTAGCGCGAGCGCTGTGCATAGCTAATTTCTCCGCAATTTTTAAGAATCGTTGACCTGAAATACGCTAGTTTACAGCATTTGAGAGTCATTTCCAATACTTTCGGGGCGCAAATTAGAAAAATTCAGACCCACAATACCCAAAATACACAATACTGCGTGTTTTTTATAGCAAGTGCGGTGTTTTGGTGCGCTATGGGATATGAATATTTAAAACATAGGCGTGTCCTAGTGAAGTTAATTTGCATGCGAGTTTCATTATTTAGCTCAGAAAACCATTATATAATATTTAATGGTTTTGCTGTAGTCTGGTTCCCTGGTTTGCTGAAAACCATTATTTATAAATCATAGCCTCGTTCGCTTCGGGCGCACAGTTATATAATAAATAATGAATTATATAATAAATAATGAATTATATAATAAATAATGAATTATATAATAAATAATGAATTATTTAATAAATAATGAATTATATAATAAATAATGAATTATATAATAAATAAGGAATTATTTAATAAATAATGAATTATATAATAAATAATGAATTATATAATAAACAATGCATTATATAATAAATAATGCATTATATAATAAATAATGCATTATATAATAAATAATGAATTATATAATAAATAATGAATTATATAATAAATAATGCATATATAATAAATAATGCATTATATAATAAATAATGAATTATATAATAAATGATGAATTATATAATGAATAATGCATATATAATAAATAATGAATTATATAATAAATAATGAATTATATAATAAATAATGCATTATATAATAAATAATGCATTATATAATAAATAATGAATTATATAATAAATAATGAATTATATAATAAACAATGAATTATATAATAAATAATGCATTATATAATAAATAATGCATTGTATAATAAATAATGCATTATATAATAAATAATGAATATATAATAAATAATGAATTATATAATAAATAATGCATTATATAATAAATAATGCATTATATAATAAATAATGAATTATATAATAAATAATGCATTATATAATAAATAATGAATTATATAATAAATAATGAATTATATAATAAATAATGAATTATATAATAAATAATGCATTATATAATAAATAATGAATTATATAATAAATAATGAATTATATAATAAATAATAAAAGTCTGCAAAAAATTATATATAAATAATAAGTTACCAAATAAATTATATAATAAATAATTAAAGTGTGCGAAAAATTATATATAAATAATAAGGTACCAAATAAATTATATAATATATAATTAAAGCGTGCACAAAATTATATATAAATAATGAGGTACCAAATAAATTATATGTAAATAAATAAAGTGTGCAAAAATTATATATAAATAATAAGGTACCAAATAAATTATATATAAATAAATAACGTGTGCACAAATTATATATAAATAAAAAGATTCCCAATAAATTATATATAAATAAAAAAAAGGGTGCAAAAATTATATATAAATAATCAGTTTGCAAATAAATTATATATAAATAAAAAAAAGGGTGCCTAAAATTATATATAAATAATGAGGTTGCAAATAAATTATATATAAATAATTTTAGTTTGCCCAAAATTATATGTAAATAATTAGGTTGCCAAAAAAATTATATATAAATAATGCAGTGAGAAATAAATTTATTTACATATAATGCAAACTGCCAAACAATTATTTACATATAATTGTCCGGAAAAAAAGAATTATATAATAAATAATGAATTATATATAAATAATTTTGTTAAATAATTTATTTACACATGGCGCCTCATACGAATACAATTCATTTCCTTGCGGCAAAAGCGCGACAGAATTTAGAATGGTGTCAAACGTCGAATTTAATCACAGAACAGTCGCATTTAATAATCACCTGACAAAATGGCGGAGACAGAGAGACAGAGGCTTAACTTAACGATTTTTCACACTATCAAAGCTGCCAGAAAGAGGAGACTCATGCAGCAGACATTTTGCATACACAGTTTATTGAGGAAGAGATCAGTCACATTGTGTATTCTTCTTTCACTTCTTTTATCAAGTCGAGATGTAACTGTTGTAAATATCACTAGATCATGCCGAAGGTTGTTGAGAAATGATGGATAGTTTCAGACAGTTCTTGATGCATACTCAGATGCCCGGTTCAAGAAGACATTTCGAGTGTCAAAGGCCACATTCAGTTTCATTCTGAATAACATTAAGCATGACTTGCAACGCGAGACGGTCACCGAAAACCCCATTTCCCCAGAGATGAGATTGGCAATATGCCTATATCGTCTTGGCCGAGGAGATTACAATTTTACAATAGCGGAAATGGCTGGAGTGGGCACTTCCACCGTTTCAACCATCGTCCAAGAAGTGTCAGAGTCCATAGTCAACAATCTCTGGGATCATTCAGTGGCCAAACACTTCCCAGAAGACGAAGCACAGTTCAAGGAAAAGATGCTTGATATGGAAGAGCACTGGCAATTTCCTTGCTGCTGGGCAGCGGTGGACGGTTGCCATATTCCGATTAAATGCCCTGCTGGAGGCCTAGAAGCTTGCAAGGAATATCATAATTTTAAGAACTTTTATTCGATTGTTCTTATGGGGTTGGTGGACGCCAAATACAGATTTATATGGGCAAGCTGCGGTTTTCCTGGAAATTCCCATGATTCAATAATTTTGCAGTCTACCGATTTATGGGAAAAATTACAGGAAGGACAAGTAATTCCTCCATACGCCAAGACTGTTGATGGGGTGGATGTTTTCCCAATAATACTCGGAGATTCTGCATTTCCGTTCAAACCCTGGTTAATGAAACCATATACCGATGCCGTTTTGACTCCAAAACAGCGGTATTTTAACTACAGACTGAGCAGAGCACGAATGACAACTGAAGGTGCATATGGGCGGCTGAAAGGACGGTGGCGGGTGCTCCAAAGAAAATGTGAAAGCATCCCTGAGAATGTACGAAGTGCGACCCTTGCCTGCATCGTACTGCACAACATATGCATCGATAGAGGTGACACGGTATCAACAAAACTGGACATGACAAATGACCCTGCAACAGGAGAGAGGAGAGACCGGGACAAAATCCGCGATCTGCTACACATGAACCTGAGCCCACCAGTGAGGAACACCAATAGACAAGCTGAAACCACTCGCAGCTGTCTAGCCACCAAGTTTTGGAGAGAAAAAGAGGGGCATGGTGTTTGCTAATGAACAGAAATGAAAAGAATGGACATGTCTTGACGTACTCATCAGCAACAGTTGATCCAGGAAATAACATTTTCTTTTCCTTTTCCCCCTGGTATTTGTAAAGTACAATGTTATAAAAACATGTTTATAATTAGTTTGCTCTTGTTGTACCCTTTACCATTTTATAAAAGTAAGTGAAATTGTGGGGTAAGGATTAGAGATGACAGAGAATACCATTATCACTTCAATGTCCCCAGCAGCTATAGGATAAAACTTCAACTGAAACTTTGATCTCAATCACCCTCTGAAGATGTTTCCGGTTAAGGCAATGCTAAAAATCTTCTAACACAAACAGAAAAAGTACTTAAACATTTAGTTATACATGTATTGTTCCTTTTGTCGTATGCTTAACCCAATAATGATCACTGCAATTTCAAAATAGTTTCAATCACTCCAGTATGCACCAAAGCCATCATCATTCAAAACAGTTCAGTACTTCAGTGCTCAACAGGCAATACCTTCCTTTAGCATTAAAAATGCCTGCAAAAACAGTGTTCTGCCTCCTAATATTTTGTTAAACAACTTGCTTGCCATCACACAGTTTCTAAACATGTCCTACCACAGCAGAATGCTTGGTGCTTGCAAATTAAACATTTGGTATTTCAGAACACCAAAAGCTCTGCTGCTACACACTGCAAGTGTTTAGCAACTGAACTGCAAGTGTTTACTGGTATGACATGTTTGCAAACTGGTACACAAATGTAGCAAGGAAGTGTTCAGCAAAAAGTTTATAGTTTAGACAATGTTTTTGCAGTTGATGTATTGATGATTGGTTGATACAAGAATACCATTTTTTCAACTTATTCTTTTTTTTTTTGGTAAAACAAAGATGAATCATGCAGTGAGATATAATAGAGGGAGGGGTATAAGCAGAGAAATTGGCTCTCAAACTCTGCCTCCTGTAGCCTCGCTGGACAACTTTGTCATTACAATTTGAATTTGATGCCTGTGGGACACCCTAGATTGAGCCTTCTTATAAGATTGTGGGGCACCCTAAATTGAGCCTGATCATAAGATTGTGAGGCACCCTAGATTGAGCCTGATTATAAGAAAGTGGGGCACCCTAGATTGAGCCTGATCATAAGATTGTGAGGCACCCTAGATTTAGCCTGATTATAAGAAAGTGGGGCACCCTAGATTGAGCCTGATCATAAGATTGTGAGGCACCCTAGATTGAGCCTGATTATAAGAAAGTGGAGCACCCTAGATTGAGCCTGATTATAAGATTGTGGGGCACCCTAGATTGAGCCTGATTATAAGAAAGTGGGGCACGCTAAATTGAGCCTGATTATAAGATTGTGGGGCACCCTAGATTGAGCCTAATTATAAGTGTATTTAATTGCTATTTGTTTATACTTGCAAAGGACACCATTATCTCACCCATTTCCCATTTTACAAGGGTAGTTCATATGACGGTTTTACTTTTCAGGTCTATGCTGCATTATAATTTCTAGGTGATGGTAGCAAGACATGATATCACCACATGAAGTGAAGTAAAATATTGAAATTCAGAAATTTACAAAAAGGACACTGTTCTTATCACCTGAATTCTGCTTTATTTCAAAATATAAAACTATCATTTATATAAAACAATGATTAAATGTGATTTCAAAATGATTCATGCAAGTGAGTGGAAAACTAGTTCAAAGATTGTTATTGTAAACATGTAATTTACATGTTCTTTCTGTATTTATCACCTGAATTCTGCTTTATTTCAATATATAAAACTATCATTTATATAAAACAATGATTAAATGTGATTTCAAAATGATTCATGGATGATCGACAATTTCCACCAAATGAAAATTCAAAGGGTGATCATATTGAGAATATATTTATGTTCAAAGATACACAACTGTGTCACACTATAAGGTGTCATGTCTGGCTAAAATATAACTTTTAAAAATCTTCAATGTGCTTAAACTTATTTTCACATGTATATGTACATGTATTAATGCAAAATTTCAAAGAATTAAAGCCTTCATTTATGCTAAGTAAACAACAGCTAAATACCAGTCACAAGCAATGTACATCACATGGAGTTTTGGCCGGTAACCTTATTTTACTAAGCAATGTTTTTTGTGCTTAAGCAAATTTTCTGCTTAAGCAGCTCTATGAAATTGGGCCCCCTGGGGGCCAATTTCATAGAGCTTAAGCACAAAATTTACTTAAGCACAAAAACGTCTTGCTTAATAAAATCAGGTTACCGGCCAAAACTCCGTGCGATTGTTATGTTAAGTAAACAACAGCTAAATACCAGTCACAAGCAATGTACATCACATGGAGTTTTGGCCGGTAACCTAATTTTACTAAGCAATGTTTTCCATGCTTAAGCAAATTTTCTGCTTAAGCAGCTCTATGAAATTGGGCCCTGGTGTACATAAACATGGTATAATTATTTGATTATCAATCCTGATTGGAACAAAATTTGTCATGAAAATAATATAGATGAATCATTTGAGTTGAATTTTACATATTGCTTTTGTAAATACGATTTATAGAGCAAATGTTAATAAGTTGAACAATGATTAAATGTGATTTCAAAATGATTCATGCAAGTGAGTGGAAAACTAGTTCAAAGATTGTTATTGTAAACATGTAATTTACATGTTCTTTCTGTATTTATCACCTGAATTCTGCTTTATTTCAATATATAAAACTATCATTTATATAAAACAATGATTAAATGTGATTTCAAAATGATTCATGGATGATCGACAATTTCCACCAAATGAAAATTCAAAGGGTGATCATATTGAGAATATATTTATGTTCAAAGATACACAACTGTGTCACACTATAAGGTGTCATGTCTGGCTAAAATATAACTTTTAAAAATCTTCAATGTGCTTAAACTTATTTTCACATGTATATGTACATGTATTAATGCAAAATTTCAAAGAATTAAAGCCTTAATTTAATTTGAATCAGCTGAAGGTAAGCAAACAAGAACAGTAACTCAACTTTCAACGTTTATAGCAAGGGCAGATGAGGAATCAAGTGGGTGAATCCGCCTTGGAAACCAATATTTCAACAATATAACAAAAATTGATATTTGTGCCCAAATATGGCAGTTTCCAATAACTTATCAGCCCCACCTCATACAATGTGTGATCCTTACCATCTTTCAACTGCCCATGCATAGAAGTGTTAACAAGCTATATGTGACTTTTAACAATTACAGAAAAGAGGGATCCACAAGGCAAGCAAAGAGGGGCAGTGTACCCGGCTCGATTTGCAGGCTTTGAGATCCCATAACTAGCAGAACCTCACCACAAGTGTGCCATTTCTGATCTGACTCAAAGATTAATTCAAAATGTAATGCCTGTGATTGTAATCAAAACAGTTAATTCTGTTAAACTGTATGTCACATTGAAACTTTATACAGTAGAAATCAGGCAAACCAACCATTCTCTGTACTAAATGATCATTGTTGTCAATTTATAACATGTGCATGTACATACAGTTTACATGTACACGAGCAAGTCAACACATTTATAACATGTGCATGTACATACAGTTTACATGTACACGAGCAAGTCAACACATTTATAACATGTGCATGTACATACAGTTTACATGTACACGAACAAGTCAACACATTCATTTTAAAAAAAAATAATACTATTAAATGCTGTGACTTTTTGCTCCCTGAAATGATCAAAGAACTATGGCATCATAATACATGTATGTAAACTTTTTATCTGGAACACAACTTGCAGGTGTAAAAGGAATGTTCTAATAATCAGTTTATTAATTTTCATTGCAGTATCAGATCTCTGTGTGTCCGGGAGGGGGGGGGGGGTGTTAATGCCTGAAACAAAAGAGTTGTGAGTTCTGTGTGCAGCTATGAATACCATCATGGACACTCTAGGCTGAATGATACAATCACTCGAGTCTTCCCCCCTCACCACACACACACACACCCCTCCAGACCTGTGGGCCAATTTCATAGAGCTGCTTAAGCACAAAATTTACTTAAGCACAAAAACGTCTTGCTTAATAAAATCAGGTTACCGGCCAAAACTACATGCGATTGTTATGCTAAGTAAACAACAGCTAAATACCAGTCACAAGCAATGTACATCACATGGAGTTTTGGCCGGTAACCTTATTTTACTAAGCAATGTTTTTTGTGCTTAAGCAAATTTTCTGCTTAAGCAGCTCTATGAAATTGGGCCCCATGGGGGCCAATTTCATAGAGCTGCTTAAGCACAAAATTTACTTAAGCACAAAAACGTCTTGCTTAATAAAATCAGGTTACTGGCCAAAACTCCATGCGATTGTTATGCTAGGTAAACAACAGCTAAATACCAGTCACAAGCAATGTACATCACATGGAGTTTTGGCCGGTAACCTAATTTTACTAAGCAATGTTTTTTCGTGCTTAAGCAAATTTTCTGCTTAAGCAGCTCTATGAAATTGGGCCCTGGTGTACATAAACATGGTATAATTATTTGATTATCAATCCTGATTGGAACAAAATTTGTCATGAAAATAATATGGATGAATCATTTGAGTTGAATTTTACATATTGCTTTTGTAAATACGATTTATAGAGCAAATGTTAATAAGTTGAATAATATCATCACAATCATGATGAGTTTATTACAGTTGATGATATGTTGGAGTTCCATCTGTCGGTAGTTTGGTCTGTCGCTCCTTTTGTGTGTTTTTTGCTGCCTGGGATGGGGGTCGTGACTGAGTGCATGGGGCGCTTCTTCGGTGTTCAGGATGCACTGGGAATTGATGACTTCCTTGGGTTCCTTGGGCACTTGAATCACTGTTATAGTGAAACTCCCTGGGTTGCTGCACTGGCTGCGACACTGCGGAGTGGGATGGGGCATGTGACTGAGTGCATGGGGCGTTTCTTCTGTGTTCAGGATGCACTGGGAATTGATGGCTTGCTTGGGCTCCACTGGCAGGGGCACTTGAATCATTGTAATAATGAAACTGCCTGGGTTGCTGCACTGGCTGTGAAAATGCAGGGGATGATGAGCTGAAGGGTGTGGAATAATGACCTGTTGGTGGTTGCTGGTGTTGCCCAGCTGACATGAACATTTGTACCAGTTTCAGTTCATGCTCCCTGGCCCTGTCATTTTCATCCTTGAAAAATGCAATCAAATCCTTAGTGGAGTCATGTTCTACAACTCGCTTCATTATGTCTAGTGCTGCTGATACAGATGGATCCTCTCTTTTGGCTTTTTTAGAGGTTTTTTTGATGGGCACAAAAAGGCTCTTGTCTGGTTCAGCTTCTCCACTTGTGCTGGCACCAGCTTGGGATGGAAGTGAACTTGTATCATCACCCATGTCAGTGCTGGCTTCCCTTTTTCTGGCTGCAGCAGATGGCTCTACAGCCTTGTCTGGCTGGCAGGAGTCTCTTGTCTTTACCAAGGCGAACAGCTCATTAAACCAAGCCCCGTACTGCCTTTCTTCTTGAATCCTCTTGATGCCAGTTGCAGTTTTTATAGTCATGGCGATTTTCTTGCAATCTGCGACACATTTTTTGAACTTATTGCGTACTTGTTGCGCAGTGAATGGAAATGATCCACCATGACCATCTTTAGCATAAATTCCGCGAAGTTCTGTAAGTATCTTTTCATAGATTTCTCCAGTTTTGGCATTCTTGGTGTTCATAAAAATAAGCCGTTTCTTGTAGTTCTCGTTGTTGCACACAATATTGACCAAATCGTTGATGTGACGATTTTGCCATTGCGCTTTTCTGCCTTTTCGTTTTACCGTGCTCATCAGTTTTTCCTTGACCATGTTGACCTTGCTTTTGTCGTTCAGATTTTCCGTCCCGTTGTCCTCCTCCTCCTCTTCTGACAGGGGATCACGATCCATAGTTAAGGAATCATCGTCAGAATCCATTGCCATACAGGAATCCACCGACGACTTGTCACTTTCTGAACGCTCAAAAATCTCAAACACGTTTACATCACCATGCCTCGCCGCCATTTTGGATTGTTTCTGTCTTGTCCAATTGTCCGTACCGTTTGTTTGGAAATATTTCTTCGTATCTGACAGCGCATGCGCATTCCAAAATCGCCTAGCCCAGGTTGGAATTCAATTTGATTCGACGCGGCAAGAGCACGACGTTTGACACCATGCCGTGTAACTGCCGTGTAGCACGACGGAGCCTGTCGTGCTACACGGCAGAGTCGAACTTAATAAAACAGTTGGTGTCAAACGTCGTGCTACTGCCGTATTTAATTGAAAGTTTTGTCGGCATTTGAGTTCGACACGGCAAAAGCACGACGTTTGACGCGGGCCTTAGAGACCGATGTTAGGGAAGGCTCAAACTGGAATTTTTTTTGCGGTACATGTCCGATCGATGATGGTTTCACATTGTGCAGTTCACTTATGGTATGACAACCACACGCAAGGCTGTGTTCATGGCCGCCTTCAAGTTAGTGTGTAGGCGAGTCATCAGGCAGCCATTGAAGATGCTGTGCTTCCTTGTCATTCTACTCGGCGTCTTGCATCTGTGTCTCCGCAAACGTGAGCGGGCAGCGCACGGCCCGGGGAGCCACGGCCTGCCCGTCGCTGTTGGCGTGGGCCGTGGTATTTTTGACGAGATTAGGCTACCCGATATGCCGCACGGACTGAGTGAACAGTAAGTAACTACATGTATATTATTAAAAGTTGATGAATTGATACGAGATTCTTTGTGTGTAACGAACGGTATAGCTAGCTCATTCATGTTTTGTGTACTGCCACAATAGAAGGATTTTCAAGCATCGGTTATATTAATGCAGGTGCAGTAATTATTAGATACATGCATTTCTAAGCCAACACATCGTTCTATAATGTGATATTCTTCGTTATAGACCTTACCTGTTATAATAAAATGAAGGACAGATCTATTTTAGTAAGGAATAGCAATATCGCTGGAAGTGGAAACTATATTGAGTAGGCTACTGTACAATCTGTCACTACATTGTACATACCAGAAAATCGTGTCATGTTATTTAAAATCGGAAAGGGATGTTGAATTATTGGCCCTTTGGATCCAACTTCCGTTAGCATATTCTCGATAGCTGTGTTGTTCACTTATAGTGTACACTTTTCTCTTTGGAAAGGTTTCGAAAGCGCACACGTAAGCTGAAATGTTCCATAAATCATGTTGTTTCTGCTGTCCGAGAGAGACACAGAGCTATATCTTTAAGCAGTAAGATAATCTTACGGTCAGTGTCTTTCTCCAGATGACAGGCTTTGATTCAGATTGAGAGTAGTACATAAAGAAAAATGCTGAACAAAATTAGATAAACGTCACTCACTCTACAGACAACAAACTGCTCAGATTTTTTTATCAAGCAAAGATAAAAACACATCTGAGTTTTGAGGTCTCTAATCAAATTTTTAAGAGCAGAGTTTTCTTGAGCTATTTGCATCAGAGAGTGAAGCAATTCAAGCAAACTGATCGAAATTTGAAGTCTAAGACTCGATTGGTCCATATCCAACAACTTGAAAAAAATCGAACAAAAAGTGGGGTTGACGATGTTATACTTTGTGGGAAGTTGAGTTGCTTGTGTATACATGTATACAAGAATTTTATTTACAAAATGTACACCGATGCGGATTGAACTAGAATGTGCACTGATATTTCATAAAATCAACGGGAAAAAACACATTATTTTCTATAATGTTTCCGTTGTTGTTTCTTTTTTTTTCAGGGTAACTTTAACTTCAAAACATCCTGCGACACAGCAAGACTGTTCTAATTCAAAAAGGTTTCTATCCGTGCCGGGATGCATCATTCGCGGTTTGAACTTCAGTCGGAATGAAAACTCCCAGAATATTTTTCGTCTCCAGAAATGTGGAAGTCTGCCAACACGCATAAGCCCTGCTCCTTTCCCGTGGCCCAGGAGAGAGAACTACGCACCAAACTACTTTCTGACTCTCAACAATACTCTGATAAAGGCAAACTCAAGCTCAACGCCAACTGACAATGTCGTGGTGTTTCTTCATCACAACAAAGCAGCCGGTACCACGGCCAAGGAGTGCCTGAGGCAAGTGGTGAAGGCCACTGACCGAGAGCTTGGACACGTCTTGAGCAACGAAGGCCGTCTTAACCTGATGTTCAACCTCCGGAAACTGCAGCGCCGAGGCAAACGCAACCCGGACACCTTCTTTGGCGGGTATGCTTTCGGAGTTTGCGACGAGCTGCGCAGGCCTTGCCCGTACTTCACGGTTTTACGAGACCCGTATAAGCGAACCCTCTCATCTCACTCGTACTGCCAGAAAGCCAGGACGGATCAACTGTGCACGGCCCTGCGGGCCGAGAAAGTGACCCTTCGCGAATGGGCGCTGCATCAAGGCAGCTTCTTCTTCAGACAGTTGGTCTTCCATCCCGAGTTCTGCTGCGACAAAACCAAATGGATTCCATTCGTGGACCTGGTGGGGGGACCTCACGAGTTTGACGGCCCGGAGTCTCTGGAGGGCGCCACCTGTTGCTTCCGTCAAAAACTCGTCATGTCTCTTACTCTAAATCGAACCCAGCACGATGCTGTCATACAGTACTGCCTGGACAACCTGGAGAAATGGTTCAAGGTCATCATGCTGGTTGATGAATTAGACCTTTCGTTGGCTATGATGGAGCATGCGTACAAATTACCATTTCATGAATTATGCAGCGGGAGTCGTGTCAACATTTGGGTCTTACGATAAGCAAAGGCATGCGACTGACTCCTTAAGACGGAACAGTGCAAACTCATCTATTCCTGAAACCGTCTTGAATCAGTTGAAGGAGCTTGAGGCAGACCCAGAAGTTCGGGATGCCCTCCGAGCTGACGTTATGATATATCGGAAAGGTGTCGAGATCTTTGAGAAACAAAAAGACATATTTATGAAAATGAATAGAGTTGGTACCGTAGATTGATGTTGGTATACGAATTCATCAGTGACACGTGGACTTCATTTTTGAAGTTACACTTTTAAAGAAACAACATACTAAAACCATAAGCCCTATAACAAAATTGCGAATCTATCAACAAGGGCGGATTTGGGGTGGGGATGCTCTTTTGGCGTCAAACATCTTTCTTTGTGGGGGGGGGGGGGCGTACTGCAAGCCTTCAAAAAAGGTTTTTATTTTGGTCACAAACAGATCCGCCGTGCAAGCAGACTAGCTCCCGGTCCAACCATTTATATGGACACTGACTGTATACAGTGGGAACCAGCCTACCCACGAGAACAGTCCGCCATTAATTCGAAATTAATAAAGTTATGATTGAATAACTTTACGTGGGCCTTTTTTCTGTTAATATCACATTCAAAAGTGATTAAAATTCATGCACTAGAAAAATAGTAATTTTAGAAAAGGAATATTATTTTGGGGGATAAAACTCGAAAATGGGGCTGGTAATGCAACTTTGATGTTTTTTTACTACTCATGAATGCCATTACAAATTTAAAAACACTTTACAATGTCAATTTACATTGGTTTATCTTCATTCAACTTGTGGCCCTCAGGCCAAATTGCAAGAATGTTACAATATAAAAACATTAAAACAATGAAATGAAAAAAAACGCATACACTGGAATGAAGGAAGATTAATTGTCTTTATTTGGTTTGGAATTTCTTTTCTTTTTTAATTCCTACTTGTATGTCAAAGACACCGCGACATGGACTGTGACCATGCAAATTGCCCATTTTTCCCCTTGCCACGAAGGCAACATTGCAGTGCCCACGAGCTGACTTCGATGATCACAGCCAACGTGTGAACATTCATCTTCATTTACAGCGAAGAGCACATCTCTTGAACAGTCTCAGCGGCGCTTCAAATCGCGACGACGTCTCACGTAACCACTGATTATGAAACCTTCGTGCCATAATAACACATTTGTCATTAAATATTAACAAATCAATCTCGAATCCCTTAATAGGGTTTCCATGGCTCCTTCTGTTCGTGATGTTCTTTCTGTTTTCTTATTAATGAAATATCGTCGCCTTTTTTCTTTTATTAGTTTGTTCTGCTATACATTCCACGAATAATCTTTGCTTTTGGGAGCATGTATCTATCACCCTTTCACCCTATCAGTTACAGTCTGTATATAGCCTACTTTGTTGAGTTATTTTTCATTTACATTGATTCAGTTATTCATGTCTTTCATATATTTCTGGATGAATACGTTATATACCTTGCTCATTAAAGGGAATATACATCATTTGCTTTTGCTGTAATTTTCTGAAATGGATGGAATTGGGGGGTTGAAAATATATAGCAAATATAGTTACACTGACTTTTTTGAGGTTTTGGGTTCGAAAATGCTATAAAAACCAAGAAAACAATCAAGTTTTCTTTAGTCTGGTTCCCTGACTCCATATAAGAAGAAACAGAGCAGTTTACATACATTGGGGAATTGTAAGGTCAGGGAACCAGTCTAGCTGCTTGTACCCGTTCATAGGTGTGTAATCGATTGCAAACAAGTGCGATGGTCAATTGGGGCCAGTATTTGGAAAAAAGCCAGTTTTTTCCAACGCTGGTCGGTCGACCAGCGTTGGAAAATGATACAAAAATACCACTTTTCTTGAAAATGAAAGTACACCAGGTGCCATGATTTTACAGGATGCTTTACACTGTCATTCACTAACAGTCCAGCAAGGTAATTCAAAATGATTCGGTAGTTTTATTTTTTGATGTTTGCAAATGTTGTATTTTCCCTTTAATATTGATGTCATTAATTTTAACGAATTCGATTGGAAGATTTCTTTTCATTCACAAAATCGTTACAAGCGAAGGCCTATAATTCCTAAAGACACATTTCAAGGGGCGCCCTCACTGATGGCATGTGTCATTTACATCCAGTGACAATGGAAGCACAGTGCGTCCACTCACGCATACTCAGATGTGACGTCAGATACAAAGGGGTCTATTACTAAATGATGGTTTTTTTTTATTGTTTCATTAAGGTGCGAACTCAAAGTGGACATTGGCATTATCTCCTTGTTTCGGGCATGTCCGAAACGAGCAAACGTATTTGCCGCACGACAATACGGCTGTAGGGTCGAAACTCCCCCGCCCCCTTGCTTACGCCCCCCCCCCCCCTTTGTTTTATTATTGCCTCTTCTTTTCCTTGTTTTCCCCTTTGGCTTTTTTCTACCTATCATACGCCCCGCCCCCTCTTTTCTCTTTTTTTTTTTATAAAAATAATTTTTTAATAGGATCTGGTTTTCCTGTGGTAGGATGGCTCTGTAGAGGTGCTAGTCACCTGTTCCATCTTGCCACTCACTGGCTTAATCCGTATTCTGGCATAAACTCTTTTTTAACTATTTATTGAAATTGTAAATTCTCTGTATTTTTTAATCTGTGATTCTGTATATCTTGTGATATTTTTATATCAGCCAGTGGAGAAGTGTAATAAAACAAATAAAATAAAATAAAATAAAATAACTGTAGCACAACATGCCCGATATTCACATGACGCAAAAGCACTGGACACCATTTACAAACATTCAAATAGGAAACTGTCAAAATACCATGAAATATCCAAGTTGTTTGTAAGTAAATACTAGAATCATGCATTATGTGAATCATTGCGCACAACATGCTGTCACTTTCGAGAAAAGTAGGATTTATCATAATATCCTCGCGGCGATAAACACCAAACCATGGCTCTTTTAACGGAAACCTGTGCTTTGCGTCCAGAAAAGTGAAGATGTAGGCCTTTAGATACAGTAGAATAGTTACAGAGCTGAAATTTCGACGGATTATATTTTGTCAATAACCTGTGTCAATTAATTATATCGTTGTTTTTGAATTGTGTCAATTGCCTTGAATTGTTCAAATTTTTGTCTGAATTCAAACGTCTTTGATTCTAAGTATCAGTGTAGAAAGCAATATCTTTCAGACCTTTCATCTAATTTTCAGATTTTTTTTTTAATTGACAATCTCATCCCAGGGTAATCACAGTGCCTTCCCAACCCATTAACTGGAAACTTGATCTTGCACAATCCCGAAATGAACTCTCCGTGCCCCTCGCGGCCGCTACCTCATCCCGGCATTGGTTTACTTGTACACCTGCATTATTTATGCCCATCGGATGTGCCCAGAATCCGGACATGACAGAGATAATCATCAGCGGTCCTCGATTATTTTTTTCTGCAACCAAGTACAGTCACTTATAATGCGCATGCGCTAGGCGTTGTTCTTGGAGGTTCCGGGGATTTCTGAAACTTCTGATTATCCACTATAGGCCATGGTCACGCTTGAATCTTCGCCAGAAATCTATACCTTATCAAGTCATTTCAAATGACCTGATATTATTATATCGAGTAATAAAAGTACTTGTTCTACGTAACCTCCGAGGACAGACACACAAAAGGAGAACAACAGATCCTTTCAGTCCTCGGGCGTTGGGTCTTTTGTTCAAAACAGTCCTCTGTAGTAGGTTGTGAGCTTAGCCTATGGGAGAGTGTTATATTACAGGGACAAAGGAAAACACAAAGCATTGTCCTCGGGAGTATAGTCAAACAAGAGTGTTTGTTCACGCGTGTGTAATATTGCTGATGCTATACTAACTGGGTACTTGGTTGGTTCTTCTCCTAAGGATTCCACAACGGAGTATAACTAGGAGGCCCGAAACACCGGGGCAAACCCCTTCTCTTAGCGATAAGTGTTGCTGGGGTCTTTTATGTGCGTTATGCCTTATACAACACACGTGACCTCCGGCTTAACGTCCCGTCCGAAGGACGAAACAATAATGGTTAAGTGCCTTGCTTAAGGGCACAAGTGTTCGGGCCCGGGCTCGAACCCACGCCACTGTTGCCTCTGAAACACCAGAGCATGAGTCCGGTGCTCTTAACCGCTAGGCCATGACACGCCATACTTGACTGCAATATAAAACTTGACAGTATTCCCACAGCAACTCACTGGGCCGTTGGAGCGTATCGCACGCGGCAATGGCGACTGATATCCCCTCGGACTGAGCCGTGAAACCCCTCATCATTTATGGATGGGGCGTATTCCTGTGTGCTTTGGCCGTCAGATTGACTCTGGAGTCATACCTTTCAGACGGCAGAGTTGCTGACTCGAGTCATGTGACTTGGACTCGAGTCGGACTCGAGTCGCTATTTTTGTGACTTGTGACTTGACTTGTAAATACCAGCTTTGACTTGTGACTTGACTTGGACTTGCAAACAATGACTTGTGACTTGACTTGGGATTGCAAAAAATGACTTGTTACCAACCAAAGTCAGACGCTACTCGAGCGACCCAATACACTTTAATTAAGCTATTATACTTTTAATTAGCTTTTCATTCCAGAAAATAGACCTCAGTGACTGAATCCAGTAAAATGAATAGTTCCCTCTAGTTTCAAAAGTTTTCAATAAGACTGTCACAACAAACTACAGTTTTCAATGACCAATTGTCTCTTGCTTAATGCATTGTTTGAACAAACTTTGAAAGGAAACCCTTTCATGAAAAGAAAGCATGCCTTTGTCAATTGCATGTAAAATACCGGATAGCCTAACCAATTGGTAGGCGTTTAGTATACATGAAAATTGAACAATAAAGTGTTAGTATACTACATGTAATCGAGTGAGTGAAGTCTTTTTTTCACGGTCATCTCAACATTTATTTCTACAATGTAAAGTAAATTTATTAAAGTATACAAAGGGCTAATATCCGACAGATATGTGATAAACTACAAGAATAGTAATTGCAACACATTGAAAAAGGGGAATTAAGGAGGCATGTTCAAAATAACTCGTAAGTTGACGCCAGGTTAATTCTTTTAGCTTTTACAGCTGGACAAAATAATGTTCAACTTGACGTGTTCTTGGACAAAGATATTTGTGACTTGACTTGTTTTTAGACCAAATGACTTGTGACTTGACTTGTGACTGGACCTAATGACTTGTGACTTGACTTGTGACTGGACCTAATGACTTGTGACTTGACTTGGACTTGCAAACAATGACTTGTGACTTGACTTGGACTTGCAAAAAATGACTTGCTGCCACCTCTGTCAGACGGTGTTGAGTGATCGTGGCTGATGCCTTGGCCTCCAGGCTCTAATCAAAAGCTTACATCAAGGTGTCAAGCTTATTACAGCAAATTGTCAAAGAGATTTTTTCATCAACATGCTCATGTAAGATTGGATTTACTCACAACAGATTGCAAGATTAAAACTTACACTCTAAGGTTGTTAGAAAATGGTCACACCGTAAATTAGGATTAAAGTTTAATATCATTTTGATTCACGTTTTTTTTTATCCTTATTCTAAGTCATGGATGAAAACACTTTCGGGGGTTTTGTCAAAATGCAGAATATTTTCAAAAGCGAGGTAGGATCTCGAAACTTTGAAAAACAAGTGAAATCGTAATCTTTTGCGACCGAAGCGATTCCGGGTGACATGATTTGGCAGCATACTCTTGGCTCATTCTGCATGGCTTTCGCAAAAGAGAATACTTCCAATGTTCAAATATCTGATCAAGGAAGTCTTGCGAAATATATCGAAGTGGTAAACAATGTATGATTGAAATGGGTTTTGCTGTTATTTCAAGTAGAGTCAAATATAACTCTCACTCCAACCGAAACTAGACGATTAAAGCGAAATTACTCGAAAATGAGATTGAGGGAATTTGAACAAGAATCTAGTTTTCCTTGTCACATCTGCCCCAACCGTATATTCTCCCTCAGCTTCACCAACACGTCACGTCTCCCGCAAGTCTCTCCCAGTCCTCATCGCTGAATATACATTGTTGACCAAAAAAAGTAGTCGGTCTCTGGTCAGCACGCGCGTCCATTTTGATCATGCACGTCACAGTTGTTTGTTTCTTCAAATTTTCCGCGGTAGCTACAACAGCGCCTTTTATTGCCGCACTGCCTCAAATTGTTGTGGTCAGTTCGACTCCAAAATGATGGAGGGCACATAATTATTATGAGGACACAAAAAACAAAATAGTATCCACCTTGTCCGTGCAATCCAAGCTTTTGGTCTAGTCTCCTTGTTCGCTGTGACTCCATATCCGTTAGCCTATTGCAGATACTATTTTAGGAGGGCACTGTTTGAATTGAGTAAAGTCTTTTGTATTTACCAGACCAAATAGCGCCCTCTATGTGTCTGCCATATCTCAAATATGCTATCGCAAGGAAGCCATTTTCGATCGTGTTCCCTGCATTTATGTGGTCATTTGTCAACTGTTGATAATGGTATGGTGCCAGACTATTTCATGATTGGATTGAGTTGCAAGCCTCTCTTTTATATTTGGTTAATGTGGCTTAAAAATAAGGGCATGTTTAATCACACATTTTAAAATCTTCATCAGAGCAAATTAATTTGTATTGAGCTTTATTTCATTTCTTTCATTTGTACTCGCCAGTTCAAAGAATGAAGAGTTAACCTCGCTTTCAATTTAACATGGCCAACTCGTGAACAAAGTCTAGGGCCTATTGTCCAAATGGAGACACCCTTTCGCGCTTATTTTGTACACCAAAATGTGGACAGCAATTCAGGCTGACTGAGTTGCGGAGGTCAAATAACACCCCCGCCTAGCGCACAACGATTATCGAAATTCATCTAGTCATTATATTGCTCATCATCTTTGTACCCCATATCCATCATATTCATCTTCCCTTTAATGTTTTGTAATGGACGTTACACGAATTTCAATTATTTATATTATGGCGCTGCTTATTTAGCTTACGATTTATTCATATGAGCTTGGAATGGAGCATCGTATGACTAATTTTTTTTAAAATTATTTTGGCAGTTTATTTGGACGCCTTGTGGTGCCATTTTTACAACAGATATTGGCAAACTATAGTGTCGGATAAGTACCAGTATAAGCTTTAGCTCGAACCGTGCTACCGGAGCCATCCAGTACCCTTTCGTCGAAATGTCTTTCTATTTATTTATGTCGAAGATATTCCGGAGCATCCTTTAAGAAAATAAAGGATTTAACGTTTTCCTTTTTTTGTGAAGAAATGAAGTTGTCCCAGCAAACCGTATAAAGTCTACTACAAACATGTTTTCCCTTCTAAATATACTTGCCATGATGCAAGTACAAGCGTCATTCCTTGTTTATTCAACGTCATCATTTTAAGCTATACTAGGAAAAACAACGAATTGAGGAAGGAGAGAATAACATGCATAAAACTTGCATAGTAAAATGCATACCACATCAACATGCATTGTATGCATGTTATTAAAACCTTAACTCTCTATACTAGGAACCACACCCATCCTAGCGAATTCCAATTATGGAAAACTGCATACAAATATTTCTGACTTTGATTCTGGAGGTGCACGTGCCAACCCAATGTAAAAGACTGTCAGTTTTAGGGGTATTGTATCCATCTTGACAGACTCCAACAAAACATGTGGTTTGGGTTGATGGATTGAGTTCTGTTAGGGCTATATTGATTAAGTTAACATCCAATTTTTTGCTCCCCATTTGCGATGTGTAAAGAGCGTTACCTATGAAATCAAAAAAATATCTTCACTTTTTGCACGGGCTGTGTAGACACTACACTTTGGAAGTTGTTCAGAGTGTGTTTTATTACCAAAAAAAGAGAGGAATTCAAAAACAAAAATATGCTCTCTCCGTGAATTCTTATTTTTATCAGGAAGATTCAATTTTTGTGAAAATGTTGAATCAACGTCTTAACAAAATGAAGAAGTTGAATAAATGTGAAACCCTTTCTTTGTCCAGCTGTACAACTTTGTATTTACTGTTTATAGTATTACGCGTGTAGTAGTCTGATAAAAATGAAGTCATTTTTGTTCCAAGACCAATGGCATCCCATATGTCGAAATGATACGAGATGATTTAGGAAGCCGGAACGGCAACCACACCCTCCTTCATAGAAATGGCCCCGAACATGGATGGCAATACAACGTGAAATTCTTTACAAAACAGTGTCGAAATTTTGTAAATTTCTCTCCTTTTAAGTTATTGACCAAAACGGTATAGGCCTATTTCAATACATTCGGCTCAGGCCATTATCGGCGACCAAGCTCATACCCGTTTCTAAATCACACGTTTAAAACTGCTCCACCACACTAGTATTCCCCTAAAAATACTGAAAGTCCTGCAAACTGAAGAACTTTGCTATATAACCTATATTAAGTACTAACACAACGAAATTTCTCAAACAAGGTATGCACGTTTTTGTATAGGAAAAATGAATGCAGTGCTTCGAAGATATGTCATGTCAAAATGAGAATTAATTGAAGTACGTTTGCCAGGACCTATTTATCATCCGTTAGGGGTCCTCTTAAATCAATAAGCCACATTTCTGTCTTCGCAAATCTCTTATTAATATCCAAGCTCGCATTGAGTCAGTTACCCTAATTGCATCGATTCGGAGTAAGGAAGTTCAAGTTTACTTAAGCGATCGGAGGACATTTTGCTGTGTTGCAATGCGTCCTCTGCCTATTGAGTCAAGTCGTTTACTAATACAGGTTGTTTGATCACCAACCTTTATTCCCGATGACTAGGGATTTGTCTTTCTTTCCCTTTGATGGACGAGACCACAGCGAGTAATTGACCCCTAACCGGTTCTCTCGTTCCAAATGTAGAACGCTGCTCCTTCTTCAAAGCAGAACTATTATTCCGGCACTGCGCCAAGTTTAATTTGCTGCTTTTTGTGGCAAGGGGAAATTAATCTTTACCATTGTGCGGCTGTTCCCGAAGCAGAGTACAATGCGTGGGATGAATGGTAATTGACTTGTCCTAATTGGTTGTGTTGTATTGATATTTATATGTACACAGCCAATTCATATCCCCCATTGTATAGCATGGTAAATTGCGTACGCACGTAATACCTGTTTTGTGGCGCACAAAATGGCAATTTTTCGGCGATGTTTCAGCAATTTTTATGACCCTATTTTTTCATGAAATGGCAATAGGCGTATTGGTTTTTCATCACCGAATCTTCCACTGTCGCTTGGTACATTTGTGTGGGTGAGGCTACTAATTGGTCACACCACTAGAATTGTTATGATAAACGGATTGCCTACGTGTTTGCACTCACTCGGTTTCTGTAATTTAAAAGAATTATTTTGTTCCTTCGTATACCTGTAACAGTTGTTAGGGATATCATGCAACATGAATGTTCCTAATGCTTCTCACTCCCTATGATTTAACTCACTTTTCAAATGCTTTTTATTCTTTCAGTTTTGCTTTTTTCAGTGTAGTTCCCACCGTAACAGTTCACACTTTTGACCCCTGTTGATTTCGTTTGTATTTCTATAGAGGACAGGTTTTTGCTTCTCTATGATACACAGTTTGAATTTTTTTCTCTGTCGTTGAACTTAAATATCTAAAACCTCATCACTTGACAAAGGACGGACCGTGCAGAGATCTTTACCGCCGTTGTACCATGTTTTTGTATTTTTTTTAACATCATTATTGCAGTGATTTTATAACTGTATTCCAACAAATTGTAACTGTTGTAAAAGAAGCTTTTTACTTCTGACTGTCATGTTGTGACTTGCCTGAATTCGGCAGATTGTCGGGATACATGTCTTTCTTCTTCCCCCCCCCCCAAAAAAAAAAAAACACATTTCAAACATTCTGTTTTGAAATGTGTTTTTCAGTTTTTCTGTTTTAGCCTCTGAATAAGAACTTGCTAAGTTCGCAACGTCAGGCCACACTAATTTTAAGATTTATATATTTCAGGTCCATCCAGTCAGCAAGCAGTTTGCAGCAGTTTTACTTTTTTCACATTTCAAACATGAATTAATATAATATGTAGAATAGTTCGCTCTTGCAAACAATATCTGAGAATTATTTTGAAACTAAAATGATCGGTATGTTTTACGTTGCAATAAGAGCAGAATATACCAATACTCCCGCTTTGTTTTACTTAAAGGTGAAGGTGCACGTTTTCAATCAATTTGGACCGGGCAATGCCTTTACCAATGAATCACTGAATTACTTCACCTCACATTAATTGCACATTTCCATTCTGAATAATCAGTGAATTATTGTTTTAACAGCTCAAACTCGCAAAGGGCTCGTCTTTAATAGATTAGAAAATACTCAACCTCATGAAATTTACTTCCCAAATATTTACAATTAGGTCATATATTGATGTTTAATTTCAAGCATGTACGCGTTGTCATGGTAGCCATTCTAAAGGGAAGTCCATAATTCGTTTTCGTTTAGAATTATTATCATTGCTGCGTCACTCGGCCGTTGAATACGTCAAAATGCCAAACAGCCTGAAACCAAGCCCAATAGGCCTACTCGAGAATTTGTTTCAGTAATGAGTTGAATGCCATGCAAGTCTGTTTGTTCTCTAGTAGGAGCAACAGGTGCTGTACAAATCTATTCTTCTCGGAGGAAGTTCAGAGTGACTATTTTTCTTCTTTTTTTCAAACGTATCTCTGTGGGTTCTAGATACCATCACGCCGAATCTAGTCAGGTGTTTTCTCGTCTGTATTTCCTTCGTGTCTGGCAGTTGAAGGTAAGCTTTATGCTTCGGTGTCATTTTTTTTTTCCATTTAGTGTCAATTTAGTTATTGTAATCAGTTTATGAAATAGTTTTACAGCATAGGTACTGAATGGGGGCAAGGGGAAGCCCTTGGAAAAGCAAAACGAAAAAGAAAGAAAAAGGGGAGAAACAAAGGTAGAAAAAGGCACTGAACGATTGCTTGGGTTAATTTTACCTAAGAAAGTGTGAAAACTGGAACTACCCAAACTTGGGTTGTTCTGTAACCAATTGTTTTAGGTTAGAATTTCTGCTAAATTCAACCAAAACTTGTGGTCATTCAAGACCAAATTTAATTTGGTCTTGTATAACTACAACTTTTGGTTGAATTTAACATAAATTATAACCCGAACAATTGGTTATAGAACAACCCAAGTTTGGGTAGTTCCAGTTTTCACCCTTTCTTTGGTTAAATTAACCCAGGCAATTTTTCACTGCTATTATATTTGCTATTAATTTAATGCAAATTAAACAAAAATGGGTGTCTGCAGGCGTGTCAATGGGGGTGGGGTGGGCAAATGTCCTCCTGCCCACCCTCGAAAAAAATATATATAAATTGAGAATATGCTAAGGAAAGTATTAGGATTTTGGGGGAAAAATTGGTTCCCCCACCCCCCGAAAAAAATCCGGGCGACGCCCATGGCTTTTGTGTTGCGTGGATAATGTTGCATGGATAATTGAACATTAGCTGTTTGTGTTTCAAGGAGGCAGAAAATAAAAACTATATACCACAACAAAAATAACCCCCCCCCAAAAAAAAACCCTAACAAGCATTCATTGTTTTCTCCCTCTGCCTTACTCTGGATTGTTGTGTGAACAAAACAGTGTAAACTACCTGTCACCGATGTGAATTCAATCTGGCACTGACAAAAAAAAATCATTTTGAAATGTGGGTAATTTTTGGGAGTCATGACTATGCATTTATTAAAGGGGTCGATATTCATTGACATAAAAAACTCGATCCCCATCCTAATAACTTCACGATTTGTTTTTTTTTTCAATCTGAATTATGACTTCATGTTCTAATGTGCTGTGAAACTTAATACTTCCATTTTTGATGCCTTTCCGCAGCCATCTGTGCAGGAATTGCGATGAAGGAAGCTCAATGGCTGGTTCTGCTACTTCTATTTTGTCTCTTTCGTTGTACATGTAGTAACGGTTGCAATGACTGTGTTGGTAAGGTAAACAAGTGCGATGGCATAATAAGCTCTGGTCGTCTTGCATGAAAGTCTTGCATGAAATCATCCCTGCCAGAGGTAAAAAATGCGACGCCCGAAATGCAACGCCGAGGGCACATAATGGAAGAACATACTTTAGATGTATATCTGGCGATTTGTGATAAATACTTGGACTATAACATTACTGCACATTATTTTTGCCTCCATTTACAAACGTTTCATAACTTTCTTTCCCAGTTACAAAAATGTTGTTAAGTATTTAATTGAATTTGTTTGTTTTTATTGAAAATTACAATTTGGTTGTTATACAGACCCACCATCAAGTGACACGTCGAAGCCCCTGCCAGAGCTTAAAAACTGTATAGATCGTTTGCATTGCAGAAATGTTTGAGGTGTGTGCTTTTGTTCAACAGGGATATTAGTATTAATCATTTCTGGTAATGAAACCAAGGATTCCTCAAAAGTGTCCTATAGGCACTGTAGGTCGCAAGCCTGAAGAAACCTGTAGAGAGAAGACAATGAGAAAAAATAAAAGTTTTAGAGGTGGGAGGAAAACCCCAGAAGAATATTATGGGGAAAACCTCGGAATCAGGCAGGGACTGAAAACCCAATCCACATATTGGCCCCGGCGGGATTCGAACCCGGGTCACAGCGGTGGAAGGCGAGGAAAGTATATACCGCTACGCCAACCTGACTCCCTGACCATAGAGGACAATTAGGGTCCCCAATTGCCGAGAGGTCCCCGATTTGGATTCGCGTACAAAACATATGTGGGAGGTCTTCCTACAAACAAATTAAAGAGGGACAACAGAGGGGTCCTCGATTGCATACAAATACACACTTGTGTGCGCATGCATGAGTATCCTCATGTGTATTTATTGTTACTTGAATTAAGATAACAAATCACAAATCAAAGATGGCTGCTGAATGCAATCGGTCTATACTCAGAGTGTTGTCCGAGGGCTCGAACCCACGACCTCCTGCCTATACTAGCACATATGTCTTACCGCTCGACAAACGAATTTGCCGGGATATGATATAGCAGCGGGTACAGCAATCAAACTATTTCTTGAAATAGAATTTGCGTCGGAGAGATGGGGATAGTGGGGTAAAACGGCATACTTGACTTCTCAGGTCAATATTGACCTGTTAACTGTCAAATGGATTCAATGTTAGGTGTTAAGATGAATAACAAAAGTTATTGCTGTACATGTATTTTGCAAAAGTGTAAATGTAATTTTGATGATTGATGTTATGGTAGAAGTGCAATTAAAATGTTTGCATCACCAGACAGTTTGCTGCATATAGGTCTATAATGTATGGGGTAAAACGGACCCCATGTAAAACGGACCCTTTATGATATCAAATTTGAATATGAAGCCCTACCAGTCATGTGCACAATATGACATTTTTCATTAGCTAAGTACGTATTTCGTCTGAAATTATTTTTGTCATCAAAAAATCTAATCCAAATCGTCCATAACCTCTTATAGGGTGTCTTTTTTATGCATACCCCCCCCCCCCCCCATTTCACCATCACTAACACTACGTAGTCACGTTTCCCTTAATTTGGGCATACAGGTAGCTTGAATATGACCAAATGGTGATAAACTGGGAAAGCTAATTATGAACACCTTAACTGATATTAGGAATATAAGTTTGTACATTTTATCTAACAGTCGGGGTAAACTTTCTTGCTATTATCTGGTTTGTAAACATGTTTACATGCTAAACAATTTTAGCATGAGGTGATAGCAAGAAAGTGTTTAGAAATGTGTTTACTTGCTAAACACATATTTTTAGGCCAGGCAAATATCCACATAGAGGCAATTAGGCTACCTTTGTCCCAATACCTAAAATAATTGAAAATTTGGTCCCATGGTCAATTATGACCTCTCTTGGAAAATTACTCATAACTCTGTCAACAGTTATCAGCTTTGGACGTTTGATGTCTCATTTTAAAGTGAAAAGGCGTATGTATATCTCTTAAACCATGCCTTTATTATCTATGTTGGTAACACATTCTACGTCTGGCATTCCGTTATATTTGGTTTGCCTTTTTTTAGACACACTGTATAGTTTAAGGTACACGGCCGAATTCGAGATATCGAGTGCTTGCCCTTTTACCCCGATTCTCCGTTCCACCCACCTCTCCCCCTAAATGCGACATTTTGTTTTGCCCTTCATTATCGTATTTTCAATCATATTAATTGTAATCTTTTATGTACAATGTCACTTTTCTATATACGATGATACAGGTCAGAGTATATTATTGTCTAGGAATATTTGCAAGCGGAATCTTTCGACGATTTCTTACGGGGTGCCATCCCAACATGGACAATCTGTGGCTAGGGACATGGTGATTCTTGGCGTTGACTCGACCATTTCTTAAAAGGTGTTCACCCCACTGGGTGTATTTATGAAGTTAAAAATACAACTACATGGGAACAGTTTGAACCTATCCAGAACTATATAGGAAAAAAGTGACATCGGTACTTTTGACGTGGAATATTTAAAAGTAAAAGATCTGAAATGCTTGTGTAGTATCTCCTTCACGGAAGGGGAACTATTAAAAATGCTCACTTAAATTCGTGGATTAAATAAGCCGAATGCAGCCTGAATGAAGTGTGCTATCCGGCACCAATGGAAAGCGACTGTGTACCTTTGTAACAAACGAAAAAGATCGTCTACAGTGTATATACGACTAGCATATTAATTTATCCATAAATTATCTTTATCCGTGCTCAACACGGCATGCTTAGGTAAAGGAAAAAAAAAAACAATCGTATGGGGGGGGAGGCGGGGGCCCTTTTCCCCTGGATCTGCGACGCTGTCTGGATTATATAAAAAAAAAACGGTGAATAGCCTCGTCGCAGCAGGTATAATCATAACCACAATTATAATTCGGTTTGTTTCTTTCCCGTCCAATACAACGTCGTTGCGTTGGCATCACTGAACATTATGTTGTTGTGCCTGGTTTTGTTTTGTTTATTTGTTCATTTTCGTTTTGTGTTACCAAACACTGTATGATATTATGTTGCATCATTCTGTTGTTAATTATTGTTGTATTTTACTGGCACTCTGGTTGGATGTCATGATCATATCTGAGATCATTGGACTATGATCTTCTTTTCATTGAAGAAGCTGACTCGGAGAGAGGATGCCACGTTCGTTTATCAGTACACACTAAGAAAAAAGTCATCTCAATGTGCTACTGATGCCTCTGTCATGAGCATCGATTCCATAGAAGAATTGAATCATACAACCAACTTCTGCAATTGGGAGGATGTTGGTACTTGTTGTAAAGTTCAGATTGGCTCCTGTGGTTCACTACAAGTAAGTAGTATTTTTTTAGTAGGAATCCTAAACACCTGAGTGTTCTTATTTTCTGCGATCCCCTCAATCGTGTTGGTATACATAATATCAGACCCTTTCCATCCTTTTTGACGTTGCTGTTTCAAACTGTGTGTCGGGTCAATGTAAATTACACATCTAATACAAAGTTTTGACAGATGATTTCCTTCAAAAGTTAAGAAAAAAAGTATAGAGTGTGAAGAGACCTGCTTGCAAGTTACTGTTATATCTACACTGCAAAAGCTGTGGTGTTAAATTTTACACCAATGGTGTTAAATATGATTATTTCCCAGTGTCTATTTTGGGCAAGGATTTTTGTGTTGAATAACACCACTTTGGGAATCGAATTAACTTAACACCAATTTTGGTGTACAGTTTTAACACCAAAAGAAGGAATAAAGTAATTCCAAAAAGGTGTTTAATTAATAGGAAAATAATTTGGTTTTACTCAACACCATTGTCTGGAATTAAGGAATTGAACACTTTAACTGGTGTTAACTTTAAATCCAAAAATGGTGTCAAGTCAATCCGAAGTGGTGTTCATTAGGGAAAGCCTTTTGGTGTTACACAACACCACTGTCTGGAATTAGATGTAATTTTTAAGTGTCAATATTGTAATGAGAACAGAACATTTGAACTTGATTTCGATTTTTTTTTGCTTCAAAACTATATTAAACTGAAAGAATTTCAGTACAAATCACATAAGCATATAGTGTCCATATTAACAGCCAAGATCAAACATCTCTCCATCAGAACAAATTGGCAAGAATGTTTTTCAAAAAATTACACTTTGATTTCAACGTTGTACTACACAGGAAAGATGAAACTGTTTAAAACTGGAACATGGCTATATTTGATAAATCTCTTATCTACTTATGAAGCCTTTTAAAACCACAACACGGAAGAAAATATATATTTCTTTTTGTCTTTTAGTGCTTAACAAAATAATTTGAAAACACTGTTTATTACCTCATAACTTTCAATTCGGAAAGATTAGATAAAGGATTTTTTCACAATTCAAATTTCAATCTTATACCAGTATTTTGTTTACTCAGTGGAATTCAAAAGGGCAACATTTCTCCCCCCCCCCAATTACATGAAGGGTTTCCAATACTACAGTAATTTGTTCGGAAAGGCTAAAAAAAGAAGAAGAAAGTTCAAGTTTTGTATTTGCACAAATGTTTGAGTTGAATACCTTAGATTTACCATTCCTATACGCCGGTAGTCTCCTTGTTTTGTCTTGGAAGCTGTTATGTTTCTGATACTCCCTTAGCACGTGCTCTTCCCCAGGTTTGGTTCTCAGGATTATCTGAATAAGCTTGTCAATATAAAATGAGCGAGCATTAGTTGATACTGTACATTTTTGTACAGCTAAACTTCAACCCATAGCCATTTCATAAGAGTCAACCCCCTCCCCAATCTTGATCATTGGTGTTTCCAGCTTTTGATGTCGGGGGCAAACGCCTCGCAAATCCGCGCCGAAATGTAGAAATGTTTTTATTTGGGGGGGGGGGGCCATTTAGCCTCCGTAAAATCAAAAAGTGTGTGTGTGTGGGGGGGGGGGGGGGGCTGGCACCCATCTTCCAAATGGCGGCGCTCTTCGAAACTGATAATTATGATGTATACTAAAAATATATATGCCGATTTTCACGGCGCATTGTAATGGTTTTGGAGCTTGTTTTTCTTTTCTTTTTTGAGTGGGGGGTTCAAGTCAGAACTCTCTAACCATTTATGGAAATAGTTAATAAAACAAAATTCTTTTAAATACAAAATTGCCAGGGGGCAAGGTGCCCCCCTTGACTCCCTCTGGATACACCACTGATCTTGATCCGCCACTGGACACACTCAGTTATTTTAAGCAAGGTGTAAGCTATTCTTTTCCCTACATTTTTGTGAATTGTGCGAGTTGTTGAGTACACGCATTTTCCACTCAATGTCCTTAAAATCTCAATTAGTAACAAAAATCAGCTTCCAATGGTTTAAAGTACTTTCACAAAGTTAATTCGTTTCAGGTTCTTTGCGGGAGCATTAATAGCAGCATTTGTGAAACAGTGCGGAACTGTAGTGGTGAGATTGTTGAAGTCGCATTTTATTAATGGATTGATGCATTGATGCATTGTTTATTTGTGTATTTATTTGTATTTGATGGGGTATATGTTTTATCCAAAAGCATCTGGTGGGGTTTAAAGTGTTAAAAGAAGGAACAAATTGTCTCTACTACACTGGAGACTAATGGTCAAGTCATAGTCAACAACCGATAAAGTCTGAGTCTTCTTAGGGAATACATAATAGCTTATAATTAAACAATGCCTCCCATATTTTTTAAAGGTGTTTATCCTGTGCACTGTCACGTGAATAGTAATTTATCGCTTCGAAACACTGTGTTTTCTGTGAGCACTTCTGTTATTACATATAATAATGTAACTGCATTTGAGGACAAACACGAAATCGATTAATATTTAATGTCCCGTGGTGTAATTAGTTTGGAGGGAGTATGTTTGATAGAGCATGTAAATCATT
>CM057133.1:1500069-1550069 GCA_029964075.1 Patiria pectinifera
TACTGGACGGTTAGGGAATGACATGCTAAAGCACCCTGTAAAATCGTGGCTCCTGGTGTGCTGACATTTTCAAGAAAAATTGTATTTTTCCACGCTGGTCGGCAGACCAGCGTTGGAGAAAACTGGCTTTTTTCAAAAACTGCTCTTCATTTTTCAAAATTAGTTTTTCCGCATTTTCTTTGCAATTGATTACACACAGGTGAAGGGATACAAGCCTGCCAGACTGATTCTCTGACCTTACAATTCCCCAAAGTTGACAAACTGATCTGTTTCATCTTAAGTAGAGTCAGGGAACCAGACTCCAAGAACATGGTGTTTTTCTTGGTTTTTCCAGCATCTCCAAGCCCAAAATATGACACAAGTCAGTTTAACAATATCTGCTATAACATTCTAATACCCCAAATCCATTTGCTACCGAAAGTTGCAGCAAGAGCAAATGTTGTACATTCCCTTTAAAATACAGGCAGGACTCAACCTCAAATTATGTAGGACTAATGCAAACAAGGTCATTATGGATAGCGTTGTCAGGATAGCCCTCCTTATCCAATCATTGTGCCTTGACATCAGGAACATTCATGTAGTAGCAAGGTGTCTGTCTATAGACAGGTAGCCTGTGCTGAGAGCGAAAACACGATAGAAAATATACAGTCTAGGTGCTAGACTTACACATTGCAAGTGGGGACACATTTACTTGGAGGGGCTCATTTTCCACCCAGGAGTATAAATGGGAACCAGCATTAGCTGGGGAGGAACATCTGGACTCTCATCTCACATTGAACACCCATGTGGATACTACCTGTATGACCAGAAAAGCTCATTCCACCAGGGCTTTCTTGTCTCGCAACCTCAGACATTGCAGCCGCAAGGTGAAGGAAACTGCCAACACCACCTTAAGTTCGTAAGACCTACAGTGGAATATGCATGTTCTGCATGGGACACCAAAACACAGCGCAACACTATAAGGTGGCACAGGTTCAGCATAATGCAGCCTGCTTTGTCACAGATGATTATGAAAAAACAAGCAGTGTCTCCGGTATGCTACAGGATCTTTACTGGCCATCTCTACAGGACCGACACACTCACAGTCTCCTGGTCATGATGTTCAAAATCCACTACAGCTTAGTCGACATTGTCAGGAACCAATATCTCACCCAACGAACTACATCAACAGCAGCCTCACTTCCCGATACGTCATCCCACACACCAACTCTTCAGTGTACACCAACTCCTTCTTCCCAAGCACCATCCAGGACTGGAACAGCCTTGCGGTAGACCCAGCGGAGTACGAATCTCCCGACGCCTTCAAGCTTGCACTGAAGGATCATCCACTGAAGTATTTATCACAACCAGCTTTTTACTCGCACATCTGTACATGTACACATTTGCATTTGACTGCACTTTCATTTTTTTGCAACAAAATATCCTTTTTTGTGGAGCGGGTCACATATCATCTCAATAATAGCCTTCCTTCCTTCATTCTGTCCCATAGCGCGCAGTTTTCTCTTTTTGACGATTGTGAATAATCTGTCTTGTTTGCCAATATAGCTCTTCACTAGCTTACGCACAGCTTGGTTAGTGGTGTAGCTTGAGTAATGAACTTGGAGCAGTCTCCGTGTACAATTCATCTCAAAGGCGTTGATTCTCTTCTCCATCTATGCTGTTATCGTCCAGGTCTCACAACCATACAAGAAGATAGATGTTATCAGGGCCCGCAGTAGCTGCATTCTTGATGCCATGGAGATGTTCTTATCACGCCAGATCGGTTTCAGTTTGGCTAAGGCTGCAGATATTATATTTTTGTGAAATTTCATGTTGAAATTTTGATACGCAGACGTGTAAAAATGAAGGCAGTGGATATTTTGCCGGAGACGGCAAACCTTCAGTAAACGTTAGTTTGCCGGATATGCACTGAACATGCGCAGTTACCGTTTTTTTGTACTTACACATTTTCCGGTGACAAATTTTAGTCTGGCTCCATGCCAATATTATCGTTGTATTTTTGTATAAACAAGATGGGAATCAGACCATTTCATAATTTCGGACTTTATTTCCCTTTAAAAAAAATCCTCCAGAGCCACAAATCTGAAAAAGAAAAAGTAATACTCTGCAATAAAATGTTTGAGACATATTAAAATAATAAAAGAAGAATATTCTTATTTATTTGGGGATGGGAAAAAAAACCTTAAAATTGTGGCGGGGGTCAGGATTCGAACTCAGGACATCCCACTCACTAGAGCTACTGCTTAACCACTGCACCAACTGTGCTACACAACTTTGGTGGGAATTTAATACATATTATAATTCAGCCCTATCTTAAAGAGTACAGCGTCCTCTGTTGATATGGATTGCCGCCGGCAAACCTTTAGTAAACGTTAGTTTGCCGGCGTTACCTCCGGCAAAATATCCACTACCAAAAAGGAATCTGGAAATTTCACAAAAAATATACATCTGAAAAAGGCAGCACTTTCTGACTAGCCTATAAAGAGGGTGAGTATGCTTCTAAAGGGTAATCCTTACTTTTAGGACCCCGTTCCTATATAAGGTTACAAGACTCACCAAAACAGCTGACTAAATGACACTCAAAAGTGACATTCTGATATTTCTTGTCTTATATCTGAACAGTATGACCCTTCTTGAATATCAGCAGGTTTAATTTTGTGGAAAGAGGCTGGCAGGGCTTTGATTTATGAGGGAAATTAGGGGGTAAAACACGGCAATGACAAACAGTAAACAGACTCAAAAACCAAGATGGCAAACTGCAAAAAAGGTAGGAAAGTAACATTTTCTTTGAAAGTGCTTTCAAAATTACAACTTTAGAACATTAATCAGAAGATAAAAGACTTCTTTAGCCTGCAAAAGTCACTTTGGTACTGGACAGTCTATTGCCAAAGTCAGTTTTGAACAGAACTTGTGAAAAATAGAGGTGTCCTAAAGATAAGGATTACCCTTCTAAAGCAAAACAAAAAAATCCTACAAACTAAGCCTAAATGTGAAAATCAAAATTTGGCAAAGTCGACACGATTTTTGTACATGTGGATGTGTGGCCTTTGTTTACGGAGGCAGTCCAGTAAATAGGCCACATTTGTGGGGCTAGACTTTAATAGGTTAACTTACCAAGAACGGGCCCCCTTCCCGCCTCGTCGATGCCTAAGCAACACGGTTCATCCTTACAAATTTGAGGGACAATTGATTTCAAAATGGCATTTTCACTATTGTCTTTCGTAAAATCTGACAAATCCATGTTAAAATATGTTAACTAGTATGTGCCTAACAACTTGATAAATGAATGTCAGAATTTGTCAAAACTTCCCCCAATCGTTTTTCGCGCGGCTTGCGTTGCTTTACGTACGTTGCATCTGTTTTGTTCTGTTAATGTTGCACATTATCAAAGATCCTATAGCGCCCTCTATCATCGTCTAGCGCTTATAAATTGGATTCAAGGTGACCGTTTTAGCCGATTTTCGGCTAACTTTGACAAATTTTTGTTGAAAAACGAGTGTGATTTTTTTTTTGATTTTTTTTTTGGCAGATTTCTGGCCGAATTCTGTAAAAATGGATATTTGACAGGAAAACAAAGCAAATTTGAAAAAAAAAATGGTACATTAATAATAACAATAATAATAAAAATCGGCATTTTAACAACGCTCTTATTAGTAAACTAAATCACAGCGCTTACAGTATTATTATTACACCTGATCATTGGGCCATTCCAAATACCATCTCAGCTCCCTGAGCAGTATACAGCTGGATGCAACCTGTTAGGCGCATTTATAGCAAGCTGATTCAATCACAATAACCATCACTGCTCTCATAGGTACCCATTTACTCCTGGGTAGAGAGAAGCAATGAGTGACAAAGTGCCTTGCTCAAGGGCACACGCACCATGACCCCGGCTGCATGGGGGGGGTGACATTGCAATATAAAGGCAGGCAATGAGTACACCACCATCTTTTCCTCAAAAAACATTGGTTAAAGTGGTCAGAAATTGCCTCAGATCGCACCACAGAGCATCTAGAATCCAAAATTTTTTCGGGGCCCTTAAGCGGGCCCCGAACCCCACGCCATAATTTTTTTGACCCACTTTTTTGGGGGACCAAAAAAAATGTTTTTCCCCCCCCCCCCCCCAAATTGTGTTCTGGATCCGCCCTTGCTGCATGGACTCGAACCCACATCCCGCAGCTTTACCCACAGACCACGAATCCAGCGCCCTTAACCACGAATCCAGTGCCCTTAACCACGAGACCACAGCCCATTAAAAAGCTTCCATCTTTTCCAACAAACCCTTTGGCTGGTCTAGGTGCTAAGGTGAGGTTCACTGGGATTAAGTGGGAACCAGACTTTGTCGCCGTGACGCAATCGCGTTTTGCCTGAAATTTACGCAATTTCATAACATCAATAAAACTATAGATTGTTTATAATGTAATTGGAACCTTTAATTTAGGCAATACTACAACATCTACATGCGATTTTAAGTGTTTGTAGTGTATTTCGATTAATTCTGGGAAATTTGGCAGACTTTTGATGAATCTGACAGATTTTTGAAATGCATTTAGCAGAATTAGGCCATGACCTTACGGTCACCCTGCGATGTACTTTGTCGCTGCATATATCCCATATGCCATGTATGCGCTTTTTGCGTCAGTGGCCGGCTTATACCTTACATGGCTTAGCGTTTCTAGTTTTTGTCGATATTACTTGTTTACGCACCAGCAGTATGGCAGCGTCTGACCGCAAGAAAGCACAAAAGTCAGCTCTTAATATAAAAAGCCAGAAGGATTGGCACACCCTTTGTAGTGAGGTAAGCCAGCCATGGATATTGGTAGAAAAGAATCAACCTTCTTTGCTGGAGTGGATAGAGTGGACATGGTGAATGGGTGTCAGGTCAAGTCGCCCCCTGGCCGACTCGCCCCTTGCCGACTCGCCCCTTACCGACTCGCCCCCTGACTGACTCGCCCCCTGACCGACTCGCCCCTTACAAGCTCGCCCCCTGGCCAACTCGCCCCCTAGCCGACTCGCCCCCTCGTCAACCCCCCTCCTAGCCGACTCGCCCCTGACCAACTCGCCTCCTGACCGACTCGCCCCCTGGAAAAAGATGCACCGTACGGGGACATCGCGAAAAAAATAATAAAAAATAAAAGACAGTGGAGGAGAACACATTGCCCGGTATAATGTGTGGTAACTGCGGTCACTATACTTACTTTGTATATACACTTGTATACACTTTAAGTTTAACCACCATTTTTTCCATGTTCTTTTGAAGTCTGCAGGCTATAAAATAATTTAAGACGAAATGAATCGTCTGCATTCTGCAAGTGTTGTCGAATCACTTCAAGAAATGTCAAGGCCTGAGGAAAATCGTTTATTTGTATTTTTTGGGGGGGGGGGCCTCCGATTTTCTTAAAAAGAAAACAAAAAAAACAACCTTTTATTTAACGGAAATGCATATTTAACGCAAACTGCATCCAAATTCCAATTTCCAAAATATGAAAAACTTTGCCTGCACAAATTTCCCGAAAGCGGCAGCATTCCTGAGCTGCCGCTTTCACATACAACTTACAAGGTTTCCAAATAGTCACATACAAGATTTCTGGCTACGCAACCGGCAGTCCCAGGCGTCACAGGGGAGCCTCCTAGCAACAGTATTTCTAAGCAACCAGGTTGGAATGTGATGGGCATGCAGCCATGCACCTGTGGCTCAGATAGCTAATCACTCCAGTTGTGTGTGGAAGGAAGTCATTCATGAAAGCAGACGGTCTGTGATGAAAGCAACCAATGGCATATTTATTTGCCGGGAACCGGCTCATTTCATTGGCTGAGATACTATCATCGCTGTTTATCATCTAAGAATCTTCCAATTACTGGCGGCAAGTTCTCAAAGGCCTTAAAGTTCGGTGGCCTACAGCTGAACCCAAATGTATATGCTTTGTAACGAACAAGAGTGGCATTGTATCAATTTGAACAATGCGGCTATCAATCATTCTCTGGAAAGGCTTTTCGGAGCTGAGATTTTATTTGGGCATTTTTTTTTCTCAGAGACAGGGGAAAACTTTTTGCGAAAAATGTGGAAAACTGAATTGAACGTGAAATTTCACTACCTCCGTGTTGTGTACATGCACATAGATAAACGATTAGGGGATGATATTCCAAGTCCAAATAATTCATTAAATGTAGGGCTCCCGATGTCTTTTTTTCGTAGTACGATTTTATTCTTCGCTTATTTAAAAGATAAAACTGCATGGCCTACATTTTTTTTGTAAATGTTACTCTAGAATATAATTATTTCGGAATACATTTTGAAATTAAGTTTGAAGTCAAAGGGCTGTTGATAATCTTATTTGTATTCGTTTTAAAATAAGGAAAAACTAAGCAGAATTCGTATTAAAATTTCCCCTGGAATCTACAAAAAAATTAACTGAGAGTTCAAAACTTAATGGGCTAGGTTGTTTGAAATCGTTTTACTTTAAAAATAAATCGAGAGAACAAGACATACTAAATCGTATTAAAATAACCCCTATTTATTTGATGTCTCTCTCTATCTGAGGCCGGGACAATATAAAGGGATGACGATTAATTCTTCGTGTATTTAAAAAAATAAAACGCATGGCCTATTATTTTGTGAAAATGTTTTACTCTAGAATATATTTTGGAATATATTTTGACGCTATTATTTGAGGGATGTTGTTAATCCTGATCATATTCATTTAAAAATAAGAAAAACCGAGCATAATTCGTATTAAATTTCCCTGGAATCTACAAAAGAATTAACTTAGAGTGCAAACTTTAACGGGCTAGGTTTTTTTTTTAATCATTTTGCTTTTAAAAACATATTTAGAGTAAATCTCTCTCTGAGGCCGGGAAAATAAAAAAGGGGATGACGATTTTATTCTTCATTTATTAAAAAAAACCCACATGGCCTACATTATTTCGTGTACCGGTACATGTTCTACTCTAGAATATATTTTGGAACATAGTTTGACATGAAGCATTAAATGCAAGTGCTGTATTAAATGTGCCCCCTATTCCAGCCGGGAAATAGAAAAGTGTCTTATAAAAATATATTCTTGCTTTGAAAGAAATTTTGAGACAATGATTGACAGGCGACCTTCAAAACTTATACATTGTATAAGTTTTTGTTGATAATTATGTATGATAGTTATGTTCAAAGCGACTGATTTGATGACCGCCCGTCAGAAATCCGTCAAATTGGTGTTCGAATAATGTTACAATGTACGTGTTCCCCTCCACTGTCTTTTATTTTTTATTATTTTTTTCACGATGTCCCCGTACGGTGCATCTTTTTCCAGGGGGCGAGTCGGTCAGGAGGCGAGTCGGTCAGGGGGCGAGTCGGCTAGGAGGCGGGTTGACAAGGGGGCGAGTCGGCTAGGGGGCGAGTCGGCTAGGGGGCGAGCTTGTAAGGGGCGAGTCGGTCAGGGGGCGAGTCAGTCAGGGGGCGAGTCGGTAAGGGGCGAGTCGGTAAGGGGCGAGTCGGCCAGGGGGCGACTTGACCTGCAATCAAGGATCGGTGAATGGTACTCCTAGAACTAGTATGAGGCTCCTCAGTCATAGTACTTTCTAGGAGTAGGTGGATGGATGACAAACCGGCAGCTAGTGCATTCCCTTTCCCTTAGTGCACTCCCATTCCTTTTGTGTTGCTTCGTTCTCAATGGACCCCCACTCAGTAACCGCGTAGTTGGCGATGGAATTGAATTGTTTCTTTTCCAGCAATTCCGACCCCGTAGAGATTTTAGGGGTGTATTTCCGAGTGGCGGGGTATTCTGCAATTACTCCTACGCTTTAGTAGCTGGAGTTAATACATGTACCTCAGCCCGTAATTTTATAATTGGGTTGTCATTCATTGTCATTTAGGACAACCCAATGATAAAATTTAGGGCTGAGGTAACTCCAGCTAACGCTTTAGAAGCACACTCGCCCTCTTTCTAGCAATGGAAAATTAGTCCCCCTTTTTCAGACTTCTATATTTTGTGTAAATTCCAGGTTCGTTTGCACACGTTAGCGTATCTAAATTTTAACATTTGAAATTACACGAAAAATAGGGGTTCCAGTCAACTCGGTCCGTGACCAACTCGGTCTGAGTCAACTTGGTCCGTGACCGACTCGGTCCGTGACCGACTCGGTCCGTGACCGACTCGGTCCGTGACCGACTCGGTCCGTGACCGACTCGGTCCGTGACCGACTCGGTCCGTGACCGACTCGGTCCGTGACCGACTCGGTCCGTGACCGACTCGGTCCGTGACCGACTCGGTCCGTGACCGACTCGGTCCGTGACCGACTCGGTCCGTAAATGTTACTCTAGAATATAATTATTTCGGAATACATTTTGAAATTAAGTTTGAAGTCAAAGGGCTGTTGATAATCTTATTTGTATTCGTTTTAAAATAAGGAAAAACTAAGCAGAATTCGTATTAAAATTTCCCCTGGAATCTACAAAAAAATTAACTGAGAGTTCAAAACTTAATGGGCTAGGTTGTTTGAAATCGTTTTACTTTAAAAATAAATCGAGAGAACAAGACATACTAAATCGTATTAAAATAACCCCTATTTATTTGATGTCTCTCTCTATCTGAGGCCGGGACAACATAAAGGGATGACGATTAATTCTTCGTGTATTTAAAAAAATAAAACGCATGGCCTATTATTTTGTGAAAATGTTTTACTCTAGAATATATTTTGGAATATATTTTGACGCTATTATTTGAGGGATGTTGTTAATCCTGATCATATTCATTTAAAAATAAGAAAAACCGAGCATAATTCGTATTAAATTTCCCTGGAATCTACAAAAGAATTAACTTAGAGTGCAAACTTTAACGGGCTAGGTTTTTTTTTTAATCATTTTGCTTTTAAAAACATATTTAGAGTAAATCTCTCTCTGAGGCCGGGAAAATAAAAAAGGGGATGACGATTTTATTCTTCATTTATTAAAAAAAACCCACATGGCCTACATTATTTCGTGTACCGGTACATGTTCTACTCTAGAATATATTTTGGAACATAGTTTGACATGAAGCATTAAATGCAAGTGCTGTATTAAATGTGCCCCCTATTCCAGCCGGGAAATAGAAAAGTGTCTTATAAAAATATATTCTTGCTTTGAAAGAAATTTTGAGACAATGATTGACAGGCGACCTTCAAAACTTATACATTGTATAAGTTTTTGTTGATAATTATGTATGATAGTTATGTTCAAAGCGACTGATTTGATGACCGCCCGTCAGAAATCCGTCAAATTGGTGTTCGAATAATGTTACAATGTACGTGTTCCCCTCCACTGTCTTTTATTTTTTATTATTTTTTTCACGATGTCCCCGTACGGTGCATCTTTTTCCAGGGGGCGAGTCGGTCAGGAGGCGAGTCGGTCAGGGGGCGAGTCGGCTAGGAGGCGGGTTGACAAGGGGGCGAGTCGGCCAGGGGGCGAGCTTGTAAGGGGCGAGTCGGTCAGGGGGCGAGTCGGTCAGGGGGCGAGTCGGTAAGGGGCGAGTCGGTAAGAGGCGAGTCGGCCAGGGGGCGACTTGACCTGCAATCAAGGATCGGTGAATGGTACTCCTAGAACTAGTATGAGGCTCCTCAGTCATAGTACTTTCTAGGAGTAGGTGGATGGATGACAAACCGGCAGCTAGTGCATTCCCTTTCCCTTAGTGCACTCCCATTCCTTTTGTGTTGCTTCGTTCTCAATGGACCCCCACTCAGTAACCGCGTAGTTGGCGATGGAATTGAATTGTTTCTTTTCCAGCAATTCCGACCCCGTAGAGATTTTAGGGGTGTATTTCCGAGTGGCGGGGTATTCTGCAATTACTCCTACGCTTTAGTAGCTGGAGTTAATACATGTACCTCAGCCCGTAATTTTATAATTGGGTTGTCATTCATTGTCATTTAGGACAACCCAATGATAAAATTTAGGGCTGAGGTAACTCCAGCTAACGCTTTAGAAGCACACTCGCCCTCTTTCTAGCAATGGAAAATTAGTCCCCCTTTTTCAGACTTCTATATTTTGTGTAAATTCCAGGTTCGTTTGCACACGTTAGCGTATCTAAATTTTAACATTTGAAATTACACGAAAAATAGGGGTTCCAGTCAACTCGGTCCGTGACCAACTCGGTCTGAGTCAACTTGGTCCGTGACCGACTCGGTCCGTGACCGACTCGGTCCGTGACCGACTCGGTCCGTGACCGACTCGGTCCGTGACCGACTCGGTCCGTGACCGACTCGGTCCGTGACCGACTCGGTCCGTGACCGACTCGGTCCGTGACCGACTCGGTCCGTGACCGACTCGGTCCGTGACCGACTCGGTCCGTGACCGACTCGGTCCGTGACCGACTCGGTCCGTGACCGACTCGGTCCGTGACCTACTCGTAGGTAGAAATTACGATTTTCCTACACGGTTTATGGTTTGTGCTGTGCGATTCAGGGCGCCTTGCACATTCACGGTGCATCGCGCGGTGATTGCCATCTTTATTTTCGTGTTGCGTTTTGTCGTCGTCATTTTATCCCAAAATTTCCCTCAAAAATTCAAAATCCTGCCTTTTATCTAGTCCAAGTAACTTGGACCCAACTTATCGCCTTTTAACTTTCAGACATGGTCTGGCGATAGAAGGGTCCAAGCTAATCCGTATATATGCCAAGCAACACAATTCTGTCATTGACCCAAAAACCCAACAATAACATTGCCCAAAAAAACATCAGATTTCACCCTCAAAATGGCCTACAAATTACTAGATACGCCACCTGAGGTACAAGTAGACATCGATGATTAAGGTGGTTGTACTGAAGTTTACTTACGATATGGATGAAAAGTGGAATTTCCCGTTCAATTCGCGCTCGGTAACAATATCGCACTAGGGATACGGGGACCATCGAGTGTACGCTGGGCATGAAGACCATCGTTCAAACATTAACACGAGTCAGAAATTTAACATGTTCACGATCGCGGGGGGTGCTCTCAGAATTGAACGGGAAATTTCACTTTTCATCCGGATCGTAAGTAAATTTCAGTACAACCATCTTAATCATCGATGTCTACTTGTACCTCAGGGGGCGTATTTAGTAATTTGTAGGCCATTGTGAGGGTGAAATATGATGTTTTTGTTCGGCAATGTTGGGTTTTTGGGTCAATGACAGAATTGTGTTGCTCAGCATACATATACGGATTAGCTTGGACCCTACTATCGCCAGTCCATGTCTGTTTAATACTCGGACTACCTTTTATCTATGACATACCTGCATGTTCTTAATGTTGCCAACTAGTTTGGTAGGTCAAATAATTTAAAAGTGGATTTTGTTCCCTTATAGGAACCGGGCCTGTAGATCGTCGACAAACCAACCAGGCAGTTTGTATGGTTTGTGCACAAACCTATGGCCTTATGGGCATGATTGGGCCAAGGACCAGTTATAACTTTCATTTCATTCCTCCTTGTATATCAAGAATTAGGTCTTTTATAAAAAGCAAGCGTTGCAATAACATCAGAGTTGCCCCGTTGATGACAGATGGCATCCTTCACAGTGATGGTTCTACTATGGCAAACTTGCTGAACGACCAATTTGTTTCTGTTTTTACTTGTGACTGTGAGGACACGACTAACCGTCCCGATCTCGGTCCAAGTCCGCATCCTGATATGCCATCCTTCAAGATCAGATGTGGTGGTGTCCGGCCGGAAGCTCCTCTCCAACATCAAGCCGCACACTGCTTGTGGTCCAGATAACTTGCCTGCCTACTTATTGAAAGAAGGTGTAGCAGAACTCTCACCAGTTTTCACTTTGCTCTTCCAAGCTTCTCTTCAACAGGGGAAGATACCTTAGGAATGGAGATCAGCCCACGTCACACCCATATTTAAGAAATATCACACACAACAATCCCAAACCTGCAAACTACCGGCCCATTTCACTTACTTCAGTTGTATGCAAAGTCGTGGAACACATCATTTACAGCTAGATTGTTAACCACGTGGACTCTCATCACTTGTTGACTGACCGGCGTGACCGCAAGTTTGGATTTAGAAAAAAGCACTCATGTGATTCACAACTACATTGTACCTATATTATCGACGACTTTGCTCAGGGACTTCGAGATAAAGATCGATGCCATCCTTTTGGACTTCTCCAAGGCTTTTGATAGAGTTCCCCACGAGTGCCCCCTTCTGAAGCTACATCATGTTGGTTTATCTTGGACCAGGGACTTCTTGTCAAGCTGTACCCAGTAAGTCATCCTTGAGGGAAAGTAGAGTAACCAGTCTAATGTATCGTCAGGGGTTCCACAAGGAAATTTTCTTATTCCCCTCTTATTTTTAGTCTTTATAAACGATCTGCCAGACTACGTTTCATCAGACATATGCCTATTCGCAGACGGCTGCCTTCTTTACCAGCAAATTAGATCCCAAGAAGATGTCACCATCCTCCAAGATGATCTCTCCAACCGTCAAGAGCGGGAAAAGAAATGGTTAATGTCATTCAATCGAGATAAGTGCGAGGTAATGAGAATCACCAACAAGAGAAAGAACATCAATCAAGTCGAGTATTCCATCCATGGAGAAACCCTCTGCACAGTTGACGAAGCTAAATATCTGCAAGAAAGGAAACAGCACACTATGCTTCCTTCGCTCTAACCTGAGGAAGTGTCCACCCTCCATCAAGGAACAATCCTATGTGAGCCCCACTCTTGAATACGCATCATTAGTCTGGGACCCCCATTCTAAAATTTTATGTCTAAGATTGATATGGTGCAGAGACGTGCAGCAAGATTTATGAAAGCCGATTACCACCCCCGGCATAGTGTGACACTGATGCTCAGTGACCTGCAGTGGCGAACTCTTCATGAGCGAGGCGCACATAGCAAAGTCATTATGCTTTACAGAATTGTTTATGGACTGGTCGCCATCCCACCGGACCGCCTTATCTTGTTCCATCTAGTCAGTCAACCAGAGGTCACCATCTCCAGTTCTGTCATCAGCATTGCAGAATCCAGGCAGAATCAACAGAGCTTCTTCCTGAATGTCATCTGTGCATGGAACCCCCTCCCTGCCATGTGCAGTGGTATCGGCGCAATCCCTGGAAATCTCCAGGAGCCGGCTGAAGTCAAGTCCCTCCGCTACATTGGTTCCGGCTGTTTTTACTTGCACTTCAAGTTCTTCAACTACAGCACCACCAGTTTTTGCACTTTTTTGTGATTACGTGTTCCCGTACCAGCACCTTTGCACCCACAGTACATGTACATCAATCCTCGGGAGCATTTAGCTTCTAAGAGGCCTGTACTCACCGGTAAATAATGATGAATTCTCCAAGGCAACGGATTACAAAGAACAAAATGAAACTAGGCCTATTTAAGAAAAAAGTGTTTGGCACAGGCCTACCCAGCACAGATTTGACCTCGGAACCTTCGGCATGGTAGTCAAGCATTTAACCAATCGAGCTACAAAAGCACTCTGGTTGGTTGGGCAGTATACATATTACATGTATCTAGATTCACGATGGTGTTTTTGCAATAAGCCATCTTTGTGGTCACTTGGTCTGTGGGCATTTTCTACAGAAATACTTCCAATCATAATCAGGATACAATGTACAACGGCATGATGGGAGGTATTTCTGTAACCCCAACTCCGTAGCATAATTTACTAGAAACCTTTTGAAAAACAAATAATAGAAGTCAAGGATTAGGATTATGGTACAGAGAACTGTAGAGTGATCCTGAAGAGGAATGTATGTAAACTAATCATTGACCTGTCTTTCAAGATCGCTCACAAAATCCTTGTCAATGTCTAAGTCTGCAGTCATTACAGGGGTCATTACCCTCTTTGTTACTTCTGTCAGTTGCAACCTTTACCAATGCATTCTCACACATGTACTGTTTTTCAACCTGTCTTTCCATTTTACCTCCAGTACAATCTTTGCAAGCGCAAGCTGCAAGCTAAGAAGGATGCGTTACTTATCCTGGCAGAGGAACTAGACAATGTACGACAAGAGAAAGATGCCTTCCGGCTGATGGCTGAACAGCTGAGAGAGAAATACCAAGCACTCAAGAAACAGTGTGCAGACAGAGAAAGGGTTGGTTATCCAGACAATTTGATTTAAGGGAGGGGGGTTCGTAAGGGCCAAAGATTGTCTCTTTCAAGAATGTCCGTTTCTATTTCAGAAATACAAATAATATGTAAATGTTTGTAAATTCTCATAAACTCAGTAAAAAATCTGAAGTAGATGTACATGTACAGTAAACTCTGGCTAAACCGGCACTCTCGGGACCCAAGAATTTGTGACGACTTACGCGAATGCCGATATCTGCTATAAGTCGTCATTTTGCCGACTTACATGAATGGTCTTTTGCTTACATGATTCATTGCACTAATTGGCTTCAATTTACCCTGGATTATCTCCTTAATGCTGGAGTTGAATCCAGCAAATTAATCCTCGAATTGAATCATCACGTTTCGTGCACAGTAACAAATTAAATACGTGCGTGGTCCGGTATATACCACGCATGCATTGACTGCATGCAGCAGTAGGCATTCAATAAGACAACCCCCAAAATGAACAGAGCGCATGCGTACAGCCTAGAGGGGGTACTGGTATTGATATGCTCACGATGCATATACGATGTATGCAACAAATTTCCTATAGCGCCGCGTAGTGGTATGCAGTAGAACACCCTTTTTCGACACCGATGCATGCAGCGATCACGGGCCGTGCGAAACCACTTTTCACTTGACACTTTGCCAACCGCAGTACAGGAAGTGGATGCCAGTGCGTGATTTGTTGAATGCCGACTTACACAAAGGATTTTGTAATGCTTTTTATGGAAAGGGGACCGAGAGTAACATGATGACTTGAGCAAAATGGCGACTTATAAAAGCCGACTTAAAAATAAAAAATTCAATGGAAATGCATTACGGACAATCGGGACTTTAGTCAGACGGCCGACTTGAGCGATTTGACAAGTTGTACGATGTCGATGTAGCCGTAGTTTACTGTAGTTGATTTTGACTTGAGCTTTGTTCAAAAAAAATTCAAACAATCCTTTAACCCTAACCCCTTGAGAACTTTTACTAGAAAGTAGCCTGAATCCGCTAAAATCCACCTATTGTGTTATGCACAAAAACGTTGGTGTTGGTGACTGCGCAGTATGGAGGTGTCCTGAATCCATCAAAATCCTGCAGTACCACTAGGCTTACAATACTGCATCCATCAAAATCCCCCTGTTTTCAATATGGAGGTATCCTGAATCCGCCGAAATACTCCAAAGTAGTGGTATGGATTTTTGATGGATTTAGGGTGGTTAGGGTTAATCTTAGACTACAGACCAATCACGGAGGCCCTCTTCAATGGCAAAGGCCTTGTGCTAGCTTTTGTTGAGATAATCCATCAGTTGCTGTATACAGTGACCACATGCCCTGATTAATCTATAGCATTGAACGTTTGATAGAAAAAAAAATTGTTGAGACACTAAAGTTTAAGTCAACATCTACATTGGACTATGCATACTCCGGATGTTTTACATAATTTATTCCAAAACAACACCAAAGCTATATATTATGCTCAGAGCTGAAAGTATTGTGTTCCATTAAATTAGAGTATGGCATTACCCATTTGTTAACTTTGTAAATATGTTGTTAAATATCTTACAAAAATAGAACAATGATTTAGTTCTGATTACGCAATTTCAATAACTAGAATCATTAGATCAGATTAAACTCGATAGATAAAGTGAAATTAACAAGTTTTCTAATAACAGACTTGAACCGTGTACATGTACAGACAGATTCTTTCATTGTGATTTATATTCCAATGTTCTTGACAGGCTTTGGGGTTGTCCTTGAATGAGAGTGATCCATTATCTGAGAGACGAAACCACGTGAGTATTTCATAATCATAGATATATTGATAGTGTTTTGCATCATGGTGATGTCAACTGTAATTTCAGATTGAATCTTTCACTGACATACATGCACATGGAATAATAGAAGCATCTGTGTGCGCAGTGATCTGCAAGTGCTAAATGAGAACAACTTCACAAGCTTACTCAGATGAGATTCAAATCCACGATCTCTACTAGCGTTGGCATCTCACCACATGCTGGCCAGATTGAATCCAATATTAGTGGTATCTCAATCAAAGGTCGCAGCTGATAAAACTACCAGTCAATTATGTCATTGATGTCAGCATCCAGTGCTACATGTATAGCCACACCACCCAACCAGCACTCAAAGCGAGGTACAATGTATTCAGATTATATGTGTAATGTAATGTACACCATACATACTACAAATGAATGTCTGATATTGTCTGAATGCATATGAACCGACACTGATCTCTATAGTCATATGCCTACTGTGTATATATCAGTGTATAGAGATCAGTGGATCTCAACCAATTAAATTCCCTGTCTCTACCATTGTATACAATTTGTATACCACACATTGTATATAAAAATTACTACTGACTTCATATACACTGCATTGCATATTTAATTACCTCAAATACACAATGTGGCATATAAATTCTTCTGCATTAGGGGCGCATGTAGGGCCTGGTCATGCTCTGCAACTGCAACTGCTCAGCCTCATGTCGGGCAAGAAAGCTTGCAGTAATCAAAAGGTTTCACCAGAGTGATTTGATTTATTTCTTGCAGAATGAGTTACAATGCCTTATAAATCTGTTTTTCTTTTTAGCATGATATAACCCCCCCCCCCCAATTTGGGGCGCATATGCAACCCTCGGGTGTTAAAACACCTTATCCCACATCACAGCAGTCAACAATTGTTAAGTATAAACTACTGGGTGGTACCTTTCAGTCATTGTTTGGATGACGTGGTGTATGTATACCTATAGAATTGTTTCGCTGTTGCTGACATCTGTTACCGGTACAAAGTCCACACTGGCATTAATTATGCAAACTTTGCAAGCATAAATCTCATGCATATGTGCATTTTGGCCCATTCATTTGTTTTCTTCTCACATCTGTGGTCTGTTTGGCACAAAAAGAAACTAAGCAGTTTTTATAATCATCCTTGTTAGGACATTTCTCGGTGAACAAAACTGAAATATACAGTTGTCACAGAAACTTTCTGGTTCAATTTGATACCTCACTTGGGAACACTGTGTAAGAAATAACGAGAGCACAAGCGCTGAAGCTCCTGAAACCCCACAACTCAAAGTTGCAATCAGCGAGATTTTGAATGGGCATTGCAACACACAATTGAATGCAATGATACAGGCCCCGCATTCAGGGTGTCTTTGAATACTGCAACAACGATAAATGTGCTGAGAGAGGGAGGGTTAATCAGAATGTTAAATACGAACTAACCATGGCAAATAATCATGACTTGTTGAGAGTGGTTGCAACTGTTTATTACACAATGAGTGAATTTTACTAGTCGCATAGCACTATATGTCACGTGTACATTTTTGTTGACTGCTGTGATGTGTGATATGGCGTTTTAACACCAATGGGTGCATAGCACCCAAAGGGGGGCTAAAACAGGGGGCCAATGGAGGCCCTAAAAAGTGGGCCCAAGGTCTCACAACACAGCATATGGTCTTTCTAGACCAATGAAATTACAGTAGCCAAGACACAATATAACAAGCACATTTGTTGTGTGCACATGTAGCTAGGGCTGTCCATTTTTGAATAATTTAGTTATTGATTATTATTATTTGATTATTCAAAACTGCATTTGACTCAATATTTAAAACACATTGAATAAGTTTACATGTGCCAGCTCCAACTGCGTGCTGTGCCCATCAAAAGTTGCACGCAACGCTTACAATGTGCGTGCAGCGATGGATGTTATGGGTCGCTGGAGTGTTTTGCAGTAAGTATTTTATACATGTAACTGTCAAGGACTTTAACCTGCTGAAAGGATGGAAACAGTCAACAGCGTCAACCAAAAGGGGCATCTGACAATAATGAAGTGCTGCAGTTTTACGATTAAAATAACATTACTGGCAGTCGAGTTCGTGCATAGATTTTTTTTCTTTCGAATATTTTACCAGAAAAAGCTTTTCGAATATTTAGTTGATGATTCAATATTTGCATATTTGATACATTCCGAACAGCCCTACATGTAGCCTGAATTGTTTGAATAAATGATGATTTAGCAAATTGGATGTTATCTTAATTCCTTTACAGAGTTTGGTTCAAGTGTTACGGGAGTCCAGGGAGCAAAACAAGAAGGCAGAAGCCAAAATCGCAGACTTGGAACAGAATCTAGCGGAGGCACAAGGAGATATCAAGGTATAGTATACAAATATTGACTGCTTCGAATGGTGTAGTAAAACTAGCCTCCCGAGGTGATCCATGAAGCATTCTATTTTTCCCGAGGCAAAGCCGAGGGAAAAAGAATGCTCCATGCATTCCATATGCAAATGCACACCATATGCAAATGTGCCCATATCAGACTTGTGTCAGAGAATTGGTTATGCAATCACGGCTCATTGGTCAAAATATCATGGAATGGGGCTTAGGCCAAAAAAAAAGTCTTCGGTTTCTGGTATGCAGCTTGCCCAAAAAGTGGTGCGGCGACGCGGCTTTTTTTTTTTTTTTACCTGTTTTTTTTTGCTTCAAATGTCGGCTGATGACTGCAAATGGTGCCCGGCAGGATTCCAGTCAAACCAGTGAGTTTGGCGGTTTTGAGACATCATCTTTCATTGAAAAAAAAAACCTTTTTCATTTTGCCGATGCACATGGCTACGGCGACGCGCGCGCATACCAGAAACCGGAGACTTTTTGGGGGGGGCCTTATATGAATTGGTCTGTTAATTCTCATGTTTGAGTATCGAGTATGTATACACACACATGTTAAGTACTGAATGTAATATCAAGTATGTTTACAACCATGCTGTACTATTGAATATATTAGTTAAGGGATATTTCAGTTTGAAATTTCATGTAGTTCAAGTGGTTTTCTTTTTTTAATTACTTCTATGTTGGTTTTGTTTGCATTGATAACAGCTTTTGAGAGAGAATATAGCAAGACAGAGAATAGGAGATGATGGGATAGGGACCAGACACTTCCCAGCTCATGAGAGGGAAGAGCTAGTCAACCAGCTAGAAGCAGCAAGAGAACAGGTGGGTAGGATATTGGGTACCAGTGTCATTCACCTGTACCTGGACACCATCGTCTGAAGGCTTCTGTTGGCTGCCCTGAGCCACATTTGTACTGTCCTAAGCTGGAACAGTTAGTCGTGAGATAGTTTCTTTTTACCAGCCAGAATGGACAGGTGTGTGTTTATCTTGGACTCATTGAAGTCCTATAGTGGTCCTGCCCTCGCTATAACTTAACCCTAACCACCCCAACTCCATCAAAATACTTCCCTCCATTTTGGTGGATTTTGGGGGACTTGGTCCAGAAGGCCTGGCGTGACTAAATATTAATGGAGTATCATGTGTTGGGGTTAATTAAAGTGTTTACCTCTGCTTTCGCATTATGTTTAATTTCAAGTGACTTATCAAATGTTGTTGCTGAAAGTAGCAAGATGAATGTGTTATATTTTTACTTGTGAGCTTAATTATAGTGATTGTTTTTTGTTTGTATGTAACATCTATGCATGGCTGGATTTTGTTCAGAAATGGAACGATTCTGTTCTTCGGCTAAATGAGTGATTTATGTGGCCTGTGGTTGAGACTTATCATCGCTTATCTGACACGGTTTCATCCTACATGCGGCTTGGAACGGGGTTTTTGGTGCATTGGCTACAACGTAACCTATTCGTTTATTGCTGCTGATTATTTCCGGATGATGCTTATGATTATGTTCAATTCAAAAGTCGTCAAATGTAAACATCACACTGTAATGTAGCTTGACTCTTTTTGCGAGATTTGCCCTCTTTGATTGATCCATGATTTTGTAGTCGTCACTAAGAATTAGCTCAATTCGTAACTGCCTGCGAGCAAGCGCGTGCTTGTGTTTTGCACTGTCAACCACCGTATATGAAGCGCCCTTGCGTGGCAACATGTTCCGACATGACAGAATGTGTTATGTTCTTTTGCCATGGGTTGCAGATCCGAATTTTAGCTTTGCAGGGTTTTGAGCAGCAGTGTTTATTTACATTCTCCATTTTTTCTTCTTTCTCTTTCCCGTCCCCTTCCTTCTTTATTTTCTACTTTGCCGACAGCACCATGATTTTGCCGACAAAACTGACTAATGGGGGGTGTGACACCCCCCCCCCCCACACCCCCTCTAGCGACGCCCGTGATGCCGCTCAACCTTAACACACTTAGATGTAGTGGTCTCAGCTCCAGCCATAACCTAAGAGTTCCATGCACATTCAAAAGAGAAGGGGACAGGGCCTTCTCAGTTTCTGGTCCATTCACACCATCATTCACACCATCAATTCTCTGCACAATTTTAAGGACAAATTCAAAACTTTTCTGTTCTCTCCATGTACCCTATCTGGAGTTGTCCTTAGAAAGTGCACGTTACAAAGTGTGTTATTATCAGCCATCTTTATGTCATGAAGTAATTCTCAACTGAACCATTTTTGCTCTTTTCAAGCGCTTATTGATGATCAAAATACACTCAATGTAAATGGCTAAATTAAAGCGAATGGTGAAATGTTATAATAGACTATTCATTCTTTGATATGAACCCACACAGCTGCAGGCATTAGAACGAGACCTTGTGGCTAAGATTGATGAGCAAACGGAGCTAGTTACAGAGAGAGGTTACTTCCGAGATAAAGCTGACCGTTTGAATCAGGAACTCAACTATGTGCTGGGAGGAGACGAGAAGAGAATAGTGGATATTGATGCACTGACTATGGAGACTAAGTATGTTATCCAACATCCTTGATTAATGACTTGGTATATGCTCAGGCATGCAGCCTTTCCTAGGATACATAGCTGGTTTCCTAGTTACTAACTTCCCATATTGCCATTACCGTAATTTTCGGAATATAAGCCGCGGCTTATACGTTGAATTTGCCCATGAAAATGTTTACTGCGGCTTATACACAGGGCGGCTTATACGCCGAGCCTTGAAGAATAAAAATAAGATTCACATGTGTATTTAATGTACTGGTACAAGAAGAGATGTGTTGCTGAAATGAATTATAAATTAAGAAAGTCATTAACAAACCGAAACCACGTCTCACGTAAAGGTACCGAGCGGTAAAAAGTACGGTGATGAAAGCTGTCTTTGACACTTGTGATACTGGTACAGTGCAGCAGCGATATGCAGCATGTTTTTCCCCCAGCGGACCACACCATTTGCGGTAACAAAGGGGTGTTCTTTCTTGGGAACAATAATTACCAATATTTCCGCTGTTTAAAAAATAAGAAAAAAGACGACTAAAATTTGTATGGCGTTCGAAACATTTTTCTATTACATAATTAGTTGTTCAACGTTGTAATATCTTTTGTTTTCTTGAAATGTATTCAAGAAACGATGTAATACTCAAAAGAGGGACTAAATCACCCCTTACAAAATTAATGGATTCGTCTATTAAAATGTCCGCTTCGTTTTGACTATTTCCGAAGAAAGTTACGATCGAAACTTGAATAAGTGGATAAGTTTTGAGGTAAAAACGGACCTGTTTATTCTTAGGACAAAACAAATCAGCATCTGTTGCCACAAAGCAAGATTTGTAGCGCTCCAGTCAGACAACACACGGTGGGTTTCATACTTTCTCACGTGCTGTGGGAAAATGTTGTCATTCACCGGCGTGCGTGTCGCAGGCCGGCTGCCGTGCTATGACGGGGCAGCCGGCAGCAGTTCCCGGTGTTTATTTCTCATCAATTCCCATATTTGTTTGTAAAAGTATCGATTGTAAATGATTTGATATAACTTTTGTGGCCCTTTTAATAGCTTCTGTAGTGTAAATGGAACTGGTTCAGAGCATTTTGGCTAGAATTTGGAGGCCTTACAAAATTGAAACCGCTGCCGTCGGTGCGGCTTATACGCCGGTGCGGCTTATACGCCGACTTCAAATCTTAATTTGCAGATTTTTGCGTGCTGCGGCTTATACGCCGCGCGGCTTATATTCCGAAAATTACGGTACATATTGCAAAAAAAACTGTACAAAGTCTCACACAGCTTGGTATTTCCTCTCTTGTGTGTGTGTGTGTGTGTGTGTGTTGGTAACTTCCCAGTAGCATGATGTGTCCGCAAAAGAAACAAAAAGTTGCAAAAATTGGGGAAAAATGTGGAGTGCATGAGAATAACACAGTTGTTCTTGAGCATGAGATGGGATATTGTTAAGGGGCTTCTTTTTTTACCCCTTCTTTTTCAAGTTTCAAATAGATTGGACAACTCTGGCTAATCGTTATGTCCTTCTTTCAAGAACAGATATTTCTGTGATATCTGGGGAAAACATTTTGTATATTTCAGTTTGGTTTTGACGTTGATAGAAATAATTCTGGAGAACAAGACGAGGCCAAAGCTGGAGATAAAGCCGAGGTTTAACTTGGCATTGTTAACTGTTGTTATCTGGAGACTAATGGGTATCACACAAACTCTTTGCATTCTACAGATTGCTACAATAAACTGCTTCCCTTTTGTTGTAGTGTAGAAGTGTACGTGTTGTGACCGTGTGTGGCACTTGACTCGAAACAAAAAACTGCCTAAAACACAACTCAAGGGATCATTGGGATTGGTAAAAGTTATAAGTCTTAAGACAATGAAGAGGTTTTCTTACGTTAAAATGGCATTACTGTAACATGGAATACTCTATCAGAAATTACATTACCCAATTTGAACAGGGGTAGAATAATCATTTTTCAGTTTGAAAGCTATTGATGATTTTGTTCCTTAACCCTAACATCACCAGCTCCATCAAAATCCCCCCCCCCCCCCTCATCCCCCATTTTGGTGGATTTTGGGGGACTTGGTCCTGCAGGCCTGGTGTAACTAAATATTGACGGAGTAGTCGGACTTGGGCCTGGAGGCCTGAAGCAAAGCATGCATTGGAAGCAGTGTGATTGATGGATTTTGGCAGACTTGGTCCAGTACTTAGTAAAAGACAGTAGGGAGTTGGGGTTAATTAAAGTGTTTACTTCTGCTTGTGCATTATGTTTAATTTCAAGTTACTTATCAAATGTTGTTGCTTAAAGTAGCAAGATGAATGTGTTATATTTTTACTTGTGAGCTTAATTATACTGATTACTTTTTGTTAGTATGTAACATCATGTGTTATGCTTTATGTACACATACAGGTATTTGAAGGAGAGATTAAAGCAAGCACAGGAAGAGAAGAGTGTAGCTCAGGCAGCTGTTGCTAAATACAAGGTACAAGCATTCTTATCTAGTCCAGTCAGCCTTATGCACATGTATGTACATCCATAGATTGTGGCATGTTGAAGTAGTCATATTGCACCTGTACAAGACATACAAATCTACCATAAAATTCAGATTTGTTTACTGTGATACGACTAAAATGTTTGCTTTCCTTACCGGTTGGCTTATAAATGGTTCTATGTGGTATTTTCTCTTGCAGGCAGCAATTGAAAGGCGAAGAGGCAAACATTCTATCAAGTTAGGCTCAACAAGCAGTGGAGGACTTCTTGTATCTCCTAAGCAAGGTATTATAGATTGACAACTTCTCATTGTGATGATGTCTTCTTAGAAGTCCCACTGGTAAATTTGATGAAACTAAATGTTAAAAAGACGGAGGTAAAATGTTGAAGAAGACATTCCTCTGACATGATTTTCCACTGAGACAAATGACACCAAACTATATGAGTGTTGTTCAAAACAATATCATGAACGTTAAACAAAGTCTATCAATATTTTGTTTCAACAATAATGTGATTCACTCTACAAAATGAGTCTGATGTGGCAAATGAAGGTTTTTTATCATTTTTAAATTGAAAGAATGAAAAATGTCAAAATTTGTTGTTTTTTTCTTTTCTTTATTTTGCTTATTTAACAGTTATACAGGATATCCTCTATCCATTGGTATTACAATGTCATGTTTGCTCAATAATGTCATTGCCACAAATGACTGACCATCATAGCTCATGTGAAAGGGGTCAAAATCAGCACTGTGGGGGTCACTTGAAAGACAAGGTTTTCACCACGCCCAGGTAACATTCAGGAGTTAAGAACCAAGATAGTGGATGAGCTGAATCAGCGCCAAGATGAAGGAATGATAAGATGTGTTGTCAGAGATACAAGGCGAGGATATGAGCTGTACATTTACAGAAATGGCGGTCACGTTGAGGGCACAGGACCATAAAGTTATCCTGTAACTACCACCAAACTAAATTAAAAGATTGAATGATCAGAAAGGTTGTCTCATTTCATTCCTTAAATAAAGCACCTAATATTGTCCCTGTCATCACTTATTCATTGTGTACTAATTTGTCACCGTGCTAATTTTGACCCCTTTCATAGAGGCCTTGTTTGCTCAGTCATTTATGGTAATGACATAATTAACTTAATATCATTAGAAGAGGACATCCTGAACTTTTTCTGGAGCGTTTTCTTAAATATCAAGTAGATTTTTGATAATATGCATTTAAAGAAGGGTGTTTTTTTTTAAGAGACACCCCGTGGTTCATATTTCATACTACATTTAAGTGGGTTTTTTTTAAAGACTGAAGAAATGTGCATGCTTTTAACTTTTCATGAATTGTTGCAGTTTATTTCCTAGTTTCTTGGTTTTTCCCAGTGCAACTTTCAAGCTCAATGAAAATGGACAGAATGATGCATGCTAACAACAAATTTGTCCTAGAATGGTCCATAATATGCCAAATAGAAGCTTATTTTGTGCCATTTTCATAAAAGGACTTGACTTCGAAAACCAATTTTGCCACTGTGGACTCCTGTTCAGAGCGTGTTACATTTACGCAATGAGGATGTATCATTGTTAATACATGTAGTAACAAGTTTGAATCTTTGTTTAGTTGAGCAATTACTCGCTGAGGGTAAGTCTGGTGGTATCGCTGCGACACCCTCATCTGTTGCTGACCTGCAGTCCCTGGCTACAGCACTCCTAGAAACCATACATGATAAGAATATGGCAGTCAACCATCATCGAAATACAAACAAGTAAGTCGCACTGCAATAGCATCATTCTCTGCCAAATTGCTCTCAAGTTTGGATGAAACTTTTTGAAAACATTCTTCTGTGGTTCTTATGAACACATGTGAATTTTTTGGTACCAACTCCAAGTCACTGGTGAGATGTAACCCCGCAAAAATAAAAAATTTTAGTAACTTTCTCTGTTGTGTTGGTTAAGTCTCTTGGACGTTTGAAGGTTAATATCTAAAAATTGCAGCAAGGTACACATACCTGCCTAAAAACTGATATGACTTTTATCACAGTGGAGTTTAATTTTATTTACTCAACTGCAGTTGAGTCTCGTATATTTGTAAAAATATAATAGTTTTTCACCTTGTAGATTCCTCATTCTGTTACTTTGCATTCATAAATACCTCAGACAGTTTAGCTATTCCTATTGGTCGAGAGCCCGTCACGTGGCCGGTATTAAACGGATGATAAAGACATGGATAGACATGAAAAAGTGTTTAAGACCAGTCTTAAACACTTTTCCAGTGTCACATAAAATGTGGACTCCTAAAAATCCAGTGCCTCTTACCGTTTTATTAGTTGAACGATCACAGTCCTCACATAGGCATGCGCAACACTACCAGCGAGTCAGAATTTTATAGTTCTAAATTCAAAACGCAACGCCCCAGGTGCGTTCTGCGCGACATCGCGTCCATGTTGCGCAGAACATGCTACGCGCGCGTCAATCTCCATAAAAGGGTTGTTTACATCTTACTCGCCAGCTGAACATTCCATTATTTTGCTAGAGGGATGTTTCAAAAAGCATGAAGTGAACTTGCTGAACAAAATCAGGATTTTTGAATGAATTGTTTGATCTTTTTTTACCGAAAAGGTATTTATGAATGGGAATAAATGTGTGCTCGGTCGGTATTTATCACTCTGTTTAATACCACTTAGAGTCTGGGTGCTGATAATTACCCTCGCCTCCGGCTCGGGTAATTATCAGCACCCAGACTCTAAGTGGTATTAAACAGAGTGATAAAAACCTCCGGAGCACACATTTATTCCCTTATTAGCATTACATCCACTGCCATCTTATATATATATATACAGCCATGTGGTTGCAAAGGCGTTAGTGTTGCTGTTGTTAGACAAAGTTAATCCGATTACGTACTTGGACGCTACAGACAGAGGAGTGAAATTCATGCACCTCAAAAAACATGGGATTTTGAACGTTGTGTTTCTCAGAAAATATGCTCAGTATGATTGAAATGTTAAATTATAACGGAAGAAGAAATTCTAAACCTCATGTCAGTGAAAAAAATCGTCGTCAGTGACGCCAAAACATCAATACTGGTTACTGGTAAAGCTGACCTTCAAGTCGGGAAGAAATCGTTCGAAAACATCCCCAAATATATGTATTTATCTCAATTTCTAGGAATCCCCACAACTTGTTATTTCACGAGTAGTTGAACACTAATATCATCTAAGCATATTGCGAATTTCAGCTTAATCTGTTGATGCAAACGCTGGTGTTACACCTTGAAGGACAATTTTGACGAAGATTTTTTGCGGACCAAACTCACCGGACCAAACTCACATGCATGGTTTTCAGGTTGGCCGATTTTGGGGCAACGATGACGAAGCATATTAGCATATTTATTAGCATTTCTTGGCATGGGTCTCGGTATTATACGGCTTGTTGCCATGGATAGACCAATCAGGATCGAGGATTCAAGTTTACTTGAAGATAACGACCAATGGCAGCCGGCAAAAAGGGTGATACTTATTAATTAATAACTCGTGAAGGAGGCGATACTGCAAATTTTTACTGCACACCATAATGGATAGGAACCTTATTAATATTAGCGAATCTTGAAAAGATTGACAGATATTGCAAACACCCGTGTTACACTTTTTTAAAATGCACGTAACCAGGCCTATTTTTCCAATTTTAATGAAAAGTCATGAACATATCAAAACGATTTTAGCACATAGTTGGATCATTATAAGGGAAACAAACCCTGAAAGTTGCATGAAGATACAGTCTTCCAAACGGGAGAAATTGATTTTCAAAGATTTCGCCCGCGAACATCAGCATGTCTGTGTGCATGTTGTTTCATTCAAAATAAAGTATTATGTAACCTTTAGAAATAGGCCTTCGCAACCACATGGCTGTATTTATATATATATATGAATACTTTTTTGTTGGCTGAAGATGTAACGTTTTGATGATTGCATGGACTGACTTGTAAACATCTTTCTTCATCTGATTTTGATGGCAGAATACTTGGTAATCGTGTGGCAGAGCTAGAGAAGAAATTGAAGACGCTTGAGATATCTGGACTGTGGAATCTACCTCCTGGTAAGATGTCAGCTATTCTGGACAAATGCTATATTGGGCCTGAGTCTCAGGCTGTTGTCTTAATGGAGATAACAACAAAAAGAGAGGTTGGAGGAATGAGTCCGTGACTTGAGTGGCAATAAAGGAAGATGTATTCAACAAAATAGTTCAGCAAAGTAATATGAACTTAAAAAAAAGAAACCAACTATTAAACTCACAATTGTGACAAGAACATGTTAAGAATGAGACATTTACAAGTTAAAACGTTACAAAATGAAGAAAAAAAATAATGTGATCTGCCTTCCACTTTTATATCACAAAGAATCAAGGATGCCTATTAATCTATTTAATATAACATGCAATAGAAGTATTTTAAGCTGTGTCACATTTGACAAAATTTTGTAAAAAAGTCACCGCGAGTGATTGTTGACATTCCATTAAAGAAAAAAACCACAAAAGGAAATTGACTAGGTGCACCGTAATAATTTTTTCAAAGTTTAACAAAGATATTGTCTGAGGTTTGAACCTGTGACCCCTAGAGTGCTGTTCCATTGCTCTACCAACTGAGCTATGCAGCTTTTTAAGTGATCCCCGTTTGCTATGTTGCAGGTTTAAAGCATTGCTAATGTTGCTAGCAACTTGACTTCTGGCCATATGGCATATACAGGTTTAAGGCTTCTGAGTAGTGCCCCTTGAACAAAGACATTAATTGACAAAAAGGGGAACCGCTAGTGCTGCAGCTGAACCACCGAACCGAACTAAAAATAGCCCAACTTGGTGACCCATATGGAAAATCACAACATCACTTTTACATACACGTAGCAATGTCCGTCCGCATGTGACCTTCTCAGTGGTGTAAAACTAACAATGTTATTCTTCTGCAACCCAGTTGGCCCCGTAAAACTTACCACTGTGGGCCGTAAAACTTACAATCAACAGTCGACACTTGGCAATTTGGGTAGTTTCACACTGGACTTGGTTGTCAATTGTCTGTGTTAGTTTTACCCAAAAAGTATAATGTGTTAATGATGGGCAACTATTCTACAAATTGCATCCGATTCATTGTGTCTGGCCACAGGCCAAGGTCATGTACAAAATGTAATGAATACATATTGGGGTAGGTGACAGTGTTGGTTTATATAGTGTTGGTTAAAATGTCTAAAAAGTACATGATTGATTCTCTAAATGCATACAAAATAAAACATTGATTCCCATCCTTAAAACATGTCAAAGTTCTTGAAATGTATCTCAGCTTTCAGCTGTATTTGAGTTTGTTGTTTTTGCTATTGATTATTGAAGAACAGCATTTAAAGGTATAGTCCATCATTTGTAACTAGGCATTTTGTTCGTATGAAGCAACAAACGTTCTCAAAATCTAAAGAAGGGTGATAAACAACTAAGCTGATGAAGTTTCAGCTCAGCTTCAGCTGTATTTTTCGAGAAAACAACATTCTGGGATCTCGATTTCAAATCAAAAGTTGCTGAATCATGTTTTGAATTGGGCCTGAATTCAGTGTCCGACTCCAAGACCGAATGCAGCTACGCGATGTCGCGCACTGATTCGACGAATTATAGAGGGTGCGCGTGTGCGTCGTGTCAACACTTGCGCGTGCTTCGCTGTATAAAAAAAAAACCGAACTACTAACGGAAATTTCCAACAGGTGCATCTTAAGACGCACCGTTGGAAAGGCCTTCTTTCGTTGATTTCTTCAAAATGGCAGCATGCCAGAAAGAATAATTTCACAGGGAGTTTAGTCCACTTACTCTATTTCAACCAAGTATGTTTTTCAACAATAATTACGTCAGTCACTTTTTGGATAGCTGCAAATGATGGACTGTAGCTTTAACCAAGTCAAGATTTGAATCTTTTGTTGAAAACATTTCATGTTACATGTATTTCCCTTCGCAGGAAGAAATGCTGCCTTTGTAGCCAGTGAGGTTAAGAACATGATGGCTGGTCAGTCCTCACTGGTTCCCCGCCAAGCATCCAATGCCAGTGATGATTCAAACCTAGCAGGATTGGAGAGTGGTACCAGTTTACCGGAATCATTGGATTCCAGTACACAGAGTTCTCCCAGTCACTGTCAGAGCAGCTTACAGCTTGGCAATGATGAGGATAAAAACGATATGGTGACACTGAGACATGGAAAAGATGCTACTCATCAGTTGCTGCAGGTGAGTGTCTAGGTGGAATCATTACATCCAGATTGAATTCATGCAAGCGTAGAGTGCTACATCTTTGTTTACATGATTGGCCAATCAGACAGCAAATGAAGGAGGAATTGTTGAATGCTTAGCCACCAATGATATCTAAGATCTGTAGCTGTCATATTCTAAGTGACGAGGTTTCCCCTCGCCTGCTACCCATTTTCCACTATTACTTCAAAATGCCAACTTTTCATGTCCCATGTCCAAATAATGAAACAGAAATTAATTTTGACTATGATTCTACAGGATCTCATGAATTCAGACCCAAAGACGATTTTGTTATTTAGAGCATCTGATCCCTATGTACCCTGTTTTCATTTTCATGTGACGCAGGCGCAACAGAACATACATGTATAAATTATAAGAGGCACGCCGGACAAACATTACAACAGTGCACCAGTGAGTCTGGTAAAAGGGTTACAAAATGTGGCTGGTTATCGTGAACTAGAAATAATGTTTCATGGTTTGGTAAAGCGCTTTGGCAACTTTGATTCCGTGCAAAGATTTTGCACAGTTTTGAAGAATAAAAATGATAAGGTAAACAAAGTTAATTGACCTATCCCAGGGCAACAGATAACTGATATGCTCTTCCCACATCGGAAATTATTTTAATGGACAACGGAATATCAGTAGTACATCTGTGAAGTTTCAATTCAACCTATTGAAATGCTTTGTTGTCGAGGTCATTTAAAGTCAGCACTCTCATGCGCCCTCCGATGTACGTTATGGAGCATGTAATGGAAAAGTTAACATTTAAGCCTATACCTGTTTTGGTGTTTGAAAATTTTGTGATGAAGGTATGCCCTATATTCATAAACTTGGTGTCAAAATAACCGCAAGACATCAGAACAACTATCAGAGAAACTTGGCAGATTTAAATAACTGCAGAATAAGTCGCCAAAATGTACACGGAGGGGGGTTGCAGCCCCGCCTCCTCTGTGCTGTTCGCGCCCCTCTCAAGTTAATTAGTCTGACCAAAAGGAACTCTTAAGTCCTATTTTTATGTCCCACTAGTGCCAAGGCATCAATTAAAATGGTTTCATTTTCCCAATTTAAATTTTGTAGTACATTTGCACAGTTTCACTTCGATCAGTTAGTCGGCACTGTCATGGAAAAGTTAACATTTAGGCCCACCAGTGTTGGAAAATGGACATTTCGTGACGAAGTTATGCCCTATTTTCATAAACTTGGTGTCAAAATAACCACAAGACATCAGAACAACTATCAAAGAAACTTGGCAGGATTTAACAAATGCCTTGAGACGATAGGAGCCAAAATGCACTTAGTGGGGGTTGAGGCCCCGCCCCCTCAGCGCTTTTCCCACCGCTCTTTAGTTAATTAGTCTGACCTAAAACCACTTTTAAAGTATATTTTTTATATTCCATGAGTGTTAAGGCATCAATACAAACTGGTTTCACTTTCACTACCGTTGCAACGGTATCAGCGAAAAGGAAAAGGAGGGGGTGATGGCCACGCCCACCCTCCACGCTTTTTAGGGCCGTTCTTAAATTAATTAGTCTGATCTAAAATCATTCTTAAGTTCTATTTGCATAATCTACAAGTTCCAAGCTATCAAATGATACTGGTTTCGTTCTTGTTCTCAAAATTTTGATTAAATGTAAAATTGGCCCCATTTGGCATGGCACCAATGGGCCTTAGTCTGATCTAGCGAAACTTAAGAATAGCCATTCTGTGATCAGGGTTGTTGATACTATGCTTTAAGGCAATCAGGGGATTTGTGATAAAACACTATCCAGCTCTCCGTTTATGATGGGGAAGAGCACACCTAGCGTTAGGTAGGTAAGAAGCATTGCTCATTGCACTCAACGTGATAGTTTACGCATAGGTACTACACACGCTAGGGCTGCCCTTCCCATAGCCAAATTTAATGAAGTCATTGCATTTCATAGGTCAGTGTACAAAAGATACCGTGTGTGATCTTTCTATTCACGAATCTGCAGCACGGTACGGTGTGCATGTGACTTTGTGTGTACGTGTAGTTGTATGCGATATCAATCATGGTGACCTCCATCAAGTTCATTGAGCGCAGAACTGCCGATCCGAAGGAGATCGACAAATCAATAAAAAACAAATGGAATTGGTCATGGTGCAACAAAACTTTACTAGCGAAATCAGAAGATAAACACATTTTTCTGACAGCTTAACTCACCACTAATAAAAACAACTTGGAAAAAGAGGTTTATTGGCCTTTGTTTTGCAATCAATGGTGCTCGGTCATCCATGAGCTAATGAACTACCCTTTAAAGATGGAGCCACTTTGACAGTGGTCAAGTTGCTAACGTTTACATATTAACCCATTATTTTTGGATAACCTTTTTATGATACAACCTGTATAGGTGAGTTTCAAATATCCTACCCCCATAATACATATGGGCCCCCACAAGTCCACTGACTAGTGTAGCAGCTGCACAAACTTGGAGGACTTTTCAGACATTATGAGTTAAAATAGGTGGATAACACATATTGTGATTGTGAGCCAAACTTTAACTATTTAGAACTGTATCTCTAAAATGAAAGTTCATTACAAAAGCAGCTGTAGCAGTGTCACAACCTTAGTTCCTTATTGTATTTGAATTCTATCAAAAGTAAAAAGCCTGAATGCTTCTTTGTGGATCATATCAGGTGGATGACATTGGTGAATTGATGCATCAAGCACGTGATGATACAGCATGTGTGCATTCAGGCAGTATGGAGTCACCCCTATCTACGGATGATGGTCATCACAGGCATGATACATTGACATGTGAACACCGTGCACCAATGGAGCTACCACCCAGCACAGAGACCGCTGATAGGCCAGCCACACCCGTCAGCCATGATGGATCTGAGCTAGATATGGAGGAACCCAAGGAATCGGACTCACTACTAGATCAAGCCATGGCAGACTCACCTAGATTGGGTACTGACTCTTCCTTGGATCTGGACCCTGAGCTCCCATCAGCTGATAGACTGTATCATGATGAGAGGACTGACATGACAGAACTGTCTGGTTCTGTAGATGAACTTGAATGCTTGAATCAGGAAGAGCTAGATAACAGTGACATTGAACCACCATCTTATCATACATCAAACCTGCCAACTATGCCCACTGAGCTACAGGAGAGCTTAGACACAGTGGGAGATTTGCTGGAGACTGTTTCAGATAAGCTATCCTGTAGAAGTCGAGAGTTACTGCCGCCTAGGGAGTCTGATACCTCATCTCCAGGATCTGGATCCCCATTGTTATCCAGAGATAGACAGGTACCTGTTGACAAGTCAATACGAGCACATACCATTGGTCCTGTAGACACTGCTCCACATTGTGTCTAAAAAAACCTCCATAATAATATTAGAGTGTTATTTAAAGTACTATATTTATTGCCCAAAATCCTGTCCAAACGGCAGTTTCTATGGAAAGCAGAATATAACAATATATATTTATTTAAAAATCTTATTTTGTTTTCTTTTATCAGGCAAAAAGGTAATATTGGAAATAGTTTTTATTCTTTTGTCAGAGTTGTAATTGAGTTATCTTCAAGTCAAAGCCCAAGTCAAATCACAAGTAATACGAGGTGATCAATGACAAGAAGAATGTATGTCTCAAAGTTCTTTTGAATAGTTTGTCACTTTACTTGAGACTGGACATGTGATGTACGTGACTAGGGATGTGACATTTACACGTTTAAATGATTATAAACGAAAACAATTCAAAATCCGTTTACAAATATTGCAAAACGATTAAACGAAACCTGAATTGTAAAAAAGGGACCTACATTCACATTATGTTAGTTTGCATTTAACATACATAGCGCAAGTTATTAATGATGTTTTCAAACCTATTTAATTTACAAAACCTTAGAAGCAGTGCAATACTTGATTACATTTGGGGTATACGTAGGCCTTGTTAAGTTTTTCAAAAACTTAAGGCTTTGACTGCCATTGTTGATTTATCATGTCAATGACGCCGGTCTGCAGACATAATGAACGTGCGTCAGCCTTTGTGAATGGCTATACGTTTAAATGGTTCTTGAAATATTCGTGAACGTTTACAAAATTAAATGCAAGGTCACATCCTTAGATGTGACTTGTATTTGTCCTGTCACTTGTGATGACTTGTGATGACATGATAACAACTCTGGCTTCTTTGGTGCATTGGTGAGACCATTTCATGTCTTATTGCTTATAACCATATGACACAAGTCTTGGTCTTGAGTTTCTTAATGCTCAACTTGCCCAGATTATTGAGAGCGGTGTGTGGATGTGGTTTGCATGAACTTAATGCTGAATAGCTCTGCCTCCATATTTCATCTGGATTCTTAATTATCTGCTAATACATGAATTGTTCAAACTGTATTCCAAAGTAATGTTGTCAAATTCCTTAAAAAGCAAGGTACATGTACAGTATGTGAAAAAGAAAAGTGTTTGTAAAGTATATTTTGCCGAGTATTTATTGCCTGTATTGTAAGTACTTGTATTGAATATCCGTTTCGGGGTTTTGGGGGTGAACAAAGAGGCAAAGCCGAGTGAACTGGAAAAGTCCAGATTTACCGAGCTATAATATTCCTCCCATTTCACAATTTAAGGCCACTCAATATTTGTTTTATATAACTGACGTATAAATTCTTGTGATATATTGATCTTTTATTTCAATACAAAATTAGTGGAAAATGTGTTTCTCTCTTCCAAACCACCCCTTCGCGAAAATGTTTGATCCCAACTCTGTAGCGCTGGCTCTTTGGAACAATACGCGCTACACACAACGCTGAACGCGCACACCAGCATGCATTTGCACACAAATACCGCGTCATGGAACAAGCATCAATCCTAACTGTTCAATAGTATACAAATATAACATGGTTTGAGGGTGGACAGTCGATATTCGCTCCCCGAGGTATTTGAAATTGACAAACTTCGCCTCGGGAACTAGTTTGTCAACTTCCAATACCGAGGGGAGCTAATATCGACTGTCCACCCGAAATAAACCATGTTATATTTGTTTTACTATACCTCATACATATTCAGTTGCCAATTTTTTTTTTTATATATATGCACCTAAAACAAAATTCGGGGAAACTTGTACAGCTCACCAAAAGAATATTTTGGTTGCTCAACTTCAATCACTAGTTCGGTTCGTTTGCAATATAATACAGTTACTACAGTTGTAAATGCAGTTGTTTGTGTACAACTTTCTTTTGTAAATTTTCTCCATTACGGCATCATTGAGCTCTGGAAATTAACATTTACGCGAACCGTGCAACCATGCATCTCTCCTGGGCAATGTTCGCGCATGCGTACTGCACCCTTGCGACAGTTCTTCGATCGCTCTGTAAATAAAGCGGATGCGTAGTAGACTGTCGCACGGGTAACCCATGCGACAGTCTACTACGCATGCGTATTTACCCTGTGCGTGAATCCTCGCGCGCGCGTTTGGTAAACAGCAAGAATAACATCTGGCACGTGATGGTGAATTGACCAGTGAGAGTTCGGCTCTCGATCATGAATATGTATGAGGTATAGTAATATTTCCCATTCCCCATGGGCGAATGGAACTTTCTGAGCCCTGGCGTGAATGGGAGCAATAATGAATGTCACTTGATGTGAATTCCACCAATCAAATGACAAGGATGTGTATGTCGGTTATATAGTATTTATCATATGTTCATATGATAAATACAGATACAAACCTGTTATTGAAATGTCATAAGTGTGTACCACTATTATGGTAGATTGGGTTTAAATTATAATTTCTTGTAGTTGAATACCCTGCTATAAATCCAAATTACTACAGTAAGATCCCAATCAACATTATTCAACAGGTTAGGAAACATATGTACACTACACTGAAATTATGAAAATTATAACTTGTACATTTTGATTTGTGTGAAAACGATTGTGTTGAATTTTGTGGTTGCGGCCTAATACCTTCTCATGTGTTTTTTTTTTCTTCAGTGTATTGTTATAAATTCCTTTCTACAAATCAGTTATGTTATACATGTAGTTAGATATACTATAGATATGCTATACTATAGTTGATATACTATAGATATTCATTTTCTAAGGTAAAAACCTTAGAAAATGCATGTGGTCTATAATAGGGTGAAGGTAATAGGGTGAAGGTAATAGGGTGAAGGTAATAGGGTGAAGGTAATAGGGTGAAGGTAATAGGGTGAAGGTAATAGGGTGAAGGTTTGGGGTTATTCATAACCAAGGTACTCTATTGACAAATTTCCAATTAGCAGTCAATTAGAGCATGTGATCCTTTTCTTGTTTTAATGTGTACAACAAAGAAGAGCACGGAGCCCCTCGGCGTCAGTTGTCCATTATGTGCAATTTAAAACTATTATGCGCAATTTGAATTTTATTAAGATATGCTGAGATGTTATAAAAACATTTGTTCATATTTTTGTTGACGTTCTTTTTAAGTCTTCAAATATACATGATTGGTGCTGGGATTTTCTCCAATATTTGGTTGACACTGGAAGCTTTGCATAGTGGGATCAGCACATGTACTGAATTATTTTTACTTTTGGGCGGCACCAATCTCATTTACAAAGTAAGGGATGGCTGTAAGAGAAGAGGTGGGAACACGTTTGATATTTTTCCAATTCACACTCGATTCATGCTGTACATGTTCTCTGTTTCACTTGTATCTGGTTGATTCCCCATGTTATTTGATGATTAAATAAAAGAAAAGATTAGTCTTCTCCGGACATCACCCGACACTCAGTCATGCTGTGTGATACTGATTCCACCCCAGGAAGGCTAGGTCATAGGTTCCGTTAAGGAGGATACACGAGAAAGTGTGGATTCGTAATTTAAGAATTCACGAGGCGCGAAGCGCCGAGTGAATTCGTAAATTAAGAATCCACACTTGCGATTGTATTCTTCGACTTAAACCATTGCGTCAACAGAAGTATTGGAAAGAATGTTGCAACCTGACGCCACTTTTTTTCATTTATCACCTCAATGAAGGTCATTCGTTGCAAAAGTGATGATAAGACATGAATCTGGGACTGAGAAATGTTTCCAATTTTGTTAGGAAATACTATGTCTTGAAATGACTCTCCATAAACTTTGTACACAAGCGCGGAAGTGACGGCAGGTTGCAACATTTTTTTCCTGGCGTGTTTAGCATGTCATTTTGTGTGTATAGGCTCCTACGTCAAAATGGATAGTTCAGACGACGATTTCTTTCTGACTAAAAGTAGTTTTTGCAGTGACGGTGAAGAATCCGACAGTGAAGATGCATTGGTAATTTTCGGAAAGCAAATTTTCACGCTTACGGTCCTATTCATGTTCATTATGGGAGAACATTGTCCGACGTGTTCAAAGTGTGGATTCGTAATTTCGACTAAAAGTTATACCCTCAAAATATTCTATATTAGAGAGTTTTGAGAGCCATAAAATTGGGGAACTGAAGAGATATGGTAATGAACCTCTGGCCTGGACTTGGGGCTTCCAATTCTGAGCATTTTGGATGTTATTGGGCTCGAAAGTGGCGCTATTTTGCCATGTTGTGGACGGATCGTTTTTCAAGATGGCTACTTTTCCGCTTTGGGGAAAATAGGGGTCGTCTTCTTTGGGTGAGAATATCTCGAAAAGTCAATAATCAACCCACCCAAAAATGAAAAGAAAATGAAAGATGACACATTGATCATCATTTTTCTGTGCAGCTTGAATACCTGTGAGAGTTCTGAGTATTTTTAAAAGAATTTTGAAGTATGCGCATTTAGCACTAGTGTCTATGGGATTTTTTTTTGCAGGGTTGCACCCTTAACCAACTTGATATAAAATTTCCTAAATTAAACGAAATGTAATACAATGAAATTGAAGTTTAATTATGATTCTACCGAGTAACCACTAGCACTGAAGGACTTACGTGAGATTGCACCTGCCACCGGTATTTCTTCGTCACACTTGAGAGAGTCCTTTGTCAAAGTGATGAATCTCCCTATATAAGTGAGCCCCGCGATCCATGCCTCAGGGCATTTTTGTAGGAGTATTAATAACTTTTTGTAGTTTAAATGGGAGGGAAAATGCAATACTTTTATTCAAGTATGTAAACCCCATCAATGTATTCCCCAGAATGAGGGCGGGGACGTAAGTCCTTCAGTGCTAGTGGTTACTCGGTAGAATCATAATTAAACTTCAATTTCATTTTATTACATTTCGTTTAATTTAGGAAATTCTACCTCGTAACCACATAGCACTTCGGCCTTACGTGAGATATTCGGAGCAACTGCAAAAAGTACAGCATGAATGTTACAGGTTGACATTCAGTATGGATATCAAAATTCACATGAAATATTTATTCAGTGATATCAACTTTCACATGTAAGACACTACATGTACTTACAGCTCGACATTCAGTATGAATATCCAATTTCACCTGAAATATTTATTCAGTTACATCAAATTTCACATTGAAGATATTACTTATTCTGTGAAACATTACAAGCCGAGTTACTAAGTACACTCTCAGCAAAGTAGATACCTGTGTCATCTAGAGGTTTATCATAAAACTTTGCAAAAGTCGAAGATCTCGACCATCCTGCGGCTTTCATGATTGTTTCTAATGGAACACCTTTCCTAGATGCTGCACTGCATGATGCTGAACGCGTGCTATGGGCGGTAAATGTATCCGTCCTTATACCAGAAACTGAAAGGGTTGACTTAATCCATCGCCCTATTGTCTCTGCTCCCACTGCTTTGTGGGGTGTCACATAACTTAAAAATAACCTCTTTTCAGTACCTCTGAAAGGCTTTGTTTTCTCAAGATAAACTTTCAAAACAGTCATAACACATATATAAGTGATCATGTGGGAAAGCAATTACAATTACTTCTGTACGAGGTTTGCCTATTTTACTCGTTTTTGTGGGCTCCTCAATAATAAACTTAACATTATTTGTCCCAACTTGGACACAGTTAAGGTTCAATAAAGATAACGTCTGGCAACGTTGCCCCGATGTGAGGGCGACCAGAAGTACCAATTTCATGGTGATGTTCTTTAATGAAAGACCTTCGTTGGGCCCTAGAGTTCGGGATCGTTTTTCAAGATGGCTACTTTTCCGCTTTGGGGAAAATAGGGGTCGTCTTCTTTGGGTGAGAATATCTCGAAAAGTCAATAATCAACCCACCCAAAAATGAAAAGAAAATGAAAGATGACACATTGATCATCATTTTTCTGTGCAGCTTGAATACCTGTGAGAGTTCTGAGTATTTTTAAAAGAATTTTGAAGTATGCGCATTTAGCACTAGTGTCTATGGGATTTTTTTTTTTGCAGGGTTGCACCCTTAACCAACTTGATATAAAATTTCCTAAATTAAACGAAATGTAATAAAATGAAATTGAAGTTTAATTATGATTCTACCGAGTAACCACTAGACCAAGACTGTTGACTGGAGAGTTTGCATTGCGTCTGCCATCGTTGAAATCTTGTCTTGAAGAGACGCAAACTCTTGTCTGGTGACCTCGTCCGAGGATCTGGTTGATTTCTTTGACTTCGCCTTGGCCTTAACGACCGGTGGATTACCACCGGCGGCAGAGAGCGAAGTACATGAAGACGGGAGTGGGTCGGCGTGTGCCACAACACCACTGCACTCAAGGTCCGAAGGACCGTCGAGTAAACTCAAAATGTCCGCGGAGAGATGCGTGGACATTGCTGCTATACGAAGTGATACCGGTCACAACAATGCACTGAGGCATGGATCGCGGGGCTCACTTATATAGGGAGATTCATCCTTTTGACAAAGGACTCTCTCAAGTGTGACGAAGAAATACCGGTGGCAGGTGCAATCTCACGTAAGGCCGAAGTGCTATGTGGTTACGAGGTAGAATTGGTATCTCCCCGCGACGACTCAAGCCCGGTTCATACTCTGCGCGAAAACACGCGAATTTGTGGCGTCATGGCAAGTATTCGCGCTGCGAATTCGTATAAGTTGAACATAACAACTCGGGCCAATTTCGCAGCGACTGTTTCATGACGTCAAATTCGCTTCGCATTCGCATGACAAGCCTGTTAAGCATGAACCGGGCTATTTCTGATATCGCCGCGGCGACTCCAGCGTTTGCCCTCTCGTTATTTCTTGCACAGTATGTTCTCAAGTGAGGTATCAAATTGAACCTGAAGGTTTCTGTGACAAAACGTATATGTCGGATGTTTTTGTCCACTGAGAAATGTCAAAACAAGGAAGATTATAAAACAAAACTGCTTAGTGTCTTTTTGTGCCTGCAGGTGTATATCTCGCCGCGGCGAAATGGTATCTCGCCGCGGCGAGATAACATGTGGAAACTTTTTAATGTTTGTGCGGCCCTTCAACGCTTTCGTAGGAGACTGTCTTTTGGGGGGGGGGGGCCTGAACGTACGGTCGAGGGGGCGTGGTGTCGAGGTTTTTATTTTATTTAGAACAACCCCAGCAAAAAAGGACAAGACAAACGTAAGCAGACCAGCAATTTACCAATTACCAGTTCAGAGAAATTAATGTGGGTGATTCTAATACAAGAATCAGGGCCAAATGAATCAAAATCAATTGCAGTCCAAGAATATTAATCCCCGATGAATATAGGAGACACACACACAGGAGGCCGGGTTGCTCTGTTAGCGGAGGAGTCGCAGGGCATGACATAGTCGTCGGTGGAACTTGTGATTTCGGGTCATCAGAAGGGAATAATCTTTCATGGGTCTAACGAGAGAGACATGAGTGAGTCAAAAAAGGGAAACCCAAATGGCAGGACCAATGAAGTTATGCATGTAGCACTTTCAAAATCTAGGATATGAAAGCCCAATTAATATGCTTTCTTGTTTTTTCGTTATGCTGAAAGAGCACGTACCTTTTTGTGATCCGTGGACAGAAGTTTAAAACGGTGTTTGTGTTTAAGATTCCGTAACTTGAAAAAAAAGTACACGAGTGATTTGAATACTTGTACTAAAAAAAAGCTTATAAATTGGGCTTTCATGTCCTAGATTTTGAAAGTACTACATTCAGAACTTCATTAAAAAAGTGGCCCTGACATTTGAGTTTCCTTTTTTTTTACTCACCCTGTAGGCCTATAGCTGGCTGATTGGAATGACGGCCGAGGGCCTGCTTTGTGATGTACGCGCGGACGGGGTGTGCATGTGGCACTCGTGCGTAATAATGAACTGCATGGTCAAGCCTAGCACGAACCACACTCCGTAAAGGGCCAGGGTTTGGAAGGAACGGCCACACCTGAGGAGTTAAACATGTAGAAACCTGTCCCTTGGCTATTATATAGCAGAGTTGCTGACTCGAGTCATGTGACTTGGACTCGAGTCGGACTCGAGTCGCTATTTTTGTGACTTGTGACTTGACTTGTAAATACAAGCTTTGACTTGTGACTTGACTTGGACTTGCAAACAATGACTTGTGACTTGACTTGGGATTGCAAAAAATGACTTGTTACCAACCCAAGTCAGACGCTACTCGAGCGACCCAATACACTTTAATTAAGCTATTATACTTTTAATTAGCTTTTTCATTCCAGAAAATAGACCTCAGTGACTGAATCTAGTAAAATGAATAGTTCCCACTAGTTTCAAAAGTGTTCAATAAGACTGTCACAACAAACTACAGTTTTCAATGACCAATTGTCTCTTGCTTAATGTATTGGTTGAACAAACTTTGAAAGGAACCTTTCATGAAAAGAAAGCAGGCCTTTGTCAATTGCATGTAAAATACCGGATAGCCTAACCCATTGGTAGGCGTTTAGTATACATGAAAATTGAACAATAAAGTGTTAGTATAATACTACATGTAATCGAGTGAGTGAAGTCTTTTTTTAACGGTCATCTCAACATTTATTTCTACAATGTAAAGCAAATTTATTAAAGTATACAAAGGGCTAATATCCGACAGATATGTGATAAACTACAAGAATAGTAATTGCAACACATTGAAAAAGGGGAATTAAGGAGGCATGTTCAAAATAACTCGTAAGTTGACGCCAGGTTAATTCTTTTAGATTATTACAGCTGGACAAAATAATGTGCAACTTGACGTGTTCTTGGACAAAGATACTTGTGACTTGACTTGTGCTTAGACCAAATGACTTGTGACTTGACTTGTGACTGGACCTTATGACTTGTGACTTGACTTGTGACTGGACCTAATGACTTGTGACTTGACTTGGACTTGCAAACAATGACTTGTGACTTGACTTGGACTTGCAAAAAATGACTTGCTGCCACCTCTGTTATATAGCGGTCCTCTTATGGTCTGGCTAACAGAGGACTCGGCACTTGAAACTTTAAGTCATTCCGTCGCGGAATGTCACTGTGCATGTTAATGATTAAATCAGTAGAAAGTTGCCAAAATTAACACTTTTGACAGTCGATTTGCCTAAGAAAATTTACACCCTGCACCGATCGTAGGATTGATGGAATTCCGAATCACTGCACCGAGTGTGTAATTATATAGGCCTCAATTTCTAGATAACAAACGTGAGCATCTCAACCATTTAAACGTAATATTGCCACAATCAAACCCACGTGCATTAGCACAGACATTAAATGTGAAGAGGCCTAAGAGTGAATGGTGTTGCAAAAAAATATATACCAAAGGAAGGCCTATACGGCCAAAACCTATATACCGATTGCCTTAAAGTTTGGTAAGGCTTAACTATTAAGATGTAATCATACACGTCGTCCACTCCCATTCTACGTCACCTCCATTACGTAACTCCGAGACCATATGAGATAGCGCCCGCCGCCCAGCAGATCATTTGTGCTTGAAACCCAGCCGAGGATCAGATGGACGTAATTGTTCCAGCGCGAATTTCAATTGTAATACTTAGCACACGCTGCGTTACATGTACATACCATGACTGAAGCCTATGTCGACAGCGTGTTGGAGTTGGATACCTTGTCTGCTATGTCAGACTTTTCTCCGCATGCCACACCTACTAGAGGTGAGAGAAGCCAACCTACAACGGAGAAATCTCCGGACAGTCACCCAGTGCCACCCGCTGTTAAACAACAAGGTGGTAAAGGCAAAGGCAAGGGTACTGCAAAAGGTAAAAAACTTGCACCTAAAAGGACTCGAGGATCGCGGGCAAATGCCTCAGATTCATTATCTACTCAGCAGGGCGATAATTCGCTTAATAATGCTGAGATATGGCAGAATTTAAATGATTCCTTTATGGCTAACATGCAACAAGGTTTTTCCCAAATAGCGGGTGCTATGACAGCTCATATTGCGGGGTTAAATAACCCAAAACGCAAAGCTAAAACCGAAAGCGGTAATCACGTGGGGAAAAAAGTAAAATTGCAGGAAATTAGTGCTGAAGAAAATTCTGACGCACAAATCGATGATTTACTGATTTCTGCCAATGAATCATCAGATGAAACTGATTTTCTAGGGGACATTCAGCAGGAGTATGAGGCTGAGGACAACACTGGGCCAAAGGTTAAGGACAAACTGGCAACACTAGTGGACAGAATTTTGAAATCAAAAGTTTCTGATGAAAAACTAACAACAAAGCAGAACTCATACCCTCGCCCACAAAATTGTGAAAATATCACAAAAACTGTTGTTAACCCAGAAATCTGGTCGCAACTAAAACCCAGTACAAGATCAATGGACATCAAATGTCAAAAAGTGCAAGGATTACTGATCACATCCTTTGTACCACTTGTACAGCTAACTGACAAACTCTTGACTAAAGAAAATTCTAAGGAAGAGGTTAAACTTGCAATTGATGCAATGACATTGGTAGCACATGCCAATTTTGAGTTGAATAATCGCCGAAGAGAATTGATTAAGCCAGATCTGAATTCACAGTACAGGCAATTATGCACCCAAAGTATTCCCCAAACCAAACAACTGTTCGGCGATGACTTGCCCAAAAAGGTGCAAGACATCAGTGCAACTAACAAAGTTGGAAATAAAATTGGAAGATTGAATACACAACATGGCTTCAACAAAGCAGCATCTACATGGCCGCCCCGTAGAGGGCAATATTCTCACTACTTTGCTGCAGGACGTGGCTCCTCGTCAAAAAACTGGCGTGGCAGCAGCCATTACAATGCAAATTACCAAAGGGGCAACTACTCATCCCGACGAGGCAAGAAAGGCCAAGGATACCGCATGTAAATGCAATGCCTGCGCTCATTGAAGCCCAGGTGAGCACTCACAATAATGCTAGTGCACAAGCAACCCCATTTGTAGCGGGTAGGCTGAATATGTATTTCCCAGAATGGAGGAAAATAACCTCAGATCCCTCCATACTGGACATAGTTCAGGGATTACACATTGAATTCGAAAACGTTCCTTTTCAAGTGGAGGTACCAAAGCAATTTGCTTTAAGCCCTAAAGAATGGCAGATTATAGATCAAGAGGTCGAAAAACTCCTTAACAAAGGAGTGATTGAAGAAACCACCCATGATTATGGACAGTTTGTTTCGAACATTTTCGTTCGACCAAAGAAGGATGGATCTTATAGAATGATCCTTAACTTGAAATGTTTAAACAGATTTGTAAAATACCACCATTTTAAGATGGAGACTTTTCAGTCTGTCATTAATCTGATAACTACAGACTGTTACATGGCATCTGTTGATTTACGTGATGCTTATTATACCGTAGCCATTGCACCAGAACACAGAAAGTATTTGAAATTCCAATGGAGGGACACTTTGTATCAGTATACTTGTCTCCCAAATGGACTTGCTTGTGCTCCCCGTATTTTTACAAAGCTGATGAAGCCTATTTATTCCTATCTGAGGGCTCGTGGTTTTAAGTCAGTAGCTTACATAGATGACTCACTTTTGTTTGGTGACTCCTACGAGAATTGTTGCACAAATGTGAATGCAATTACAAATTTATTGACCCAAAAGGGGTTTATTGTACATGAAGTTAAGTCAGTATTCAAACCTGCCAAAATATGTACCTTCTTGGGATTTGTACTAAATTCAGAGAAGATGACTGTGTCATTAACAACAGATAAGTCAGCCAAACTTCAGGAATTATGCAAAAATCTGCTCCTGAAGAAATCACCCTCGATCCGAGAGGTGGCCCAAGTAATTGGAAAATTAGTGTCATGTCTTCCAGGACTTTCTTATGGCAAACTATACTATCGCCATATTGAATGGGATAAAATTGAGGCACTTAAGAATAACAACAATGACTACGATACTTCAATGAGGTTGTCATTAAATGCAAGGAATGAGCTGACATGGTGGATTGAAAATATTGAATCCAAACAAGCTTTTAAATGCTTAAATATACATTCCCAGCCAAATGTAATTGTATCATCTGATGCATCTCAAATAGGATGGGGTGCAGAATGCAATGGGGAAGCTACTGGGGGGCATTGGACCCCGCAAGAATTACGAAATCACATTAATGTCTTAGAACTACTTGCTGGATTTTTGGCTTTAAAGTCATTTTGCTCGAAATTGGAGCAAGCACATGTCCGATTACAACTGGACAATGTAACGGCAGTGACTTACATTAATCATATGGGTGGAATTCACTCTAAGTCTTGCAATGATCTCGCAAAAGAGATGTGGCTTTGGTGTGTTGCCAGAAATATCTGGCTGTCAGCATCACACATACCCGGCAAATCCAACGTGCAAGCCGACATGGAGTCCAGGCGCACGAATGTCGATATCGAGTGGATGCTTAAGCCGCATTTGTTTCGGCAATTGACAAAAATATTGTTCACACCAGATATGGACTTATTTGCCTCAAGATTAAATTATCAGTTGAAGCCCTATGTTTCTTGGAAACCAGACCCTGAAGCTCACGCAATTGATGCGTTTTTATTACCGTGGAATAATTTCCGTTTTTATGCTTTTCCTCCATTCAGTCTGATAGGCCGTGTACTTCAGAAGGTACAACAGGACCAAGCGGATGGATTGCTTGTAGTCCCGAATTGGCCAACTCAACACTGGTTTCCGAATGTGATGAGTATGTTGGTGGCACAACCTGTGCTGATACAACCATACAGGGCACCACTTTATTTACCGCAAGACAAGGCGGCAGTACACCCCCTACATCAGAAGATGTCCCTTCTGGCATGCCACTTGTGCGGAGACGTCTCCAAAGCTCAGGCATTTCGGACCGCTCTGCAGAAGTCATCCTGTCCTCTTGGCGGCCAGGAACGCAGAAACAGTATCGAACATACTTACTCAAGTGGCAATTATACTGTAGTAAAAGAAACATTAATCCAATATCGCCATCTATAAGCGAGGCTCTGGATTTTTTAACCGAATTATTTGAAGCAGGGCTAAGTTATAGTGCTATTAACACCGCAAGATCGGCAATAGCCACTATTGTTGAGTTTCCTAATGGAATATCATTTGGTAGTCACTCATTAACTTGTAGGTTTATGAGAGGAGTATTTGTAAAGAGACCCTCCTTTCCTAGATATCGAACAATCTGGGATGTAAGCATTGTCTTACGATATTTTGATTCATTGGATATCAATTCAAAATTGTCACTGATGTATCTATGTAAAAAAGTAGTAACGTTGTTAGCATTGTTATCAGCTCAGAGAGTGCAGACTTTGTATCTACTGACACTCAGTGATATTAATCTAACAGCCAATGAGTGTCGTATTTCAGTTCACAAACTACTGAAACAAACACGCCCAGGAGTGCATTTGTCAGATATTATTTTGCCTGCGTTTCCTTCTAATAAGAAGCTTTGTGTGGTTGAAGCACTGAACGAATACTTACCTCGCACTTCTACACTGCGAGGAAATCAATGTAGTGTTTTTATTAGTTACAGAAAGCCGTATAAGGCTGTTTCTAGAGATACCATCAGTCGATGGATTAAAAATGCGTTAAATGACGCGGGCATTGATGCTTCTGTCTTCAAAGCACACAGTGTACGAGCAGCCTCAACATCAGCAGCCAGTAATTGTGGTGTTCCCATTCAGACCATACTGGCCACGACTGGCTGGTCTGGATCTGCAACTTTCGCACGGTTTTACAACAAACCAATAGAGAAGCTTACTGCATTTTCAACAAAACTTCAGGAAAGTTTATCTTAAGACTTTACAGACTTACAATTTACTTCCTTTATTTGTATATGGAACGAAACGGTCTGTATTATAATATTTTTTATATATTTTGCAGTTATGTATTGTGTGCTGTACAACAATAAATATTTATGTGCAAAGATGATCTAGCCATGGTTGTTATATCTTGATTAAAGTTTCGTTTTACCTGGCTCTAAATATCTCATATGGTCTCGGAGTTACGTAATGGAGGTGACGTAGAATCCTAAAATTAAACGAGTATAATTACGATGTTTGATTGAGATTCTACGGAACCGTAATTACGTAGCGAAAGAGATCATATGCCCTCCCTTATTGGTATCCAACCCCATTCCCTTGTTTTCTTGACAGGTAAACTCAACTTTGCGCTAAAGAATGATCTGCTGGGCGGCGGGCGCTATCTCATATGATCTCTTTCGCTACGTAATTACGGTTCCGTAGAATCTCAATCAAACATCGTAATTATACTCGTTTAATTTTAGGATTTTATGCTCGAATCCAGCGCATGTAGGCCTACACGATTGTATTGACATCAGTGGTCCATTATGTCCTCTTACAAATGCAGGCTAGCCATGCATGACGCAGTCTTACAAAAGTCATCTGACTAATCCCATGCCTGTACAACCCAACACTACTGCTATGCTAAAGACCTTGTATTGCGCACTAACACACCCTACCAAAAAAAAAAACGGCCTATCTCATACAGTACAGCTGCAGTGGAACACTGCGTTTCAAACTAAACTGGTTATCCAGCTTGACATCAAATCTGGAATAATGTCTTTCAACAACCATGCCGGTGGTTGTAGCGACTCTTTGCCACTGGTTCTGTATATCCACGTGAGTACGACTTCTGCCCAGCAGGACACTCGACAGAAGGTGTACGAAAACACATCGGCGGCTGATGACTTCCCACAGTTCGAGCTACGCACAGAGACCGTGGCTGGTAGCGCAGTCTTTGATCAAATGATGGCCCTCTTCTGGACCCGAATCACAGCAGAGGACTTCCGGAGACTGCAGATGATCATCATCAATGGATACGGCCAGGCCAACACAGGATGCCTTGGGGATATGGAGTTTACTGGAGCCTATCTCAAACTAATTCTACTGTCACTTGTACACAGGTAAAAAAAAAATTTTTTTTAAAGTATAGCATAGGTATATTAGGCCTACTCTTACTGTGGGCCTGATGCATTTTTTTAAAAGTGAACTATTGATATAAAAACATTTCCTACTGTATATTAAAACGTAGCAAAATGGTAAGTAATGTTGTTTCTGTATATTTCTATATCAGTAGTACATGTATATTAATGTGTCTCCTATTGTTAACCTCACCGATCTAATTCAGGATTTCTTAACTATCGGGAAATTAAATTATGGATTTCAGGTCAAAGGTTTCCCGCCGATAACAGGTCAGTAGCACTAATAATAGTGCTGGTAGGTTGCAAACGCATACATCTATCCCGTGTTCGAGTGTATTATTGAATGGGCACCCATTACCTGAAAGAACGGTAAATAAACACCTGCAGAATGCGAGTACATGTACATGTAAAGTTGTATTCATACACATTGCAACAAGGTATCTCTAGGAATTGAAATACCTCTCTAAAAATATTTAACGGAGTCCCGGTTCCTCGCTCTACCTTGGAGCAATACATGCACTTTAATTTACAATAGACCAAAGAGCATTCGTACTTATCCCAATGGGAGTTCAGTAGCTGTCATTATGTTTCACCCCAACTGTGGCAACTGTACCAACAATGGCTCCTACCTATAGTTTGGCTATTGTTATACAGTACATTCCAAACTGTATGGTCAAACTAATAGGACTACCCAACTTTGGATGAGCCATAGTTGACGCAGTGGCACATCTCACCCAGCACGATTGTGACAGAGGGTTAACCCCCCCCCCCCATGTCGATCCTATACACACCCTAGACTATTGCTACAGCAACCCCCTCGATATCTGAAAAGAATTCCTGAGATTCTGGTAACTGACAATAATCAACACAAAAGAGGGGGGGTCCCTCTGTCACATATCTTGCAACATATCTCGAAAACGCTTTTTCTTCAAAATCCTCATAGGCCTATGTGGCTCTTCATGAAAACGGTGACGAATATGGTCAAAGAGCCGTTCGTGTGTATACATAGCCGAATCGTATTAAACTCGTGCAAAAAAAAGTAGTCTCTCATGATGTACGAGGAGGGTCGACCCAGTTCTTTTGTTATCGGCAAACGAAATATTTTGAAGGTCTTCTTTATTGTACTTGAAAGCTGTTCTTTTGTGTGTTGTTCCATGGTCGCCGAGGCGAGGTATGGTATGCATATAGCTGTGGGCCTGTAAAAACCTTTTGTGTCGTGGCACACAACCAAAAATCATGTACATCCACATAAGACATGACAACAAAACCAATAACTTTTTTTTGAGATCTTCCGTATTTGAGCATAGGATCTTAACATTTTTCCACCCTTGCCAAACTGGAATCGCCTTTGCCGCTCACGGACGATGGGCCATCATGACATCGGCCATAATGTTACTACTTGAAGGTTTATCCATTTCCAAAGTTCAAGTTCTGGTGCGCACTGATCGTTTGCAACAACATTCGGTATGCACGCAGTTGGAAATAAGCCGATAAATTAATAGGCCGTAGTTTTTGAGTAATTAACCGTGGTGCTTCAAGGTTTAATCATATGCAACTTCCAGAAAACATGAATAAGAGCAAACCACTTAGCTAATATATCTTCCATAGAAATATCGTTGCATTTATTATTGTAGCATTGCATAAGTTCGTGCATTGCTTGCAATGGTACAATACACAGTGCACATGTACATGTGCATTATGCAGGGTGCGGAGCACAATTGCCTTTATTCAAAACCAAGGAGTCACTGAGATTGCTTTGTTGAATCACCGCTACAAATTCCATACATAAATCACGTTGAAAGAGCGATAACACGGTTGGATTGGTAGCTAGGAGTTCAGTGCACCTTGTTGAGTGAACAATAGATGATCCGTACGTACTTGCATTAATACACGGGGCTCTCTGTCCTTATGGAATGTGGAATATTGCAACGAACCCATTTATTATGGGTCAAATAATTTATAGGCCTATATATCATCTTTGCTTTTGGGTTCTGTTTATTGGCAAGTTGATACAGGTACAATCACTTTATTTCATTATAAACTGCAAAAAAATGGAATAATTACATATTATGTATTAATTATACATTTCGGTTTGCGGTAACACCATGTGGTAATAACTACTGCTTAGAAGATATTAGTTCTGAGAAGAACTCGTCCTGCTTATTATCAACTTTGCTAAGTAGTTTTTGTTCTGTTAAGAACAGTCCTGCTGTAAGTTCTATAAGAACTTGTCTTTTAGAACTTACAGCAGGACTGTTCTTAACAGAACAAAAAGTACTTAGCAAAGTTGATAATAAGCAGGACAAGTTCTTCTCAGAACTAATATCTTCTAAGCAGT
>CM057133.1:1550569-1875569 GCA_029964075.1 Patiria pectinifera
GCGCGCGACAAAAACATATATTCACTTATATCACTGCGATCGGAAACCATCAATAACTGAAATGATAGACTTGATTTCCAGGCCGAGTGCTACGTGTGCTTAGCACACAACACGCCTGCACGCGGTGCAGCACGCGAGGCGCCGTTGTATACTGCGTGCAAGTACGTTGGCCGCCTGTATCGCATGCAGGCTCGGCAACAACGAAGACTTGCTTTTAAGGCTACTTCAACGAACAACGTTGTGCCGTGCCGTGCATGCGCAATCCTTACAACATGTAGGCCTACATGTACTAAACTCGAGAGTGCTAACGAGGTAAAAACTAATGCATTTCCACAGTTTTTCTTCTCTTTTTCCAGTTATTTTTGACGGCCGGAAAAAAGAACGGATTAAAAAAAACCCCTGAATTCCGGCTAAAACTGAAAAAAGTGGCATCTCTGACAACTACAACAACGTAATGAACCATATTTCTTGTGGACCATGACCATTGGAGAGGCATATGGGCAACTACTGCAGCAGATTACTACTGCAACCTATGCAGAGCAATGCAAAAGTACAGGCGTGCGTGTATATTGGATTTGCACATTAACAGTCACTTGTTATCAGTTTGGTATGAATAATGCCCCCTAGCTTACCGAACAGAAGGCGATGAGTCCAAGTACAGCTGAAGTGAAACACAGCTTGGCAGTAGGTTCAAACTTCTTGGTTTTATCCACGTACGCACCGGTAATAATAGCTCCAATTATTCCACCACCAATCATCAATGCCCCAACCAAGGATGCAAAGGACTACAAGGTAAGAAATATACATGTCAACCGACTTAACATCACCTATTCAGATATGGCACTTGCCATGTTCAATATTTCCATTCCCCTGGGTCAGATGCCAGGGCATTGACAACAGAGATGCAACTGGTGTTTGGATACAAACATCTGAAACTAGGCCCGAGGGTCTGGAGCAGCCACACCCTCACTGCGAGGACCAGGGGGCAGTGTCCTAAAGATGTTTTAGAAATTTAACAAACTTACAAAGAAACATGCACAAAGTTTACACAGAAATACAAGTATAACATGTTTAACATGTTATTGTTATTGTTACTAACTCGAAATAACAACACAAACCCCAAAAAACCACAATCAAATTGGCAGACATGAAAAACACCCCCCCCCCGATAAATAAAAAAACACCAAGAGTTTAAGGTTGACAAAACATGGCCCATTTGAACGAGTGTCAGTAGACAACTTGAGCTAATTGGATATAGATTGGGGCATAGCGTTCTGCCGACTTACCAAAAACACAATATTAATAAAAAGAAAAGGGCAAACAGATACTAGAATCATACGCTTACAAAACAACTGACCGGAAAAACTAACAATTTCAAATGTCCCGCGCTGCGAATTTGTCGACCATCTCCTACAATGTACTGGGAAATATGAACTCTCTATGATAAACTACATTGTGAATTGCCCGAATTGAGGGTGCTTTTGGAAGATTTACAGCAACAAGTTTGAGCGCACTCTACGGTGAAGCATGGTTTGACTGACTTGACTTAAACCCATGTTAGTTGACTATGATTCCACTGGTCTAGTGGACTATCATCAGACTAGTTACCAATAGCCACATCATTACGTACTGTAGGGGCCAAAGTTTTGAGAGACGCATTGGAACATTGCTTCTAGTCCAGGTGTAAATTATGTCATCAACACTTGTCAACCAATGGTCAACAAGTGACAACTGTTGTTGCACAATGACATTTATTTTAATGGAAAAATTGTTGTAATTAATTAGATTTGTTTTAGTAGAAAGACAAAAAAAAATGACTAGCATTTCCTAGTTAGGTCATCCTTTATGAGGACAGTTTACAATAAATATGGTAAAATCATCATCCAATTGCAATGCTTAAAACCTACATCATCATAGCCTTTTGAACAAAGGACCTGCTCCACCAATGAACTGATAGTGTTGAACAAGCCCAGCCCCGAACCAAACACCAGCACAAGCAACAGGAAGGCACGGTTGCGTATTACCTGCAAAGAAACAATGTTGGGATTGGTTGCAAAGTATTTATGCAAAGCGTATGTTTCTAGGACTCTTTCTGGAAATGTTTTTCAGATAAACTATTTAACAATTGAAGGGAATGACCCGAGGAATTATCTTCAAAAAATTAAGTTTCATGTCCAATAATTTATCAAGATAAATGGAAGTCTATCTTTGACAGTATAATGTTTTACATAGTCTGTATGAAACATAGATCTATATCATCTTTTTAATTCAATTGTAAACTGATTTTTTTTTATATAAATGACTTATAACCAAACAAAATTTAACATTTGACCATACCCAGAAATATTTCAGCCAATTGTAAAGGACTTGACCATTCTTCATGTTTTCCTTTTGATCTAGAATACAATGTAATCAGTTAATTCTAAGAAGAAGTCTTTTCTATGGCAGTGTCTGTAGCACAAATAAAGAATTTGTTTCCCTTTCAATTGCTTACCCACAGCTCTTCTAAAAATGCTTTTGTGATAAGGAAATAAAGAGGAAAAAAACCAAAAATTTGATACTTCCTCAATTCAGTGATGTAATATTATCACAACTCTTCCCTTTTCTCAAAATGAACAAAATTCAACTGAGTCGTCATAGTGTGGAAGCATTCACCACACGGTGGCATGATAGTACATGTATCTACATACTTTTTTCAAGCCTTGTACGAATGATTCACTGGATTCAGCAGCACTAGCGCTGGGTGGCGTGGGAGGAACACTCCTACAGAATCCTAACGTCATCATTACTGCTGCTACACCTCCAGGAATGATATAGATCCATAACTACAAAAAAAACACATGCGAATGTCTGGTCACCACTTGGATGGCACTGAAAGCTATACACATTTTTCATGAAAGGGTACCCTATTTAACTTTCCTAAGAAATCAATGCAATTACCAGTGTGGGGTACCAGTGAGTGAGTCATATCACATGGTCATCAAAAGTTTCTTGAGGTTTTCTGCAACAACTTGAAAACTACGTAATTTAAAAAAAACCTGTTGTTACCACTTGGTCACACAGCTTATATTTTATGGTTTTCCAACAAAATATGTCGGTTGTCCTGGAATGCCAGACCCCCTATCTGTGAGCACTGATCTGTAGAATTAGGAATATCCCCAATGTGTGCACTACATTTTGTACATGTACATGTGTGAAAGGTTGAAATGGCGCAGCTACTGCACCGAGCATGTCCATGTGTTCGAACAAATACGCATCAGAGACCTGATGGACAAAAGACACAGGAGAAAAGAACGCCAAGGACAACGCGGTGGCACAGATACCTGAGATGCGTCGACTACGATGGCTCTACCCACTACTACTATTTTGTATATGAACATGTGTGAAAGGTTACTGCTGTTCTCAGATGAGGCTTTGTCTCCCCCTTGTGGGGGAGGCAGCTTCACAGCCTGTGCCCACTTCGCCGGAGAGTTGCTTGCCTTAGCCAAAAATCCATAAACTCACACAAACATTTGCACATACCATTGTTGGAAGATCACTTTCCTCTTTCACAATAATCTTGGACAAAAGGAATGCAGCTAATATTCCCAGTGGGTTAGATGCTGATCCCAGTGTGTTGGCTATGGCTCGTTGGCTTTCTGGGAACCACAAGGCAGCTAATTTTGTTGGGGCAAACAGGAGAAACGGCTGGGCCATGGCTGCGATCCCTTGGCCAATTAAGAGAACGATGAACCTGATCTGTCCCTTCAACTGATGAATAGTACTAATATATCGAACAGCAAGACCAACAACATTCAGCCACGCACCCATCATCAACTGCAATTCAAAATAAACACAGGATTCTGATCATAATGGTGTCAATTAATTGCTCCAAACTAATACTGACTATATGGACATGACATTTAAATTGTTACAATTAAAAGGCTTGACATGTTGGTTCCAGCAGAAACATTCTTGAGGGCAAAATAGAAAGAATTTGCTTGGATTGAAACATCAAGCCATTTAACTTTTGCAACAATTATGATAATGTATCACTTTGGCTAACATCGTATTATTGGTCACAGTCTGGTCTTGCAGAAGTTTTTTTTGAGACAAAATCAATGTATTGTAGTTTATAAATACATATCATATACATGTGATTGTAAAGTAACTGACTAATGATGGCTGGTCAAGAAGGGGAAGTATTTCAACTAAAGTTTACAATGATAAAAACAAACATTCTTGCCAGGAATTTTTGAGGTTATCAGCTTCAGAATTGTTGGCATGTTTTGACAGCTTCCGAATGATAGCTTCCCTTCCATTGTCTTAAAAGTGGTGTTGATTAACTAACCAAGCACAAAATGTAACTGGATAATAGACTCAAAGATTGACCAATCGCATCACCGAATCATCTATATTCTTTGTTGAATTGACAGTTAGTTCACTCCTGACAACTTACTCCAATTCTCAAGCCAAAGCTGTCCAGAATCCATGCTGAGAAGAAACCCACAGGGATACTTGCTACCATGTATTCAAGGGATAGCCAGTTCACATTGGCAAACGTTGTATTGTAGTAAGAAGCTGTCAGATCGGCAACTGGTGCAAATGTTATCCAGCCCTGTAACAGCAACAATTGCTCATTATAACTCAGTGACTGAACATCATGTCTTGGCAAATGATTTAAACATTGTTTTGGCAAGGATAAAAACTAAACAATTTTAAGGCTGATTTATAGTTGGTATATGAAAGTGAAATACAAATTTGAGGCACCGCATTTTTGTCCCTACATATCATAAAAGTTGAATGCTTTTGAACCTCAGTTATTATTCGCTGCAACTGTTTTTGAGATTTTGTTTTTGAGAATTTGTTTTCGCATTGCCATTCTTGTGAAGTGAAAGCTGGTCTAATTAGTTCCCTCATGTACATGTACATGGCTAGTGTACTAAAAATCTTGGAGAAAAGTATGAGTTACTACATGTAGGGTTATGTCACTGCATGGGTATGGCAGGTGCACAGTTCACCCCACATGCTGCAGAAATTGAACCCTACATACATTTAACCAAAGGTACATGTACCAAAGGTTAACTGTGTCAATTAATAGAATACATTGTAACAAATCCACCATACAAAAAAAACCCCATTATCTTCTGACAATATCAACGGTCAATTTGGGAAATAGTGTATTGTAATTTGTAGCACTTGTATTACGCGGTTATCTATGACAACCATACTAGTGGTGTGCATTTATGCAGTCCTTCATTTAAAGAAAATCCAGGAGAGCTATAAATTGCTCTCCTCAAATATTTGAGGAGAGCAAATCGCTCTCCTTAAAATCTACGGATAAACAGCGGTAAAAAGACGGGTTACCATTGTTTTTGTTTTATTTTGAATATGAGATTCATTCAAGGGGGCATTTTATTATTAGTTTTTAATAATAACTCATGTGCTCCAAGTACTTTTTTTTTTTAAATTTTGTAATGTAAGAAAAAATAAAATTTTTTTAAAAAACTAATAAATAAAAAGAGATTAAAAAAAAGGACTTTCATTTTTTTCATTTTTAATACAATTGTCATGTGTGATTATACTTGGAATGGAGAGAAAATGGAGAGAGTTAATAAAACATATAGCAAGCAAATATTGCTTTTTTGCTTATTAAATTATTTTAAAATTATCAGCCTGAAACAATGCTAGTCACGACGAGAAACTGGCTACAACGTCTGAACTTTCGCACTAGTACGAGCGTTGTGATGCACTGTGTGTGGTGGGCAGACAATCAGACTCGGTTACGGTATCGGTGTTTCGGTGGAAACACGCTGTTCGTTTCACTTCACATACCAGTCAAACTTCCTCAAAATAAATTCAGGAACACGGAAATACATACACAGAGAAGAGAGATCAGTTTCTGTGAATAAAGCTAAAGTTCTCCCTCTCGTTCGTTTTTTTTCTTCTTGATTTTTTTATGATGTTCGTCCGGCCTGCCCTATAAAAGCAAATTGCAACACGCACATTACGATGACTGGCTATTACATTGACTGGTTACATTTCATTCATTCATCATTTCATCATTGGGACTTGCGCGGCGGCGAACCAGGAGATGCTGCATTGCCACACCGCGTGTTTCATGCAGCTCTTTCATATATGCAGCATATATGCAGATTGTGCCGTATACGCAGTATACACCACGCTAACCACCCGCACCACGTACACACTACGATCGAACGTGCGAGCTGAGCTCGGTGTTCATTTTCATTTTCCAGATGTCAATTAACGTGTTTATGGATAGTGTTAAGGACCAGGTACATGTGTACATCTACCCTAACACAGCTACATGTATGTAAGGGTTGCCAACCTTGCCATCTTTGTGTGGACCTGAAAACAAAACAGGTCCACACGATGCAGATTGGGTGAACCTTCTGTGGACTAAGCCAGGTCCACACTAGGTTTCCCCCTCTCTGGAAAACAGGTTTAGAAGAATTTTGGGGGGAGGGTTATCCGTCGCAAAATGAAGAGGAACACCCCAGGAAATCATGATAAAAAAATTGGGGTGAAAAAGTGTTCACAGTGCTTGTTTTTTTAACTACATGAAAACAAAGGAATGTCCACAGTAGGTACATGTGTATATAATGTTGGTACATGTACAGGGTTCCTTATGGGGTAGAAAACACAATAGAACAAGAGACCCCATAAGGAAGTCTTTAGAAATCAATCTGCCCCATAAGGGAAACCCTATGGAGTTTGAGATTTCAATAGTAAACAAGCAGAACAAAAGAAGGGAAACAAAGGTCTTCCCCACCAGTACACATGTATTTACATGTTACAGGGAAGGTTTTTATTGTTAGGCAAATTAGGACCATGTAATGGGGACTTTCTGCTGTCCCCACAGCGTCTTCGGTCCCCACAGTAGTACCATGAGACAACTCATGTACACGTAGTTACAAAACAAGTATGGGTGAGTTTGTCTTACAGTCACTTTGTGGACATGTGAACAAACGATTTCCACATAATGCAGGTTGTGTTGACGTTATGTGGACTTTAAAACCGCATCCACATAACGTTTCACCCTCTCTGGAAAACAGGTTTAGAGGCATTTTCGGGTTAGATGGGTTATCTGTCGCAGAATGAAGAGAAACATTCAAGGAAATCAAAAAAAAAATTGGGGTTGAAAGAGTTTTCACAGTTTAAGTAAGGCCAAAAAAAAAAAGTCTCCGGTTTCTGGTATGCGAGCGCGTCGCCGTAGCCATGCGCGTCGGCAAAATGAAAAAGTTTTTTTTTCAATGAAAGATGATGTCTCAAAACCGCCAAACTCACTGGTTTGACTGGAATCCTGCTGCTGCACAATTTTAACGTGTTTTTAGATGGGGTTATGATCGAGAATAAGCTTTATGTGGCCTCTCTGGACTCCCATATATTTGCACTAAGTTTAGTCGGACACCATTTGCAGTCATCAGCCGACATTTGAAGCTTTTCATTTTGCCGACGCGCATGGCTACAGTGACGCGCGCGCATACCAGAAACCGGAGACTTTTTTTTTTTGGCCTAATGAATTAAATTGTGGTATTTAGGATTATCATTCTTTGCATGAACAAAGAAATAAATATAAGTGTTTTGTTGACACTAATACATGCATATTTAAGAATAAAAGGCAACTAAATTTGGTAACGTAAAAAACTTTTGTAACGTGAGTAACTTTTGTAACGTGAGTAACCAAAAATGTAATGTGAGTAACCAAGTTTATTATCCCAAGTCACCCAAACTATACCCAAACTGACTTTGCTTATAATGTTGATTCTGTTGACAACTGTTCATCTTAAACCAAAGAACCTCAAGCATTACAGATACTTTTTAAGTATATTTTATCCCGTTTATGGTGCAAAATGGTCTTTGAAACAGCATAATTTTTAAATTGAATCTAATTACAGTATTTTATCAAGTGTTCATGTTGTAATGGAATAAGGAAGACACCTGTATGTCACTACATTGAAATTTAAATGTTTATTTGAACATTACATGTACAGGTACTGTAGGCACTTCACACTAAGCTACCGGTACAGTGGTACATGTATGCCCTGCAACCCACTCTCCACATCATGGTCTCCAATAGTGTGGCCTTTCCATGGACCCAATATTCTGTGCTATAGTGGCATACATTAAGTTTTAGCAGACTCTCAGATCATCAGATCATGAGAGGTTTGTTCTGATGGCTCGGCATTAGATTAAAAAAAAAAACACAGCTGGACTTAAGAGGAAACATCAAATTCCTGATAGGGGATCAGTATGCACTGTAATAGTATCAGAATAATGTCAGATGAAAACCTTTATCTTGGAGTACTTGCCATTGGAGATCCAAAATGCAAATTTAAGTCAGAGTTTTTAGTAGTTCTGGTGCCTATTGGGTAGAAAAATACTAATTATGATAATTTAGTCAAAAACATCATGCCATAAAATTCTGAGATGGGTCGGACAAAATGTAACGTGAGTAACTGTAACGTGAGTGACCATGTTTTTTGTGGATTGCCAAAAAATGGAAGATTCCAGAGGATTTGTTTTACTCTTATTATGTGTGCCCCATGGCATGGTCTTTTATCCATTTAAAAGACATTTCCACAGGTTGCCTGTATGAGGACACTGTTTGATCAAAGCATGTTTGCTTTTTATGCATGTCCGAAAATGTAACGTGACTCACGTGAGTAACCAAATTTGTGCGTCTTGTTTATCATACATAACACATTTTTTTCTGGATGTCATCTTTGGTGCTTAGGTAGGTCTAGGTCTACTCTATCTACCATGGGGATAACAGTTATTAAACCTTTTCAGTAAGGTAATTACAACGTACAGCCCAAGGAAACTCAAAAGTACATCAAAAATGTAACGTGAGTAACCGTGGAATTGCCCACATGGCGTATGTAAAACAAACATAGGTGAGTGTGCGTGTTTATGGTACAAATCCTGGACACACATGTGAAGCATCATCGAGTTATTGAGGACAATAGTCAAATCAAGGACAAAAATGTGTACAAAACCAGTGGGAGCTGTTGCAAAAAAAGTTATACAGTATACAGAGTATCAACAAAAGATCGATGATGAGGAACAATAGAACATTGTCGATTTACACCATAAACAAACCTGCTGGGATGTGCGTGTTCCCGAGTTGATCACACATGTTCATGAGTTGTTCATGCAGTGTTCAAACATTATACACGGGTACATGGGTTAACCAGGCAAATGGCCAATTCAAACACGGGTACTCGGGCGAGCCAGGCAATTGGACCAATACACGGCAAATAGAACATATACCTTCTACGTTTTCCCATTCATGAACCTCACTCGGTCAAGGAACCGCACACAATGGTCTTGGGAATTTTGCCTTGCAAAAGGGCGTGAATTTATGCAAAATAACAGAGCTGTTCCAAAAGCCATTAGTCAGGTGATCATACACATGCAATTGATGACCGTTGCATGGCACCGGTATGGTTTGGTCCAATCATTGCCACGTACGTTCAAATGGATGAAGAGCACGTTGATTTTTAGCAATTTGCTCCAAAATTGATTGCTTCATCTGCGCAGTCCACATTTTTGTTTTATCCAATGACGCTTACAGGCTCATGCTTGCAAGCTGTATGCACGCTCGGCTTGGAAAACTGCAGTACTGTAGCCTACATGCAGAAACCAGTTATGCTTATTAAAAGATCAGTCACTTTTGCCTCACTGTAAAATCAACTGTTCATCATTGAAGTTGCACTTTATTACACCACTTACAAACAAAAAAATATCTCCCCCCCCCCCCCGCACTGTAAAAAAATGGCATTTTTTGACTTAAGTCCTGCGTGAGCCTGTTTAGAACGAAAATTTGTGTCAATGAGGGCAACAAACCGAAACAGTCTATTGGATGACGTTGCTAGCTAGCCTGACCCATAGTACCTGTGTGGCTCATTGCTGTGCTGTATCCTAAATAGCCAAACATCCTGCCAGTAAAAATCTGCTGACGTAACACCGCTGTACGTGTGTGTACTGATCCATGAAGATGCTTAAATCTCTCAAGAATTGAAGGTAAATTGACACAATCAACTCAAAGAGTTCTGGACCTGTCACTCACCGTCCTCGGCTGCTCCTAAGCTGTAGCTATCAGGGACGCCGCGCTGGGTACGAATAGCTAACCTAGGATTGGTACGGTACGGTGCCACCATCGTTTGTTTTAAACATCGGTAGCATTTAAACTTTTTTTTTTTTCAATTCCAATATGAATATGTGCAAACTATACCAGCAATAATAACAGTGCAGAGATTGTATTTAAATGTCATCGACAGTACTTACTATGGCATTGGATAGGTTGAGCACAGCTAACACACTCAACATATACCATCGTCGCTTGTAGACTTTGTAGATCTGGCTCTGTGCTGGCATGGACCTGGTTGTAGCAATAGAACCACTACTGCTAGACATCATCTCCTTTCTTGTGTTCAATGGTTGAGAAATCAATGGCACTGGGGCATCAAGACCATCAGGCAGCAGCTTTTCATCATCCATTCCTAACTGAATCCGTGAAAAAAATAAAACAATTCAACTGTTTATTTTTTATCTCCATGCACTAATATGAGGTTTACCACTCGCATCACAGCTGCGGTACTGGAACCGCAACCGATAGTGCATAAAACAGGCATCGGGTGTTACGCTTCCGCGTGACGTCATGCGCCAACAGCCAGCGCAGCCGGCAAAAATGACTAGTAATATCAGCGCGCTGTGCATGGTAATCGACCACCATTCATTGTACACATTTTTTGTGTGCACAAACCAATTGCGGTCCTGGCCATGCCTGCAAGGTTGTCAGGTTAGCAGTTATTCCTCCTTTTTTTCACTGCAATTGTAGGCTGAATTTTCATCGTGGATCTTTTTTTACTTCTTCAAGGACCTGTGTAATGGTTATTCCAGGCAAGTTTGGGGCGAGTTGCAATTTTTTTTGGGACCTGCCTACGCTGCTGGGTTACGTGAAAAAAATTATCACCAGCCCCGACAACCCAATGATAAAATTTAGGGCAGGGTAACAACTACATGACATGTGCACTGTTATGCTGGTATGCTGCACTGAACCTCTAGCCACACACCGTGGTCTGCGCACTACTGAGGACGTTTTCATAAATTTTGCAGGGAATTTCTTACATATGGTTGTATTCTACGATGTCCCATCTATCACTTCTGGGATGCTTGGATGTAATGATGTTCAATTTTCCGAGATATTCTTGAATCTTTCTGGAGCCCATATGCACTCGTGAAACGTCCGGTGATGGCAGCCATTTTGAATGTGACAAGAGATGACCTCAAGCTGTGACGTCGCGTTTATGCAAATTACTTGTCGAGAGAGGGCGCGAGTTGCAAAAGCGACGGCTGTTTCCTGTACCATGCATTTATCGTCTGGGGGCCACGTGCACCGATCTCTATTCAGGATCCACGGCACAGGAAACAGCCGTCGCATTTGCAACTCGCGCCCTCGCTCGACAAGCAATTTGCATAAACGCGACGTCACAGCTTGAGGTCATCTCTTGTCACATTCAAAATGGCTGCCATCACCAGACGTTTCACGAGTGCAAATTGATATGGGCTCCAGAAAGATTCAAGAATATCTCGGAAAATTGAACATCATTACATCCAAGCATCCCAGAAGTGATAGATGGGACATCGTAGAATACAACCATATGTAAGAAATTCCCTGCAAAATTTATGAAAACGTCCTCAGTAGTGCGCGGACCACGGTGTGTGGCCGGCTAGAGGTTCAGCGCAGCATACCGACGGCCACACTAGTGGGGCTGTCACGCCCCAACTATCGCATCGGTCCCAACTATAGTTGGGACTGTCTCAACTATAGTGCAGCAGTTGGGTCGGCCCAACTATAGTTAGGACTGGAGTTGCGCCGGATGCTTCATGCTTGATAGATCTTGTTGGATTAAATGTTCCGCGGCGCTGGCACCGTGTATTCGTCGTGCATGCATGCCGCAAGGCTGGCCGGTCCGGTCACGTGGTACTGCCTAGTTGGATGAGTTGTCCAGCTGCTGGGTTTTATTATCCAGCAACATTTTGCCAAATTCAAAGATTGCCATGGCCGGCCAACTATAGATGGGCCCCACCCATAGCTAATGTCAAAGGTCCCAAGTAAAGTCGGACATGTAACAGAGCTGTAGAGAATGTTTTATAGTCGCACATCAATGTAAACTATAGTTGGGACTGCCAAATAAAAATATTGCGGTGGCCCAAACTACAGATGGTCCCCACCCATAGATCATTTCATTGGTCCCCAGTAAAGTCAGATGTGTAATAGAGTTGTCGGGAATGTTTTATAATTGTACAACAATGTACACTATAGTTGGGACCGCAAAATAAAAAGATTGGGGTGGCCCAAACTACAGATGGTCCCCACCCATAGATCATTTCATTGGTCCCCAGTAAAGTCAGATGTGTAATAGAGTTGTAGGGAATGTTTTATAATTGTACAACAATGTACACTATAGTTGGGACCGCAAAATAAAAAGATTGGGGTGGCCCAACTATAGATTTGCCCCATCAATAGCTAATTTCAGTGGTCCCCAGTAAAGTCAGACGTGTATCAGAGCTGTAGGGGACGTTTTATGGTTGTACATCAATGTAAACTATAGTTGGGACACCGCAAAATAAAAATATCGGAGTGGCCCAACTATAGATGGGCCAGCCCAACAATGGAACTTACAGTTGGGACCGTCCCAACTATAGTTGGGACAGGCCCAACTATAGTTGGGCCAGCCCAACTGTGGAACTACAGTTGGGACAGGCCCAACTATAGTTGGGACAGGCCCAACTATAGTTGGGACCGATGCGATAGTTGGGGCGTGACAGGGCTATGTTGTTACACTAGTGTTACAGAACATGCGAAATCGCTAAAAAAAAACACAGCGTCAACATCACGCTGCCCAGAAATAATACTGTTAAGAATAACTAAAAGCACTAGCAACTATCACCTGCCTGGAAAGGTAAATAACACCATGGAGGTAAGTCCAATTCGTACCAACCACAGCGCTAGCAGCAGTGTCAGTGTCAGTTCAATGCAGTTTTACGTATGCGCGCTTGCTTGCCATGCATCATATCATCGATCACGTGAATTTGATACACCTTCCTTGCTGAAGAAACTTTGGCTGGGACCCTGTTGTTCAGCATGAAAATGCATGCGCTGAGGATGCCTCTGTCGGGTATCCGACTAAAAGTACAAGCCGAAAAAAATGATACCACCATTTGAAAAAAATGGACCGAGCGCCCTCTCTGTGTAGCTAGCATGCTCGTGTTTGCAGGGCGGGGGCAACCTCGTTCGTACCCAGTGCTTACTTTATTTCCAACCGCGTTTCCAATAGTAAACCCTGGATAGGAAACTTTCTTCCTGTATCCTGATTGGATACCGCAATTGGCTAGTAATGGATTTTTATCGTGTACTTGGTGCTATATGTTCACAACGTGCAGTACGTGTTTTCGCGATCATTCGTCCACGCCTTCTCGAAAATACTAATTTCCTTTCCAATTTGCTCATATTAATATGAAATATGATACTGCATGTTGTCTTGATAAGATCGTAACAGTTTGATTTCAAAAATCGTGTTTTCGTAACTCACGCCGTGCTCGCGCTGCTACGAATTGACTCTGTTTTTACCCCAGACACCGCATACAAAAACAAACGCTAATGTGTAACGCATATCCAGGCACCAGACTGTTCCTCATTTGCATACGTCTGCAAAAATCTTGCACATGCAAATGATCCAATACCAGGGTGAGAGAGAGCAGGTAGTGGTGGGCGCGTACTGCTCGACACCCTGGGGACGAGGTTGGGGCGGGGGTGGTACGGTACGGGTAGGGCACGAGCGAAGAATAATCCCGAATCCCGGTACATACCGTTATTTCGTTTTACCGTTTTGGATTTCCTCAAAAAAAACAACAACAGTAAACGGACCATTGACCGTTTTGTCGTTTTATTAACAACATTGCGTCACTTTCACTGCGCGCATGCGGTGCGTCATAAGGTGTAACGCCAATCTCCACCAGGCTCATAAACCATCAGAATCTCAGAGCAAGTGCGCAACCAAAGAATTTTACCGTCATACAGGTGTAATCACCTACTTCAGACCATGGTGACGAGGTAATAGAGGAGTTCTATGCCAAGCTGGAGCAGCGTTAGCAAATAACGAAATATACTTAGATGATACAAGTGTCTAACTACTCAAAATAACGTTCAAAATTCACTGCATGCTCTGTTATAGCGTCTGCAAGTACGTAATTTGCCTAACAACGGCAGACGCTTTGCGTTAGCAACCATGTGGCTGTTCAAGGAGACTGGAACGTTAAGGTTGTCCCAGCCGACTCTGACCAGCAGTCGGGGCCGGAAAAGTAGCAAAATTCAGTGTATATAGGGAAATTAAACTAAAGACAGGGGACTCAGACTCCTGGAGTTCGCCAACAGTCACAGGCTCACACTTGCCAACACTCTCCATTCCCACAAACCCTCCAGAAGAATAACTTTGCATGCACCCAACGGTCGAGTTCATATTACATGTATAATCAGATTGATTATGATCCTCGCACCACGCCGCTTCAAATCAAGCATCAACAAGACTAGAACAAAATCCTACCCTGGTGCAGATGTTGGAAGCGACCAGGACCTTGTTCTGATGGTCATGAAACTGAAGCTGAAGAATAATTTGCTTAACACGCAGCCAAGCCTCAAATCAAGGTCAACTTTGAAAATCTGAATGATCCAGACGTCGCATCTTGCAGGCTCAGATGGGCGGCAAGTTTGCATCGTCGGAGAAAAAAGACGCAATCTTGGGTACCGGACAAATTCCCCAACCTCTTTGACAAGAGGAGAAGCCCGAAGAAACACAATCATGTCAACCTAGCTGCAGCAGATTAGTACCGACAGACGAAAAAAACAATGAAGCTGAGAAAGACTGGATCAATAAGCAGTGCAAGCCCATAGAACAGGGAATAGCAAACAATTCAGCCAGATACACTATAAAAAAAAAAGTCACAACAGCCGAACAGGGCGACAGTAAGCTGGTAAGAGAAAAAAAGGAAGGCGAACTCCTGGCAGAAAGTACATCAGTCCTAAGCAGGTGGACAAAGTACTGTCAGGAGCTTTACAACTTTCCATCAAGCCAAATACCATCCTGATTGACAACCCCCCCCCCAAAAAAAAACAACAACAACAAGGAGGAGAGATAAGGACCAACCTGTGACGAAAGAAGATGTGGTGAAGGCCGCTAGTGTCTTGATCTCAATTCAATTCAATCCAATCCAATTCCACACTGTGGAGGCATCATCATAAAAAAGCTGATGTGCCCATCAACACCAGACAAAACAAGATAAACAGCACTAATTATATAAGTTTGAAATAACAACAGTTAAATACGTGTGTATCAAAACTAAATGCAAACAAAAGATATGCCTTTCCACTTTGATATCTTTTGACAGAGATATGAGTAATTTTCCAAGAGAGGTCACATTGACCATGGGACCAAGTTTTCAATTTTAGGCATTGGGACAAAGATAACCTAATTGCCTCTGTGTGGATAAAAATTGCCTTGCATAAGAAAAATGTATTTAGTGAATATAAACACAATTCTAAATAATCACATACATCATGCTAAAGCATGTAAACACGTTACAAACAACCAGCAAGAAAGTGTTTAGAAATGTGTTTACTCGCTGAACACATTTTTTTTTAAGGCAAGGCAAATATCCACACAGAGGCAATTAATCTACTTTTGTCTCAATGCCTAAAATTAAAATCCGTTGGTCCCATGGTCAATGTGACCTCTCTTGGGAAATTACTCATAACTCTGTCAAAAATTATTAGATTTGGACGTTTGATGTCTCATTTTAAAGTGGAAAGGCGAATCTTTCAAACCATACCCCTACGTCTGGCATTCCGTTATATTTTGTTTCCAACACTGTGTAACGGTTAAACAAAGTATGAATGAATTTATATTACATTGTAAAGTACATTAGTATCAAAGAAATAATGGCAAACAATGGGTAGGATGCCGGTGAGCAAATAATTGCTATCAAAGCCGGTCTCCTGCAGAAGGTCAGGATCAGTTTAAATTAAATTACATTAATAAATCAATAATACAGGTTTTCCCGCCCAACTTCACCAAGTTTTCATTCAATTTAACACCTGGCTCATTCAATTTAGATTGAAATTGAAAGATCACGCAGTTCGTAATTTGACAATCAAAAGGAGTCATTCAATTTCACTATCTGAACTTTCTATCGTCTTTTAGCTTCACTCACCCCTGTAAAAGATGCATTCCAATTAAAAGTATCGCGTTGTTCATTCAATTCGTCTGAACCAGTAGTAAGGGGTTGATCGGGCATTCCTTTTCATGAATGGGCAAACATATTTTACATTTTGTCAAGCACCTTTTAAGGCTCCCTGCATGTAAATTTTACCTGATGGCTTCAATCCTTAGATGCACACCTCTCTTTCTTAATTAAAGGGTCCGTGCAATGAATTTTTCTCAGGAATACATTTTGTGCAACTTTCTACTACTCTGAAATGTATACAAACTATGTTGACATCGTTTTTTGGGTTAGACGTATTGCAAAGTGCACGTCCTAAATAAACATTTAAAAGTTTCCATGCTGTTCCGGACTACTGAGAGCGCTGGTGCTGTGATGTGATTTCAGGAAGACACTGTTCAGTTCAGGGGTTTTCTTTCAAATTACTCACCCAAAATTTGTTAATTGAAAATATTTGTGAGAAAGGATTGCTCAATGGCTTACAGCCATGCATGTACTGACACAAAGAATAACCAAAGAAAAGAAATTTATGACAGCAAAATATCCAAAATTCTAGCAACTTTTTTTTGCTGAAATAGCCATGTAACATCAATATGCCCGGAATGACATCAAAGTTTTGCTCATGAATATGGAACTTTGCATCAGCATATAAACAGAGAAGACACCAAAAACACCCTTCAAAATGGAAAAATAAAACTTGGAAACAAGGTTAAATGTAAAGGTTTAAAATTAAAAGATGTATTTTCAAGGTTTACATTGACAAATTACTTTGCATGGACCCTTTAAGAATAAGTGTTCGTTCAGACATACGCAAGAAAACACAAGCAAGAGAAGTGTTCCCGATGGTATAACCATTGCCAAACATACATGCCCCGATGTCTTGCACGTCAAGAAATCGTCAACGTTAAAAGAAGCCACTTGATCAAACGTTTAAACAAGTAGAAAAGATCAACAGTGAAAAAGAAATTATCTTAGCCCTTTTCTTTTCTTTTTGGTACATGTTGTATCCCTCATATCAGTTAATTTGTTTGTATATTGTGCAGTCCGGTTTTGGGGGAAAATTAACTTCGGAGGAAAATAGGAAAATATATCAATTAAAACATCTTATTAATTTGAATGACCAAACGATGAAAGTGATTGCCCATAAACGAATAAGAAACGAAAAGCATGGTAATACGCTATACGTCAACCGACGTTCGCTAAAGTGAATGGTCAAACGTCAAAAGGTTGCAAAGACTTAATTTAAAAATGCTACAAAGTAAGTCTTGAATGTACCAATACGAAATAGAATGCCGCACAACGAAAACGAACATTCAGTGCAAAATCTTGGTTCCCTGAAAATGAAATTGGATGCCCCCAAAATGAAAACGAAACCCCAATTTGATCACATGTGCAAAACTCACGCGAAATTGAATGGCTGATAATGAAAATGATTAGAAAAATTCGGAAATTGGCCGGGAAAACCTAAAGTAGACACGCGGCTAAGCCACATTATAGTAGACACGCGGCTAAGCCAACTTAATAATGAATCAGGTATTCTGAGAAGTAATCATGATTTTAGTATTTATATGAACTTGATGTCTAATTAAAGTTCAATAGACGGTGAAAGATAGTTGAAGTGTTTTGGTCCAGAGGAAAGAAATGGCATGTTAAGAAAGAGTTGTTCTGACTCGAGGTTTATAATCGATTGTAGGATTTGACTGGGACAGCAGAGTACCGGTTTGTAACCGCGGGTGTTGCCAAATGCATTTGAATTGAGGGCTGACAAGAGAGTTGCAAAGAAATTATTTTCTGCAGGCAAACAGTCCTGTTTAAGTACGGGAACAACTTGAAACGAAGCCAAAGACAGAATTGCGCAGAAAATACGATTATACATTATATGAATTTGCCACAGACTTGGACAAAAGTCTAGTCTGTTAACCCGGCCCCTGTGCTGACATTACAGCGCTGTCGACAATGACCTGATGACCCATGTATTATGATAAGGTTCCTATTGTGTGCAAATGAGCGAGCGCAAAGCGGTTTGGCTTCCTGAGAGTGTGTTTCCTTCATAATTCATGTCGGACCTGTGCATGGCACTGTGCATGTCATCTTCAGCTGTGTTCGCTTTTGATGCTTTATGCGGGAGGCCTAATGTGGTAAGATGAATTATCATATCATAAAAGGATTATGCTTCCTATATAGTTGATTACCTCATGGAGCTAGAAGGAAAATAGAATGTAATGCAGACCAAATTGCCAGAAACATGGAAAACCAGCTGTTTTGTCTCCTTGATAGGTTTTACGTTTAATACCAGTTACCACAGTATTGTTGTGTGTATGTTCAGTTCAATAGTGAGGGTATTTTGACGGTCATCGGGGAGCCCCTGTTGTCGTTTATAAATTGATTCAAGGCAGTGAGCAATAACAACCATCATCATTTCACGTGCAGTCATCATGCTCAAAGTAAAGCCACAAAGCATGCGTGGGACAGTGAACTATGTGCATCATGTATTAGGTTGTAACTGGCCTATAGGTTTTTAATTCCCAGACAATTTTGGAAAAGTGCATTTGAATTTGGCGCTGATTTTGAGAACGACAAAATATATCCTGGTTGCATTTTCGCATTAACTAGCATTTGATTTCATTTTGCATCATTCATTTAAAGAATTACAAATACGTGATTATACTATAGGCTTTCGGTTTAACGTATGCGTTGCTGATTATTTCGAATGTGCAATCTAATTCGCAGAAAATCAATTTTTTATTGTGACACGGGCTGAATTTAACATTCTTTTTCATTTGCTGTAAGTTAAATTCGCACATTCTGCATTCCCGGAAATGTTTAAAGGTCTTTACAAATCATGATACAAATTGGTTGATTTATTAATTAATCAATGTATTGTTTGTAGGCCTTATTGAACATTATGGTTGCTCTATTCACAACGGACTGTGAAATGTATGCAAATGAAATATTACAATTATATAAATCTGACCGAAATAAAATCATTCCAAATAAAAGGCATAGGCCTGTTATTTGGACGTCAAGGGAACTGGGGGACTTTTTATTGTTGGTTCTTTGTCTTCATTGTATATTAATGTATTTCTGTTTTTCTGAAGTTCTCTCTCATTTTATGAGTTCTATTGTCTATCCTCAATGACCTGCAACCATTACTGGATATTTTAGGGGGGCTATGTGAACTGCGACAAAGATGTGATTGTGGCAAATGCTGAGCAAAAATAGAACGATTTTTTTCCATCTTGTGTTTTTATATAAGATTTATTACAATATATAGTTTGTATGTTTCAAAAGCCCACACTCTTGGTTTAGTTCAGTCATTAATGAATATTCAAACATTCAATCATGAAATCAAACATGCCTCGTGTTACTTTTGTTAACATACACCTCAATGAACTTCATTTTTGACCATTCATAGGTTATATAAATACTGAGCGGGATAGCGGCTGCACACTTTAGCGAAAGAGATTGATGATAAATGAAAAGAATATGCCTACAGGATTGCAGATGTGCCTTCGATTTTGCGCTAAAAATTAATGTAATGTCAATGTATACCAAATTTAGTGCACATTCGGGCAATCGTACGCTGAACGACTGAATGCACCTTCATTAGTAATAGAATTATCATTTGTTAAATAGAAGCAGGGATTTCGAACGTTCATTCTTTTTTTTTCACGAAATTTCATTTTACAAATTCATATACACATTTTCCAAAATTGTCCGGGAAAACCTATTATTAATTTACTTCTGGACCGAACTACAACTGGCATTGATACGCCCTCATATTGTGTTCTCCGCATATCTCAAAGACGATGGCGTTCTTCCAAGACTTGTAACTTTGATTTTGTCAAAAAAATCAGAACCCTGTTTTTTTCTCGCAAAATAGGTTCCAGAAAACTGTAAAAAAAATTTAAAAAAATAAAGTAGAAGGCAAACTTCATCGCATAAATACTCACCACGCCATCTTTGTTGTGTACATAACCTCCAAAGGCGTTCCCTTTTTCAAATAATGCCAGATCAAGAAGTTGTGAATGTTGAGCCTATAAATCCGGAAGTGTCAATCATGTGTACGCTGATTTGACCGAAGATTGTTTACCACAGTTTTAAAGTTAAGCAATGCATTAAGCAATGGCGAAAGCCATCGAATTCGAATCACGAGCCGCTTATAACGATTGAGAAAGTTGTCATTATTTTATAAAATGTCAGTAACTTTTTTGGGGGACTGATTTTTTTTTTGCACCCCCCCCCAAAAAAATGTGTTCTGGATTCACTCTAATTGGCTTCGAACGGTTTTTCAAGCAGTGCTTTTCTTCCTCTATTTGTATTTTCATAATATTTTATCCGCCTTAATCCTAGCCTTTCGCCAAGGCCACCGTGGCTTAGCGAGCTGCGAACCTGCGAGCGACTGGAGCAAAGACTGAGTGGCGAAGCCATGCGCACGAGGCCCGCCTTTACTATTTGATTTTCAATTGTTGAATTAGTCATATTTTTTATGCAAATAAGTAGCTGAAAGATTAACCAATCACAACGCGGATTTTGCCTAGTTGCGTCCATTTTGTGAAGGAAGGGTGAGTAATGGAAAACGTAAGAGACAGATAAATAAATTAAGTTCACACACTCAATTAATTTCTTAAAATACTTTTATAAGTAAAATTAAAATAAGGTAATGAAAGAACAATTACGCCGTCACGATCCCCGCGATCCGAGGAGAACTACTCGCATTTTTTTTGTTTTTAAATCTTGCGCAAGCATCAGGGGGGTGCGCGCGTCCGGATAGTAGCCACGCCCGCGCGCGCCCAAAAAGGCTTATGGTTGGTTGGAATTTTGCTACCCCTTTTATTTAGGGTAGCAAAAATCGAGATTATAAAGACAAACATAACAAATTCTTGACAAGTTGGAAAGAACTGCGCCTCGTGGCTTCGCCACTCGCGTGTGTGGTCTCCCGCTAGCTCCAGTCGCTTCCCGGCGCGGCCGCGGCTTTGCCGCTTCGTCTAATGCCGGCAAGTTAAAGATATAGTCCATCATTTGTAATTTGTGCATTTTGTTCGTTTGAAGCAACAAAAGTGTTCAAAATCTAATGAAGGATACTGAACAACTAACCTGATGAAGTTTCAGCTCAGCTTCAGCTGTATATTCCGAGAAAAACAGCATTCTAGGATCTCAATTTCAAATTACAAGTTGCTGAATCATGTTTTGAATTGTTTTGAATTGCAGCTTTACGCGATGTTGCACACTGATCCGACGAATTATAGCAACCGCGCGCGCCTGTGCGTCGTGCCAATGCTTGCGCGCGCTGCGCCGAATAACAAAACGCACTACTAATTTAAATTTTCCTACGGTGCGTCTCAAGACGCACCGTTGGAAAGGCCTTCTTTCGTTGATTACTTCAAAATGATAGCTTGCCAGAAAGATTAATTTCACAGGGAGTTTAGTTCACTTACTCTCTTTCAACCAAGTTTGTTTTTCAACAATAATACGCCAGTTACTTTTTCGGATGGCTGCAAATGATGGACTATAGCTTTAAGCCACGATGGACTGGGCGGCAGGCTACCTTAATCCAGTCGTGAAGTCCAGTTTTTTTGCTGGGTTGTAATTATTTTAAGCGCCCCGTTGTTTTTTGTTTTGGTATTCCTTGGGTAATGAAAATGTTCTAAATAAATTATAAAACCTCTTTCTAAACACTATTTATCATTTTATTTTGCACAGAATTGTTTGAATCTGAAGAAACCCAACTAGAACTCCCGCATACATCCTGGTGGTCTCTGGCATTCTGGAGATTATAAATCAATTTTCTGCAGGTACAGACAGAAATTTGATATCTTCCATTTCCAGAATCCAGAGGACAATCTTTCAAAAGAAAATCTACAGATATCAAGAATGCCTCATCGAACTGATTCCGGACTGTCCACGCACCCTATGCACCAGATCAACAATACCACTAAAGTCAACAGCGCCACCATACGACGACATCGTTTAAACTGTTCGACAATATCGGAATTGTCGAAGTGGTCTCGTGAGAATGTACCAGATCGAGATGTCAATAAATGCCATGTTGAAGTTGGTGCTAAGAACCCATGGGGACCGTACTTCAAAAGCAGAACAGACTTTCTGGATATGCACCTTGTGTGAAGAAACATGGGGAAAAGATAAAGACTCCTGGGCTACAAGTGGTTAAATCATGGAGCTATAATCCTTGTTATAGCTCCATGGTTAAATGGACTGATGTTTAACTTGAGAACAAGCAGTGGAAATCTTTACAAATTGGACGAAACAATGGATGATTTAAAAAGAGGATGAGTGTATTAAGACCCAAAGAGATTGGCGTTCCGTCTTACCACGAAATAGTTGGGTTCCTGCGGCGTTGCTGTCGGGAATAATCCTTAAAGACTAATATCATCTAAGAATTCAAACCTAGGGCCGCCGAGTACTCCTTTATGTGTCGCAAAGATTGAAAAAGAAATAGTTGTCTATGTCTTACAACGCTTAGCTAAGATCCTCAGTCTTTATGGTAGTTTGAAAATCGTTCATTATGACTGAAAATCCTCTTATCCTTCGGGTTTTACGATAATCTTTTAAAAGTTTTTGTTAGCAATTACGGCTTCATTCTTTTTCAGTGTTCGAAGATGAATTTTCATAACGTTTTTTTTGGTCATATCCAAGCCTGTTAATTGCTGCTGAACATGACACTGCACGACACTTAAGTTACTTGTTGTATGTGTATATATATCATTAGCCAATTCGCCCTTTCTCCAGCTTTTGATAATTCTTTTTTGACTGAACTAGTTGTGCCTTCTTTAATATTATTTTTTTCATTTTATACGTGTATTAACTGCCCGTCAATTGTTATTAATCATGTTTTATGACAATGAGGGCAAATCCAGTTTGGTGGAACGTTGGTACTGTGATGCAATTGGGTGCTGTGTATTTGCTTGTATATGCATAATATACATTTTCATGAGCACTGCGTAATGCTGTTAATTGAGAGAACAGCTGATATTTTTTGCAGAAAAAAAAATCAATTCGCGTCCAATTTCACATCTTGCTCGTTCGGTTAAGCGAAACTTTCATTCAAATTCCTATGAAAATGGGCAATCGTTTTCAATCCAGACTCAGTTTAGCGAAAGTTCCAAATATTTCAGGGTATATTGTCATTCGCGTGTAGAAAGTATTCAGCAAAGTGCCAGGTTTACGACCGTTAGGTTTCAGTCCTGCTGAGAAATTCAATTTGATGCATAGGCTTACGTTTATAAGTAGCAGTTGCATTTTATAGCAAGATGTTAGGCATATGTTTTAAAAACCCAGTCTACATGCTTACAGCTTCAGGACAAGACCCAGACCCGACTCTATTGTCTCTCCACTCATGCGACGCGAAATAGGTGTCGTTTCTCCATGACAATTAACATTCCATTTGGTGAAAGAACGACAAAGGTAATCCTTGAAGGAATGTCCGTTTACTGGCAAAAGACACTTCCACATAAAACCCGTCTTCTGACAGTATAAAAGAAATGTCTCCAGCATTAGACCGTGATGCTGGTGGTCTCGACAAAGCAAACTATTTGGTCATTCAGGTTAACATCCACGAGATCGATATACGATCCCTGTCTGCATTCCAAAATCGTGTCTACCCACATTAATCGATATTGTTGAAAAGCTGCGTCTGGCCAATACAAATGTTTGTTTTGATACGAAATTGATCCTTCTATTGGTGACTGATCATCCGAAACTCCCGTTTCGCTTTCAACAAGAGATTGAAGTGTAGTAGGGCCTATGTTATATACTGCAACTTGTGGAAATGTATTACTGCTGCCTGCGTTCCATAGCTATGACTATAGCTATGCCCTCCAATCCACCTTTGTCTCAAAGGCCAATGCATCTCGGACAGTGCCCTGCATGCTTGAAATGCTTGAAATAGGGGGATTAATATGTGCCAACAGTTTTGGTTTGTAGATCGCGTGCGTTTGCAGAATTTGCTTTTTAAATATATATATATATAATGTATATAATTTTTATTTACAAATCAGTTTTTCTACGGAATTATGTTAAATTGCTGAATGCAAACGAGGGACATAAATATAGTAAAGCAAATATAAAATTATAATGCATAAACCTGTCAATGAACAAAAACTGAACAACATTTGCTGCTTGTAGAAGTTATTTTTATTGTCCTATTCATAAATATATAAATAAATAAATAAATAAAGTCAACTTTGTCTGCAATGCATTTTGGCTGTCAAATATATACAAGTTCCGCTTTTTATAAATACACACAAGTTGGAATACCATGAGAATGAATTTAACTTATGACTTCAGAGAAACTGTAGTCAGAAAAACATTTCAAAGTGCAACTTAAAAATATGGCATCTACAACAACATGCATACTCGTATGGGTTGTACTCCCAACATATAACAAAAGTTCACTTTACTGCATTGTTTTCGTTTGGATGTTAATAATGACGATTTTGTTCAATGGCGTAATGTAAGGATTTTGGTCATCCTCCATCCCCCACTCGCCGACACGAATTACGCCATTGATTTTGTTACTGCATCAACAAAATGGTTGATTAGAAAGAAACGTCTATAGGCATGTTTAACATTTTAGGTTGACCTCAAATGAATTTTATTGACATGTATTATTAAACCACAATGCATTTCCACAAATGCATATTCAATATTGTTTAAAGAGATTAAAAACTATACACAACTTTGTGTCGTCGTAGTCACAAGTATTGAATACATGAATTGAAACGTCATTCACCATTCCACAGCCATGAGTATGCTTTAATATCTTGAAAGACTGAAACACACCATTATGATTGAAGTCACTATACTTAATAAATAATAAATAAATAGTTTACAATACATTCGAAAGTGTCAAATAATATTTAGTTGTGAATACAGTTATGAATTATTTCATGATGGTTGTAAATGCGAATTACATAACCCAATAAGTCAGCGCAGCACAATAAGAAATGCTGCATGGTCATGATAAAGCATAAAGTTTGAACCCGAAAGCTTGCTTCATAAAAACTGGAGGAAATAAAAACCCGATGTCCATTTAGGCCTGTTGGATAATAATTCAGCAACCCCGAAATGAAGGCTTGGATTGTTGGCAAATGAACTGCTGAAATCAAATCAAACTCTACTTCTGAATAGCTCATACGGCCGCATTCTCATGCGCTGAAAATGCCTCAGCATTCATACAAATAAATATAGCAAAAAAATAGTTTATACAATTGAAAACATAATAGGTTTGGTCTTGGTCATACGTAAGGAGCAAAGACTGATTGTACGCTAATGTCGCATTCACATGCCACCCTAATTTGCTGTACTGTAGGTTCCCAATCCTCCACGTACATTACCTGACCCGAGGGAGACGTGCTTGAAGCTACTGAGCAGTGCCCAGTTCGTCGTAGTACTGTCAGGCTGAGTGTTCGCTCGCTACATCGACCACCACCTGATGAAAAGCAGAAAGTCACGTCATCTGTGATTAGGGAAATTCACTTTTCATGCATATTTTGGGGAGTTATGTTTTGTCAGTGTTCAAGTTGCCCAGATACTGTGATAATGAGAATATTTGTAATCTTATACTCTGTCAACAGGAAAAAAAATAATACACATGTACTTCATTGCAAAAGCACTTCAACATCTACATTCCACACTTCATTCGTTCCCATTCCACTTCATCCATATTCACGTTTGGTTTCACGTACTTGTGCATTATCTACAGGGCAACATTTATTCCAATTTGTTATTTCACTTATGCACAACCGTTGGCCTATTGTAGCCTTTTAGGTCATAATCGCCATCAAAGTTGCTGCATTGCTATTTTATTTCTGTATATACCATATTTATAATAGTATCGCTTCATTTAAAGGGTAACACACCCCCAAAAATTTCTAAAACACCAAGTTCAAGAATAAAAGTTTGCTCACTCATGCAAAGTATTTGAAAAGTTACCTGAAAGACATTCTGTGTTACTGCTGCAAACGACTTCGTTGATGTACCGCGGAAAAAGGTCGTCGGAAAGTTCGGTTGTTGCCGCACACGAGTCGCACATGCGTATAAAGCCTTGGTTAGTTTCCTGACCACTCCTCACACAGTAATTGGATACTGTCGTCCCTGCAGACAAGGACAAGAATGAAATGGTATCCGAAAAAAAGGTTCAGATGATTGCGTTGTTGAAAATTGGGGACTTTCGTCAAGTTTATTTGAGTCCTTGCGATGGGTTAACATTAGGGTGATTACTGATAGAGGAAAACAAACTCAGTGATTGCTGCCACACGAAAAAAAAAGAGATTCTTAATATAATAATAATAATTGAAATTAAAGACGAATTTGTAATGCTGCATTGTGTCTCCATTTTTTTTATTAAAAAAATTGTATGTCTTCCCACTTTAAAATGATTTAGAGATCAACCATTTCACATCTTGTTAATTTGGTACTCGTGGTTTTGGTTTTTAAATGCCCAGAAACAAACCAGTACCAAACGGTGTCGTTGCAGGAAAACTCAACGCCTCGATCCCCATGACACAAGGCACAAAAATGCGTGTTGGTAAACTGACCTACGACAGATCTTCTGACCCGGGGGACATTGACTTCTTCCGGTGTGACGAGGCTGGCACGGATAGCTTGTATGTGTGGATGTGACAGGGATTCCTCCAAGCTCTGATTGCCTCTAAGCACCGCTTCGATCTCCAGCTTAGTCAGCCTGTCAAGTTCCTGCGATTTAAACGATTGAAAGCCCAAGATCAAGTTCAAAGTAAGATATAACAGGCGGAACAATAATGTGGCGTGGGCTACAGGACATTGCATTCTTCAATTATTATTGCCATTTATAAATTGAAAACATTGTGGAATCAACATCGACATATTCTTTATGTCTCTCCAGAAGCTTAAGACTGTAGGCCTATACATGGATTTTACATTTTTTTAAACAGACGATTTACTGCATTATCTCTTTCTACAGAGAGGAAATTCAAGTCTTGTCCTGAACTTGTTTCCCCTTCCGTTTTATATAGAGGAATCTTCCCCAAAAAATGCAATTTTTGCATTTCTTTAACGTAACATGTTGTAAACTTACATTAAAATGCCTCTGAAAAGAATTTAGAAATTTGTTTTAGTCTCTCAAGTTCATTTTCTTCAGTAAAAATTTTCTAAGTCTGAAATAATGTGATTTGGACCAGTGCTGATTATTTTCTAAAGACAGGGAGTGGGCTTGGCCTTGTGTGTCTCTCTCCAAGGCCCCAGTCTGACCTGGAGTTCAATCCGAACCTACCTCATTTGTATGATGTGGAATGAGACTAGTGAATCCCTGATGTGATTTGTCAGCGTATCTCGTATTGATTTGTCCCATGCTTTGAAGTAACTCCATCAATTCATCGCCTGTCTGTCGTCTGCAGCGGGACGTTCTGCGTATTCTTGTTGGTACATGCGTATGGGTCTGTGTCAATATCAGAAATATAAATAAAACATGCTAATGCTATTGTTGTTTAATGCTTTGGCAGGAATAAAAGTTAGTCAAAGTGATGTAAGATTGCACCCGAAAACAAGGAGGCAATATTCTGCATGTAAAAGTGCATAAACATTCATATAAATTGATGTTCATCTGTTTGGCTGGTCAAATAAAACCCCTCCACCGTATCTAAAAACAGATTGGTTAACATAACCAATCATTGGTTGAAATAACCAACAATTGTTTAATAATTATGTGTCCAACCATTGGTAGGTTGGACACATATTGAACAATTGTTGGTTATTTAAACCGTTGACTGGTTATGTTAACAAATGTTGTTTTTAGAGTGTAAGCAATACATTTCACTCGCGAGGGTTACCGAAGCAGGCATACGTTTCAGAAGATAAAACTGTGTACATTCTGCTGAGGATTTATTACTATTTTCAGTCTACGTCCAAAATACTTATTTGGGGTAGATTTTCGTCGTTTCTGAAGTTTTTCTCCACGTTATTATCAGTAGGTTTACCTACATTTCCAGCTGTTTTTGTGCACTGGGCCCATATTTTTGACAAATAGAGTTTGTGTCACTGAAAGAAATTAGCCGAAAATTCATGCAATCAATGATTTCAAGTAGAATGATAATACTTTTCTGTTGGGGGAGGCGGGGGGGGGGGGCTAACCTTTTCGTTTTCCGTGAAGCTGTCGGGGAGATGTAGATTCGTCCTCTGCTTTTCGGCTGTGGAAAAAAACCGATACAGTTTAATTAGACGAAGGGGGAGTTCATCGAAATGTCAAGTGGGTTTCGATTGCTGCATTTTCTGTTGATTCCTCAACTAAGTTGAGAAATGTGATGCGCGCGTCAATCACTGCAAAAGGGCGTCGAGAATTATGGAGAGGTTTGTGGAATGAAGGAAGGTCTGCGTACGAAGGATGCGCCTCATGTGGGGTGTCGCTTTGTCGTGGGTTGAAAGTGGTAGCGCATTTGGGCACCAAGGTTAAGTACTTGGAATTTATATTTGGCTGGGAACAGCGCAATCTGATAAGGACCCATGGTTAAGTGCTGATGAGGATATCGGGCACGATATAGATTTCAACAATAAGATGTTATTCGCAGAGGCTCGTGCTTGAGATTGCACGATAACAAGTGGTTGGGTGCGTCTGTTCACCCTTGGAGTGGTGAAAATGAACACTGACAATATGAAAGAAAATACTCGCCCTACTCGTCCAATCTGGATTAAAAAGATACCAGTTGAATTCCGACAACAACGTCTTGAAACTTGTTTCGTAACTTTTCCAGAAAGCCTCTGTTTCATCCGTTTTACATACGTACTATTCCCTAGACGTCTTTAAACCCCTGTCTTAAATGACCTCCTTAAATAAGACCATTCCCACATCCAGCCCCCCCCCCCCAAGTTGATTTTCTGATGATTGAAACAAAAATCCCTTTTGACACCTTTCTTTGCTCTTTGTACATCAAATTAGCATCTCCAAAAACTGGACAAACATAATTATTCCATCACTGAACTAACTGCTCAGGAAAAAAGCGACGTTTTATATATAGACCGCAATTATGCGGTTGGGCCGAAAATTATCCTTGAAGATAAACGAACTTTAGCAAAGTTAGGGGTAACCAAATCAGTTTGGTATATTGGGATTGTTCTATTTCCATCTTCAAAATTTCGTTCATTGGTTCTCACCTGATTGTGAAACACTCGAATTTCTTCCGCTGTTAATGTACAGTAAAATCTTTCTTATGGCTTGTTCGGTAGTCATCTGTTCGTTCGGTTGCGTTCTGGTGTGTGCACGTAACGTTTGTCTGTCCGTCGTTCCGAATAACCTTTCATCCGAAGTTGTTTCTGATCTTGAGCTCTTCAGAGGAATACCCGTGGTTGTAGTACTTATCAGGAGTAGTGTTATTGCCATAGTAACCGTCGTCATGCTAACCTGCGAGTTGATCAAAATGAACAAAATTCAGTGCATCAATATCCACTTCTTTGAAAAGACCACCAAGTCCTGGAGAATGTTGTGCAACATGTAGCTGGTTTTGTGAAATACCTAGTCGGCCCCAGTGCGATCGCATGTCATTCATTACTTCATGAGTCGCGTGGCAACCCACTATAATGATCGGGTTAGACTGGGGAGCGTATACTGACCACAAGGCTAAACAGTGTGAATTTATGGGCATCGTTGTCTTGGTTTTGGAAATTATACAAGGTGTGGACACAAATGACCGCATGGGGTGTGTACACATTTATTTGTTTAAATCTCAGTGCCACTGCTGAATTCGAGGAAAGAGAAAGCATAGGAGTGTTACCCACAACAGTCGCTCCTTATTCTGAACGGAAATTTGATGACGTCTATCAACAAACAACGGATCAACGGCAGATATGACGGGTAAGGTTCACCACTCTGTACTTTTCAGTGCATCTCTGGACATTTCTACATGCGTCTATTGTATAGGTCTGCATGAATGCAGGTTTTGGTGTATCCATCTGGAAAATCAGTTGACGTTTAAATATATACAAGGGGGATGGCGGAGGAGGATCTGATCCAGCAAGGGGGATTGACGGGGGATCGACGGCAGTTAGGCGTATGTAAAAGCGAGCGGATATCGGGTCTGATTTGGATCTCATCCAGCTCTCTCGATTCCCCATTTGGGAAAGATAAGAGATCCGGGTCTGTCACACTTTTCAGTTAATTATTACTTCATAAAGTTAACAAACATTCCCTATACGTTAGGAATATTACAATATGATGAACATTTATACTGAACACTACATTCCACAGTACGGATAATATGAACAGTTTGCGATTATTTCTTCATGCTATAAATAGACAGTCGGAAAAAAATCCGCATCGCTCAGGCGCAAGATTTTTTAAAATGAAGGGTTAGTGACGTTATATGGAGCATGCAATGGCTGCATGTGCAGGCATCTATAGATTAACATGTTTCATTCGACAAAAGTCAGCAATCGTCATCGGGAAAAATATGAACGGTGCCTTGTGTTTATGCCTTGGTTGTGAAAGTAGTAATGTACAAAAGTTATTACCAAGTTTTGATAGTATACATCCATTGATGCCGTTCAATTTAAAAATAAAATTCACTGTCATTTGTATTTACACCGCGAATACACGTTTTCCTCGATTTTGCTCAGACAATTTGCACGGATACAGACTAAGCGCAGGTAAAGAGCAGCAAACGATATCGGCCTACCTTATACTTTGTTGGATTCAGAAATCTCTGTCTCTCAAGTCTTATTGTCCTGCTCTTTAGTCTGTGGGACATCGGCAGACGAGTTTTCATGAGGAGTTGTCATATTTCCGTTATAGTTTTACCCATGGGTTAGGCTATATCGCGTCTAGCTACACATGTTACCGTTTGGCTAGTACCGGTAGGCCTAGTATCTATTTTAGGCCACATAACTGTCGCTGCTTTCAACCGCCAACGAAAAGGGTTATGACCCAGACAAAAATGGCTAAATCACGTGCTTATCGCATCATACCGAGACACGTATTGTATAAGCATGTAAGGCTACAGAGACCGATGGGAGCTGAGCATCGCAAAACGATTTAAACGAAATGTGTTTTATTTAAACTCGTGTTAATATTTTGCATACTTTCAGCAGTCTTTTCGAGAAAAAGAAGTCAACATATGGTCCAAACATTTCCAGACCCCTTTTTTTTTTACAAATCAGTAATTTCAGTCATGATGTGAACTTCTTCTAATTAGTACGACCCTCCTAGATTATTTTAATCCACAAATTACTGTTGGGTAAAGCATTAATTGAAAATATTAGCGCCTTAGACTATTCAGCACATTATGTCTATATAAAGTGGCAGGTTCTTAAAGATGATACCCCATGATCTTAAAATTTTAAATTAAGTTTCAATAAAAACATATTTTGTTTCGATTTTGGGCGTTTAAAACCCTCTGAAAAAGGGCTTTCATTTTGTGTAGGCCCTATACATAACCTGCCCAGCGTCTCCTTTAAAAGTGAATAACTTGTATTTTGCTAGTAAAGACAAGTCTATGTTTTCTTGGGAATCCATCTTTAAGGTTGGCAGTAACTTGGTCGAAACTTAACTTAAAAAAGGAAAAAAGTTAAATTACAAAACACATTATGAATTTGATAATACGTCAGAAGACAGAAATTGAGACCTATTACTATTATGCATGTTCATTCATTAGGAAAACTTGTGGTGCCACAAGAAATGTTCAATTTAAATTTCGTTCCTTGCTTGTGAGTTCCTTACTTGTGAGGAGAGCAGCGCAATATCTCTCACCCACCCACCCCAACCCCCCCCACCCCAAAAAATACAACAAAGATAAATTAAACCAAAAATAATAACTAAATCGAGTTTGACGCACTGATTTTCAAGCCTACCTTCATACTTGTTTCTTGGTCTTGTTTCCGGTTTCTTGTGTAATTATACTGAAGGCCTATCAATCAATAATAAGCAAGATTCTGTTAAATCGCTGTTGTCCGGTTGAACACCACCACTCTTGATTCGTCGCGCATGTTCACAAAATAAATTGGTTCGCTTTATAACATTTCCCCCGGAAAAATTACCGGAACCCCGGCGCCAATTTCCGTAACCAAAATAGCCTAGATCCGTGGATATCCGCAACAATTTGAAATCCAATTGGTGCATTGTGATGTGAAACACACGTAATCATTGGTTGCTCTGCTCGTGGGAGTGACGGCATGACGTGTCCATCTTTAAGACTTTCACGAGTGGGAAACAGCACCTTGAGTAATTAAGTAGGTAGGTGGTGCCGTGTGTAATATGAAAGTAGGTGAACTCGGAATATAATCCCCGAGGATTGTTTTTTACCCATTTGGTTATAATTATGGTAAAAGTGCTCCCCTTGAGAGTATGGAATTCACCACTTGAACTTCTCTGAAAGCCAATGGCACAGAGGTCAAAAGGAAGATCACCTGCCAAAATTTGCCATAAAAACTTGCGTACAAATTACGACAAAAAGTGTGAAACTCTGGGTTGCCTGAGGAATGAGTTATTTATTAGCACATATCTCCCCATTACCTTGCAATCAGTACAAGCAGTTCAGAATTCCAAGACGTCACAAATTTCTATTCGGGATAGAAGAGAAATCAGCCGTACGCTTGCAAAAAAATATATAATTATATTTTTTTCACTGTATTTTAAATATTTCTATGTTTAAGATCGCAATTGAAATTTGTTGGTTTCCATCTCCCCGTTGACGCGCATTATCTCCCGCATTATCCCGAAGTTAAATCGGAAAATCTGGATATGCGCATGCAAAGCTGGAATACGGAGCTTGGAGTTATCATGATTTTTAATTTTTTTTCATCCTGGCATTTTTTTCTTACGGATAACAACCGTGTGAAATATCGGTCGAATCCGTATCCTGCAACCGTACACGACGGCACCGCAACCGCGTGGACCCCCCCCTGCTCTGATCCCCCCCCCAAATATGACAATTATAGTAATAATAATTACCGATATGTGCGCCTGTCCGCAACAATAGGAAACAGAGGCATGGCCAGCGGTGATTAAGTTGGGGGGGGGGGTATTTGCGCACTATTGTCCAATAGTGTGTATGATTGTCCGTCTTGATCAGCGTCCCCTTTCGAAGATGGTACCAGCCCCCCTCCCCATTTGATTTTACGGAGAAAAAAACTGTGTACATTTCAGCACTGAGTTGCGAGTGCCCTTTTCACGAAACAAAATAATCTGACGGGCCTGAACCCCCCCCCCCACCCCCACCAGTACAAACCCCTGGATCCGTCCCTGGATCTGTTAATGTTCGTGAAGGTCCCAACAAAATTATACTTCTCAAAATTATTTAAAGCTCTTTGAGAAGTATGTCCACAATATCAAAACTGATCAAAACTGATCCTCAAGAGTTCTAGACAAAAAAGGTTCCGGGAAGATACAATAAGCCCCACGCATTAAGAAAGTTATATACAGTGGTTTTCCGAACATAACATACATTCAATGGTATGATCTGAATACAACGGTCTCTTTTTCAAATAAGATTACAAAGTTGCACAGTACAGAACAAAGTGTTCATTGAAGTCTTAGGTGACATGTTGGTATCAGGTAAACAATATTGCAAAATGTCACTGACTCACTGTGTCCTGTTCAGGGAACTGTGTTTATTTTACGCCGTCTGCGTGCCTCCTGCCACGTACACGAATCTATTGATTGTGTCCCCCTCAAAATAAATAAATAAACACTGATTAAATTGCCAATTCCATTCCTTTTAGGAATAAAGTATATTTTTAAGATTTAGAGCTCAAAACTTGAATCATGGAATTTTATGAGTTACAGTGAGTTATTTAAAACGTATTACAATCGGTTCTATGTTGGAAAACGTAAAGGTGAGGAATATTATGTAGGCCTACCTTCAAGCACCCCTCCACGGATCAGAACAATCAACTCCAACAAATTTGTTGTCTCACCTCCAAAAAACACCCTCTAATCAACCAAACAAACATACACACAAACACCCCAATCAATACCCCAACAAACAAAACAATGGGAGGATTATGGTATAATGAAGCGGATTATTAAATGTTCCGACTTTCATTATCTTTTACATCGACACCCTAATGAAATTATTATTTCTGCGCTACATGGTGATAATGAGTAAGCCATCTAAAACTTTTTAATTCATACCACATAATTTCACTCTTCATAATCTAAATAAATTGATTGAAGTCCGCGCACCATTTGTCAAACATTTTTTTAAAAGTAGGTCAAAGGTTGAATGTGACAACATATCCGATATCGCTCCACAGTTGCGTACATGCCTAGTCTCACGTACGCACACCCTAATGATAACAACATAATCCACTACTATGACTTAAACTTGCCACACTGAGTACTAAACCGGATTAAAGTCCTCACCATGACCGACATCAAAGGACACAATCTTTCGCAAACTAACCACAAATTGAAACCATTTGGCAGGGAAAATTATTTTTTTTTAGGAAAAAATTAAAAAGAGAAATGGTCATTAGGGTATCGACTGGGCCATTGACCAGGACAATTGATAATTGAGTCTTCCGCATGCTGCTACTCAAATGAGCTTCATCATATTTAATCCTAATACATGTAATGTTAATGAAAACTCCGTGATATTTTGATAACGAATTTCACGAAAGTGATTCATAATTATGGTCCCTTTAGCCTAGGCCCCTTATACTTCGAACAAAAGCAAAGAAACCATTAATCTGACTTTAAAACTAAATAATATCTGAATTATCTTACCGACCTCATGTACAGCATTTTACGTCCCGTCATTTATTTTAAGACCGTTGTTTGCTCAAGGATTGATCAAAAAATAGCAGCATACCTCAGGGCTCCGTTCACGTGCAAGTCACCTGCGAATAGGCGTGCCACACGTCTTTGTTGACACAAACTCTGTTGTCATTTTATCGATTATCAATGCTTTTCTCATTTAGATGACCCGTGCCAATTCCATCGCCGTACGTATATACGGGTCATGTGTTTTCAGTTTGTTTAGCTTGGGCAATATCGTAACAAAGGGACTTATCTTTGTCAGATTTCTATGTATAGCCCGATTCCAGTCTTGTTGGAATTAAATTGTACATATATCTATTTCGTTTTTTTAATTTTTATTTCTATCAGATCATCATTATGACAAAGTAGAAAACTATATCCCCAACAATGAGCACAACCTATTCTGTTCCCAGTGGCATGCGGATACGTTGGAGAGAAACAAAAGAGCTATGAGTGTGTTTCGTAATTCACTACCTAATACGGAGACATGTGTATAACTTGGAACAAATGATTGTATACGTCTCCACGGGGCAATTTCTATAGGTGAATATGTCTCCACAATTATCACGAAATAGATATATATCGATTTTTACTCAAATATAGGAATTTCCAAGGTGTGTTGATTCGTCGCAATTGAAGTATTTTATGTAAGGGAAATTAATTCCGGTTAAAATGGGAGCATTTTGAAACTAGATTTTCACATTCTAAAATTTTAGTAAACGAGAACAAAGAAATGACTCCACAAGGCCTATGATACAAATTCCAGTATCGTTGTGTTCACGAGTTGATCGTTGTGTTCACGAATTGATCGGTTACGAGTTGATCGTTTACAAGTAAATCATTCACGAGTTGATCGCTCGCAAAGCGCGCGTTCGCCCGAGTAGCGGGCGACTCGCCCGAGAAGTGGGTGTCCTCCCCGCGAGCGGGATACTCGCCCGCGAAACAGGTGGCCAGGGGGAGCCGCCTCACCCGTTCCGCGGGCGAGGCGAAGACTCGTTTTTAATGAATTTCAGATAAGCCCATGGAACGAGTTTGGGGATAACCAATTGTTCTCCATTGACAGGGACTTTCAACTTGAAAGTTGGTATGAACACCAACCCTGATACAGAGATGTGCAAACAAGTGTGACGTCATGATGATGTCATGTTTCAAATTACAAGTGATTTTAGGTCGCAAATGACCGATTTGTTTCAATCAAAACTTATTTTTAAAAAATGAACAGTCATGTTCATACTTTGTGATCTGATAGACCATGCCTTGTCTACTTTTGTCGATCATACATGAAGTAGTTTGACATTAACTTCTAGGGCTACCGGAAGTACAAATTAGGTGAATTCCAAATATCAATAGCAGCGTCAATAATGTTACAAGAGAAAAAGATAAAACATGGTGATGAAACATCAAAATTTGACAAAATACAAATTGAAATAATTATGACTTTTGATCTTAGCGTATACGGAAGCATTTTACTAAAATTTTACTACCACTAATTTTTCAAATGTTTAATGGGGGACGCTAAACATAAAAGAAGTCATGATGACGTCATGACTTAAAAGGGTGTCCACTAGTGGTGCTTAAAAAGAAAGTGGATTTTAGTAGAAAACGTTTTTGCAACATCAGATTCCTCAGATTCTTTGGAGAATAAAAACATTGCTTGCAAAAATTCCCAATGATGATGTCTCAGACCGGAAGTAAATTTGGGGAAAATTTGAAAATGATCATTTTAATATATATTGTATTCCAATCTATCATCCTGTGTTCAATAACGATAACGATGATTGTAGCACATGAATGCGCAGATCAATGTTTCCTTTTTTTTCTCGAAACGTCTCTCGGAGAAACTCTGTCGCCCGACGCGTTACCCCAACCGTCGCACTTTACGAGAGAAGCCATGGCTTCGGCGCGGCTAGGTTAGTCTGAGTATCACGCGTTTTCCACGGAGCCCTTTCTCACCCTATCTCCGGGCAAACTTCTGATATATCTAAGAATGCAAACTTATGCGACCCCTAGCGCCAGCCAGTTGGAGTCGACTTTACTAAATCGTGACACCATTTCACAAATCTGGACTAAAATTGTGATTGGTCGAAAGTATTTTTGAAATACAACAACGGCTGGGCGTGCATAGATCTACAAAACCTAGACACGACCGTGATTGGCCGGCTTCATTATTGCTTGGGACCCGAACCCACGACCCCCTGCTTTCTAGTGCATATGTCTTACCACTCGACCACCGAGCTAACGGGATCGGTTGGCTGATTCGAATCTAATGTACATAGCAGCGGGTTCCGCATTAAAATGGGATTTCATCAGTGAATTGTTGTTGTGATGCTCTAACAGAACACCATAGGAGGCTCTATGAGAACGCCTACAATCATTGTAGTGCGGGCTGGGATGCTCTGAGAGAAGCCCCTTTGATGCTCTAAGAGAACCCCGTGGGATGCTCTAAGAGAACCCCGTGGGATCAAGGGCGGATCCAGAACACAATTTTTGGGGGGGGGCCAAAAATTTTTTTGGACCCCCCAAAAAGTGGGTCCAAAAAATTACGGCGTGGGGTTCGGGGCCCGCTTAAGGGCCCCGAAAATTTTGGGGATTCTAGATGCTCTGTGGTGCGATCTGAGGCAATTTCTGGCCACTTTAACCAATTTTTTTTGAGGAAAAGATTGTGGTGTACTCATTGCCTGCCTTTATTGCGATGTCACATTAAAAAAAAAAAAAATGGTCTCGTTTTGGGGGGGGGGCCATGGCCCCCTTTGGCCCCCCCCCTGGATCCGCCCTTGCGTGGGATGCTCTAAGAGAACCCCCTGGGATGCTCTAAGAGAACCTTTATGCAATTGGACTCATTGGAGCACTGTGTGGCTGGGATACTCTATGCAATCAGTGGAGTGTGGGCTAGCATTGACCTCGTGGTCTGCGGGTAGTTCTGCAGGTTGTGGGTTCGATTCCAGCCTGGAGTGGTGGTACGTGTATCCTTGGGCAAGGCACTTTGTCACTCATTGCTTCTCTCCACCCAGGAGTAAATGACCTTATCGTCATTTCCTCGATAATAGGGAGACACCGGCATTTAGGGAGACACATAACGGTCTCCCTAATGGCACATCCCCCCTTTAGATGCAACATTTTAATGTCGCAATTAGGTTATATTTGTTGCTGGTGGTCTAATTAGTAACCATACCGAAATTCGTGGGAAAGGGTTATTGGGTTAGGGCACATTTAAGTTTGAAAAGTTTTGTGCAAAAGTCTATGGGAAAGGCTCCCTCATGACCAATTCCCGGTTTATTGAAAAAGCACCCCTACGATGCTCTGAGAGGATCGTTGGATGTTGTAGTAAAGAACTCGAATACTGCATGGAGAAACGAGGCAGTTATTATATTTTTCTTACGATTTGGTTTCATGACATTTCGATATACTAGAAAGTTGTTTTCCCCCTTCAATATCAATGAAACCATCGCGCGGTCCCGCACACTGTCTGCAGTTTGAAAACCGTTCCGCCGCCGCTGCTAAAATTGAGTGCTGTTCGAGTAATCTTAGCGCTATTACAAAGGGAAATAGCATTATGAACCTACATGTATGGGGATAAATTATTTGGGGAGGTGGACTTCACCACTGACGGTCATTCCCGCCCCAATGATATTGGAGGGGGACATGTTCCCTCGCGTCCCCCTGTATTACCGTCCATTGGCCGCCATACACCTTGCAACAGCCCCAGCCTGGGCCTTGTCTTTCGTGGCTTACCGCGGTTTCCTACCCCTAGATTTAGACAACTCTTTCGAAACAATGTTGATGCAAGTCAGAAGTTATCCTGTACGAATTCCCAAATGATCATGGGCGGGCTGATTGTGCAATGGAAATACAGGACTTGCGTGTTTCGATGCACGTCAAGCTCCCGCCCGGGTCAAAATCCGTTGGAGTTGTCGAATACAGTGCATTTTCAGATTTTGCCATTACGTGTAAAAACTGCAATAAGGACACATTTAGGTAATTTACATCATTGGCTGTTCTTATCCAATAATCATCTGCAGATGCCTTCAACCATCTTTCGCACTTTCAAGTTAGGAAAAGAACGAGGACATTCGTTTTCAATGTATACAACTTAACACAATCCGCACGAGAACAAAAAAGTGCATAATTTCGAAGAAAAAGGAAAACTTTCCATCAGCCTAATTTAAGCATAGACACTGTTCTCCAAATGCATCTGTTATTATTTTATTTAGACCCCAAATTTATTTTAAGTTGCAGACCGACAGATCATGCAAAATATAGGTTTTCCCCTGATACCAACCATTTTCCACTCTTTCTTTTTCTTCATAAATTAAACACGCCAGACTCAATTTTAAGCAATGTTACACAGGGAAAAAAGGTCATCGTATATGGTTTTGGACATTTCCTTCTTTCTTATAACAGCAGAGTTGTAATGACTCGAGTCCGACTCGAGTTTTTGGCAACTCGACTCGACTCCAGTCTCATCAAGAAACTGACTCGATTCGAGTTACTGCGAGCAAATGGCTCGACTCGACTTGAGCCGATGGCTAATAACACTCGAGTCCTAAAAACTGTGCGAAATTATTTGCGGTGACTTACATACAAACTTATTCACGTTCGTGTTATCGTCAAGTTGTGGCCGCTTATCGCGTACAAAATACGCCGTATACAATGGACGGTTTCTTGTGGACAATCAGCTGAGGGTTATTTTCACTATATACTGCATTCAACTGTTGTTTCAAAATTAATTTGTGAGGATCGGTTTTTATTAAAATGTATATACACGTATATAAAACATGTATATAAAACTAACCTCTATATGGCTATGCACTGGGATGAATTACAAGGGGGACATCGCCATTGGCGTCCCCGCCCCAAAAATATTGGCCCCCTCCCCGGAATCACTGCTATATGCACTGATCATCTTTTTGGAGGTCAGATGTAGGGTGTAGCAAATACGTGATCGATCCTAACATTACAGCAATAGCGGCTGACCGCATCATTTGCAGTAAATGATGACTGATCCATTAGAAGAATAGGAGAAGAACATGCTTGCTGACCATAAAACCTCTCCAGGATTCACAACCGTTCCGCCTACTTGTACGGTGATGAATTTCGGAGAATTTGAGGATTTTAAAAAACTTTATCCATTGGGTGGTCGACTGTTCCGACCACAACCCAGACATGAACTGTCGTAAATACACTTCACCGTTATCAGAACTAGGAGATGTCAGGGCCACTGCTCCGCCACCTGTCTGCGGCGGATTTCGATTTCAGGCTCAATAAACAAATTTTACTATTTCAAATAGTTTCTCTTTATGACTTTCCACTTCCAACGAACCTACGTTTATTGCAGAACTTCCGGATAGTAAGAAGCTGAAGGAAGTGAACTCCCCAACCTCGTTCCCAGGGTCGTACTCAATCTTACAAAGCCAGTAGCGTACTACATGCCGAGGCCGATGAGCTCCCCGCTATAAATGGAAACAGACAATTAATCCCACTAATTTCTTTCAATTCGTTACCCTCCTAAGGAAGATAGGTACAGCAATTAACTATTTCATTGGCTAAACATTTATTGGCAGAATTTCCAGGAAACCTACCTAACAGAATGTGGCCAATGGAAATAAATATCCTCAAGTAAGCGAAAGCTTGTATAGGTTTTCCCTTCAAATTTCACAAAGTTTTCACTCAATTTAACGCCTGGCTTATTCAATTTAGATTGAAAGATGACGTAGATCGGCATTCAATTTAAAGTATTGTATTGATAATTTATTTTCGTCTGACCAGCAGTAGGGGTTGATCGGGCATTCATTTTCATTAATGGGCAAAAATATCTCACACTTTGTCGAGCCTCTTTTTAGACTGCCTGCATGTCCATATTCCTACACAATAATTATGTCATAAATTATAGCGTATATCATTATCAGACGTCCTCAATTCGTAGATGCACACCCCTCTTTCTGAACTTAGTTTTCAGACAGAAGCAGGAATGAGCTTAGAAAACATTAATTTACCCAAGATAAGTGTTGGGTAACCATTGCCAAACATATGTCCCGATCTCTTGCACGTCAAGAGATCGATAGATGAATCATCGATAATTTAAAAACTTACAAAAACAACACGAAAAAACTGTAAACAAAGTTAAAAGATTAATACACTATTAACATAAAGATGCCGCTAAAGATTTGTTCAAACTTAAAACAAAAAGAAAAGATCAACAGTGAAAAAAGAAAATTTGTAAGCCGTTTCATTTCGTTAATCATAATATAGCTCTCAATATCAGTTACTTTGTTTACGTTATAAATTGCTCAGTCACAAAGATTAAATCAAAGAACCTCGGAGGAACATAGAAAAGTATATCAATTAAAGACAATTATCGATTTGAATGACCAAACGATGAAAACGATTGTCCATAAACGAATAAGAGAAGTAATGCTTGGCAAATTGCGCGCACCCACGTTCGCTAATTTGAATGCGTCAACCGTCAACAAAATGTCCAAAAATCAATTTAAAAATGCTGTAAATTAAGTCTTGGATGCACGTGTCAAAACAGAATACCCAAAACGAAAATGAAAACGAATGTTATTGGTAAAAGCTTGGGTGCCTACAAATTTACACTGAATGCCCCAACAATGAAAAAGACATCCCAATTTGATCACGTGTATAAATCATGCGCATTATTGAATGGCTGAAAATGAAAAACATCAGGAAAATTCGGACATTGCCCGGATACAACATCCCCGGTCAGAGAGTTGTTCGCTGATTTGCAAATATTTGCCATCGATCCGTACTATGAAACACAACATTAGAAACAATGCCAATAAAAAAACATTCTATAGTTAACGATATTTAATGAGTAGACTTTCATTTCTGTCATCAGAAGCGAAATACGAAGCTGTAATTACTGACGAGGCCAATAAAATTATCGCACATTATGCAGTCCGATTCAACTTTTGGCATTGCATTAATGTTTGCATCCCAAGTCTTCTCTGCATTCTCAAGGGCGTCAATCGCTTCTCAAAAGTGGGGGACATACCTTGATCAGAACTAATACGAGCGGGAAGCGCGAAGCTCTGACGGCGTGGGGTTCGGGGCCCGCGAGTAAGGGCCTGGACAATTTTGGATTTTAGACATTCTGTGGTGCGATTTCTGACCACTTTAACCAATTTTGTTTCAGCAAAAGATTATCATTTAAACATCATTATCGAGTTTGGAGTCATTGAATCAGATATTCTGAGCTATAGAGTCAAACTGTAGGCTACAATTTTTATCCGGGGACGAAAAAAGTGGGGGGGGGGGGCAAACGATATGATATCCCCCACTTTAAAACGTGTGGTGGGGGGCTTGGCCCCTCGTCTCTGCTCTCCATAAACACGTTTTCATTATAAGCATAACTGGTCCACGGGCTGATTTACGTCAATTCTGATGTAGGAATAATTACTTAATTAATCCGATACTTATCATTAGACGCATTTGATGCAGTGTCTTACTGTAATATATAGTTGACTCAATTCAATTTTTCAGCATTTCGCACCTCAAAAAACTCTAAATACATCGCATGTTATTGATTTGTTAATTACAAGAAATATGTGAACATTGTTCTTCCCTTAGACTTGGGTTTGTTCCCTGAATTTCCCATCGCAGCCCTGATGATGAACACGCGGGTGGGTATGAGGTACACTGAATCAACCCCCAAGGAACTGTTCAAGTCATAACCGTAGGCAATATAAAAATACTGCACCGATGAGGTGCATGCCCACTCTATAGCTATAATATACGCCTTCACGTCATACGATTTACCAAGTTTCCAAAGAAAATGCCGTTCAGTGCACGTAGTAAACCTTCCAGAAGAAAAGTACCGTATCTTGGGAAATTTATGACCGCAGACCCTGAACTTTTACACGCCTCATTTGACAGCATATTCTGTTATACTCACGAGAAAATATGTTTACCAGCTGTCGTACACATCAGAGCCAGTCATAATTTCTGGGTAGTTGAGCTTGAGTTTTTCTTTCACAAAATGCAAGGGTCCGTGCGACGATTTTTTTAGGAACACATTTTGTGCAACTTTCTTTTCCTCTTAAATGAATGCAAACTATTCGACATCTCCTTTTGGTTAACTTCATTGAAAAGTGCACTTCTTTAAACATTTAATATAAGTTCCATTCTTTTCTGGCAACTGAGGGCGCTGTTGCTGTGATGTCATTTCAGGAAGACACTGTTCAGTTTAGGAGATATTCTGTTGAAATTGTTAATCCATAATTTGTGAAAAAGGGTTGCTCATTGGCTTACTGCCATGTACAATGTATTTACACAACGAATCACCCAAAGAAAAGAAACTTTGTGACAGCAAAATGTCCAAAATTCTAGTCCCGTTTTTGTCCTGAAATAGCTGTAACATTGAGGTTTTTACCCAGAATTACATCACAGTTTTGATCATATGCAAATTCTCATTTGCATTAAAAACAAAAAGGCACCAAAATACCCTTCAAAATGAAAATATGGTTAAATGGGACACAACGGTACATTTTCAAGCATTGCATAAAAAAAAAATACATTGCATGTATTACATTACATTTAAAAAATGTTCCTATCCTTTTCTTTCTTATCTTTGTATTTGTACAGTTTGTTAAAAAGAACAACAAAGATTGAAACAAGACCATCCATTTATAGCGCACCGTCGATCCGACGATACAGCGTAAAAGGGTCAAGAAATAGCGTTCGGTCTTTCTAGCTACGGGCCGTGGAAGCCAGTCGGAGGAAGGCCGTCTTCACTGCACTGAGTCAACAGAGTACAATTGATTTGGTGTATAGCCAAGATCCCTCGATGGGTAACACGCAATGGGAGACGGACCGTCCGGAAAACCGCCGTGAAACCAGGCGTGGATTCAGGGGAGGGGGTTGGCAGGGAGTCAACCCCCTCCCCCCGTCCCTCAGCTCTGTCAAAAATGTTTGTTTTTTTCATAGAAATTTATTAAAAATAGTGGGAACACACCCCCCCCCCCGCTCTGACATCCAAAAGGTTAATGAAAGAAAATGTATTCTGTATAGTGTTAATAATCGTCGGATTTGAACAGCGCCCCCATTGAAAGTATGGTTCGAGCCCCCCCCCCTCCCCCACCACCTATTGATGTTACGGAGGCCAAGTGTCCGGACAAAAAAAAAGTCTACATTTCAGCAATAATTTGCTGATGAACCCCCCCCCCCCCGCAAAAATTCCTGGATCAGCCCCTGGAATCGTAAAGGGCCGCGAACGCTTAGCGATAGTTTTTGATGCACGTAAATGGTTTAGTTTAGTGGGAAGAAGGGGGTCATCGTGCATCCTTGGAAATCAACTTCTAATCATTCAACGTCTCTAGATCAGAAGAAAAATGCGTAGAAAACGATTTGCTATGTTAAAACATGTCCCACGTATCATTTTTGTAAGCAAGTAATTTCATCGGTGCTATACCATTACCAAATAATCTATTTTTCGCTATATCTCAGCCAATATTGCAGATAACTGAACAAATAAGGTGTATAAATCCACGTTTTTAGGTTGAATTTGGTATTGAAGTTTTAATATGTGACATTCCCCTACCTTAAGAAATTCGCTTAGTCGTTAAACCAAATTGAATGTAATGCAAAATGGTTAGCCTGGAAATGAGACTAATCATCTGAGCACGTACTCATTTGATTAAATATGATTGTGTGAAGTTTCAATAACATGTCATTGCAGTTATTATTTTGTTTAACAAAAACAATCTGTACAATAGCTTTGACAATTGTAATCATTAGCCTTGAAATAAGACTCAAACGTGACCCAACCCAATTGCACGCATTCGAATTGGCTGCACGGCATGCTGGCGGTGGTTGGGGGGGGGAGAGAGGGGAGGGCAAATATCAGCTTGGGCCTGTCGTAAACAGCGCCCTCACATAGCGCCTTGAAAATATGTATAAATCTGCTCAAGGCTTCATGAAACCAATTCTTTTTGTTTGTCCGAATGACCGAATTATTTATTGACTTGCTGCAAAGTATTTAATTTTTGAAAAACATGGAACGATCACATCCAAATATACACAAACTGAGAAGCATTCCATGTCAGTCTATACTGCTTTTTAATTCGTCCATTCATAAAAATCAAAATGGATATTCAGAATGGTAATAAATGACTTTATTTAAATACAAAATAAGTTATATTAGTACTTCAATATAATAAGCATAGTGACCATACAAAACCATACGTGAATGAGAGGCCAACCATGAGGGGCAGTGTATGGCGTGGCTACGGGGAGGATTTTTTTTTATTGGGGGGGGGGGAAGAGAGGAGTTCGATCTCGAATATCGGATAGAAGGTTCCCAGACATGGCGCTCTGAAACGAATCCGAAAGAATTTAAATATAAATATCTTTGAAGTTGACAAGTTATGATAACAAGTATTATATCCGCTCAAACATCCAACTTCATGTTTGTCTGAAAATAGTTTTATTTGGGTGCACTTAAATTTTAAAAAGGCTTTACTGTGCACTTCAAAATAGTTTCTCTCATAATTTTTAATAGGTCAGCATAATATTTTAATATGTCTACAAGTTCCCGTAAAATGGGGAAGTTAGAATTGCTTGACTTTTCTTCCTGTGGGATTTTGGCTTGAACTTTTACACATGCTAGGCACTGACGGAAAAGAACTCATAGTGCATGGGGTAAGGGGATGAGCCACTTGAGGAGAATTGTCACTAGTAACACCTCCAATTTTAACCATTTGTACCAAAATAATGAGGCAAAATTTCAGAAAAAATTAATGTATCCGCCTCCTCTTTTCATCCCCTCACCCAATAAACCCCCCTCCCTTGTCAAGAACGTCCTGGTATTGAACTGTACAGATTTCAAATTCTAGCACTATTTAAGTTTAAAGATCTTAAAAATCCAAACAAGAATTAACTGGATGATAATCCGTATTGTGCTGAACTGCTAGTTAAAATCAGCACATTGTATATGCAATGATTTGCTAAAACAGTTAAGCAGCTCCACTCAACTAGGCCCAAACACTGTATGAAATACGCTTCATTACTTTAATGGGCTGATCAAAATGATAACAATTATATTTATATAATATACATTACACATCATATAAAACAGATGAAGTAGAAGGAATTAAACTAAGGGAGTATACTTCATATTATTTACTTTTCCTAGAACTGCTTTCTTAAGATGGTGCTGTTTAGTAATGACAAATACGGATGTACTAATTGGCTGCTAAGAAACTTGTCTTTTATTTGGGGACATGATGAGAGACTCAGTCGTCGCCTTCCTCATTGTAGTTGTTGATCGTCACATTTTGGCTACCAAATACTGCAAAATTGTTATCTCCAATGACATTATTGGTGATGTGCTGAGCATCCTGTTTCTTCTGATGTCCAGGGATGAAGATGCTGGAAATCTGTCCTTGTCCTGGTGATTTTATTGCCTTGGCATCAACTTCATCTGCCACAGTCAAGAGAAATTGAAGTGCAACAAATGATTAACTGACTGCTTGTGTACGTGGTGTACTTGGGGATCAGGTTGTTGTAGGGGTACATTCCAAGCCTTCTACCATTGTGACCCAGGACTGAAGTCTGCCTGGAAGAACATGTTGATCAGTCCCTGTCTGACTGTGGGATTCCATGAAAATGTCGTTCCTCATGTTCTACCAGGGGACCCCACTGAAATAAGTTGATTGACCTTTCAGGCTACCCCGGCGGCAGTTGAGGGGGGGGGGGGAGGGAGGGGTGAGCTGAACTTTTTGTTAAGGTAAAGAGCTCAGCAGTCTAAAACATTTACATTTGTATATCACTGTCACACGTATATTAATTGTTCACCAATGTTTTGTACGGTACCCTACATATTCTGCAAATGTGAGGAAGTTTATAATTAACCCTTGTTTGAATTAAGTTGCTTGTCAAAAGGGGGGGGGGGCCCAAATCGCTACCTTTTTGAAGGTTTGGCCTCCCCCCCCCCCCCAGTTCTGCCACCGTAGTTCGGTATAGGAGCAGGACACGAGTACTGATCTTACCACTTACAGGCCCTTAGCTAACTTTCTTGGGTGGGTTGCCATATGTTAAAACTCCCTGCTTACTGTAGCAGAAAGATCAGCGCTTCAATTAGTGCACGTGTTAGCAAGGATTTTAGCTTGTGCACACATGAGTATACCACATAAATTCCCTGCTTATAGGGTAAAGCCTGAAACGTCTTTGCTGATGCTGTATGTATAGCAGCATGTTGACCATAAAAGCAGAATTCTATGGTAAGCACTGCCAGAAAAGTTGGCCCTGATTTGTATGTTATAGGGGAGCTATCTTTAATGAGCGGTATCTTGTAACTCTGCAGAGAAAGAACTTTTTAAAATCCTGAACCAATCATTGAAAACTACAAAGTATTAGATTCAAATTGTTTTAGAATGATTTTTTTCTTGGCTATGATGACTTGTGATTTTGACTCCATACAGGGAATTTGGGCTCATAAACAAGGTTTGGTGACCCTGCCTTTTGCAAATTGGCGTGACGTCTTGATAAATGGATATTTTCCACTTGAGAAACAAAACCCTTTTAAACTAACTGATCCGGGGATCACACGTTGCCTTTTTTCGCGGTTGAAACCTGTATTTTGTGTTTCACATGTTTCACATACTTCACATTTCACATGTTTTCCATTATGGGTTATGACCTCAATTGACCCCTGGATGACCTTTGACATTACATTGTCAAAACAACACATCAGCAGCCCTAAACCTTTGTTCAAAAACGTTAGTGAACACCCGTTCATGTATATCGAAAAAAGGTCAAATTTTGTGCATTGTAAAATGACCTCAAATAACCCCTAGATGACCTCCGTCCTCATATTTCTGAAGACTTGTTATGATTTAACCCCCACCCAAGGATCACTCCATCCAAGTTACATTAAAGTCCATCAAATTCTGTAGAAAGTAATCCCTTGAAAACTTATCCTAAACTACATACATACATACGGGGAAACAGTCATACAGAATGCAGCACTGGTATAAAGTGTCCCCAAAACATTCGTATAGGCAACATTATATAACCAACATACATATCCTTGTCATTTTATTGGTGAAACTCACATCATGTGACATTGGTTATTGCTCCCATTCACGCCGGGGCTCAAAAAGCCCCATTTGCCCATGGGGAATGGGAAATACTATTCAACAGTTAGGATCATTCTTGTTCCATGACACGGTATTTGTGTGCAAATGCATGCTGGTGAGCATTGCGCGTATTATTCCAAAGAGCCTGCGCTACAAAGTTGGGTTCAAACATTTTCGAGAAGGGGTGGTTTGGAAGAGAGAAATACATTTTCCACCACATTTTCCATGGAACAATGGAATAAAAAAAAAAAAAAAACACGACCGAAGTCACGATCCACCATGTCCACTGCCGCGAAAAAGCACATTCAAACATCGAAAACAAAATTACCTTGAAATGTTGGATAAAATGTGCAATTTATTAGAAATCCATATCTTTCAGAATTACAAGTAATATTTTTTTAATGGAGTCCGAAATATTTCCTGGTTCAGTTTTGTTCTGTGAACGAAATAAAGCCCGCGATGAAACAGTGGTTTTTTGACTTTTTTTTGCTGAAAATATGAACAGATTTCTCGCCTGCGCGGAGCTCATGCGGCGAGTCGGCGCCCTGTGCTGTTTTTTTTTTTTCTCCGCCTCTCCCGCTGCACACGACATCCCGCAATACGCTATGACTTTTTTACTTTTTACTTAAAAACATGGAAAGAAAATCAAAAATATAAATATATGAAATTCGGGCTTTATTTCCCTTCTAAATAAAATCCTCCCAAGCCTCAGGTTAGAAAATAATAATAATAAAAGAATCATGTGCAACACCGTGATTCGAACCCGCAACCTCGCGGTATAAAACACAATGAATTATCGACTGAGCTGTCACATTGCTCGCTTCAAAAGCGGAAAACTAATCAATATATAGTGCCCACGTATCATAAAAGTATCGTAGGGCGCTTAACGTGCGTGATGCGGATGTCGGTGCTGGCTGGAAAAAAGGAGGATCGGTGGTCTCCAGCCGGTAACGAAACATTCACTTCTCAACGTCGTAATCTACAATTCAAGCACATGTACATGTATTTGTGGTGTTTTGTCTATACAAATTCACATTTCCGTCAAAACAAAACAGGCACCGTATTTTCTTTGCGAAATGTCAGAGACTTTGTTTCCCTTCGGTTAACTCCACGCACGTGATTACGATTTTTTTTTTTTGTACGTCGGGTGAAATTGTGTTGTTTTGTACTGCACCACGTGCGCAGCAGCAAGCGTGGCAAAAATCAAATACACGTGATTAGTCAGTGTTAATCCCTCTCACGTGACCGGTCACTTCCCTAATTACCACTTACGATGCGCATGCGTATTAATGAGTCCATATTTCATAGAAACGTAAATTCACGCCGCACCGCCCCGAATAGAAGGTACCTCACCTCGGTCCCCAGTGCGAAACTTTCTTCCTGTATCCTGATTGGATACCGCAATTGGCTAGTAGGCTACTCTTAGAAGAACTTACCTGCATTAGTTGGTGTTGTGTCTAATTTGTCCACCAGATGCTCATAGTCTGTTTTCAGGAGTGTGTTGCGGAAATGCCTGTATGCGTCACATCCTCGCTTTTCCAGCATATTTAATAGCTTGCCAGTCTGTTCCTGCAAAATTGATTGAAAGGCAACTGTTTTTATCCAGAATAGGGTAGAAAAAGTATTTACAGATGTCACTATTTATAATGTGAGGTTCGTTTGAATGTTTCTGAAAAATTAAAAATGGATTTAGAATTTTATCGCTTATACGTTTAAACGTGAAAACTCCACATCCTTAATTAGTTGGGCTCAGTCCCATGCATGTACCATAGAGCTAGGACCCAAGGAGTCAGAACTCTTGGGCGATTTACATTTTGACCATTAACATTCCAATCCCTCGGGAATGTCCATAGTTAAAGCACTGTGACCTCAAGCCTGGATGATCGTCGCCGCCTTTTTAGTTGGTAACCAACAACCTCCCTATATGCTGCATAATAAATCGTGTCACGTCGCTGCTCTTTTTTGAAAAATATATTTTACGACAAGATAGGCTTTAACAACTGCGCAGTTGTTAAGCTGAGAGTTATAAATTCAACTTATCGATGTGCAGTTGTTGGTCCTTGAAAGCGCTATCTGTCCCTGTAATTTGAAGATAAGTTGGATTTTTTTTTCAGATAAGTTATCATGTCTTTAGAGACTTTTTAACTGGCAATATATCATTAATGAAATGTGATTTTTTTGGCAAATTTCACAAGTTTTCACATTAAAGGTATAGAGCATTTTGTTTGTCATGAAATGATTGTTTCAGTGATGTTGACCACATTGTTAGCCAGTATTAGCCAACTCCGAACAAACACTTTCAAAATCATTCATTTTGGCGATGTATGACAACTGCGCATGCGTATTTACTTTGGTATTGTCTACAAAGCAATGCAAACTCTTTCTTAGTTCTAGCATTAGTGAGCGTAGATTTCTATTGTGTAGAGATTAGCATGGTGAGCAACTGAGCAAGCTGGGTCCAGGTGCTTTTTTTACTGTTGCTTTTGAGCGCGGCGACGATTCTTTTACTTTTGAAGTCTTGGAGTTTGAACCCCTTGGGTCCTTGCTCTATGCATGTACCTACTCAATAATTTAATAGGAAGGAAGGGTAGTAATTATAAACAGCACATATAAACTCAAACCTTGAGGTTTAAACACTGATATATTTCACTACAATGACCCCTTTTTAAATAATGAGATAGTCAAAAAATATTTATAGATAAGATTTGAAGGTTTGCATGGTGGAAAGATACTAAGACAAGATAAGTTTGCGGTGGCACCATGTGAATAAATCTCTTTTGTGAGTATGTGTGGTGCTGAAAAGAACCGGAGGGACTCGACGTTTCGAACTGTTCTCCTGACGACGGGCAGAGCATACTGTTCGAAACGTTGAGTCCCTCCGGTTCTTTCCAGAACCACACATACTCACAAAAGAGATTTATTCACATGGTGCCACCACAAACTTATCTTGTCTTAAATATTTATAATTAGAAAAGGTATGAAAACATGTTTTATGAACTCACTTTAGTAGTTGACTTGGATGTAATATCCTGACACATATCTGGTGTGAAGACTTCACATTCTATGAGGTGGTCCAGGATTCGGCTGGGTTCTATGTTGTCTACCAAGGCACAACGGTTTCGTCGTAGTCTTCTCTTATCCGAGTCTTCCATGCTGAAATATTCTATCCAGTTTGGGCTGCACTACATACTAATCTGTGTGAAAATTGCAAAGGATATTGACATTGTCTTCTCTACACATAGTATGTGTACATACATTTTTGTGTCGGATCCGAGTCCTTTTTTTTTGGGTTGCTCATTACATGTACATTCAGTGTGCAGTATATTAAAAAAAGTGTCGATTTATAGTCAGGATCCCCTTACATTATTGCACACTTTACCATTGGTTGATGTACATGCAATATTCACTGACCCAATGATACAAAAGTGATCTTAATAGATCTGAACATGCCTCAGAATAGCCTCCTAAACATGTCTCAAATACTGGACTCTCTATGTACTGCGAGCCAAACAACAATGCGCGCTACATTTCCTGAAAAATAATCTTTTTACCTAGATAAAAAAGCAGAAAAATATAAACTATCCTCCCTTCAGGCATTTCGTTAACTTTTCATTTTAAGAGTTAAGTTGGAGAAAGTTTGTCCTATTAAAGGGGCACATTGTCCTGAAAATTACCGACAATTTTGTTTCAGATTGTAATACTTATCCTATTTCAAAGGTCTAGTACTTGAAAAGAAAAAGGTTGTCAAACTGTTTTAGAGATGAAAAACAAACAAACAAACAAACAAACAGGTTGTTTACATCTGATGCGGCAGACAGTTTGTTGCACATTTCACAAGCTGTAAAATGGGTCATTCCGTGTCAATTCAACACGATTTTGGAACCGACCCTCACAGATGATATTTGGTGTGATGATTGGCCTATATGAAAAACCCCCAGAACTCAGGCATGCAACTGGAAATATAGAAAAAAAAAGGAAATTCCAAACCAAACAAGACTTAATGTGTACAGTGTTTTTTAATTTGTTATTGCATCCATGTAAAAAACGAGGAAATCAGCGGATCCGAGAAAAAGTTGCATGCCTTAGAACTGAATTTTTTAAAAATTTGGCAAGTTAGTTTTTGAGATATGGGTCAAAGAACTTCCGACTAATATAAGCATGACATCCAAACTTTAAATACTTGTATCTCAAAAACTATAGTGGAATCTGCTGACCGGAATTAGAAGCTTTTACTGCAGTGGTGTCAGTGGTGTATCCAGAGGGGGCACCTTGCCCTCCTGGCAGATGTTTTTGACAATTTTTTTCCCCAGCAATTATTTCAATAAGTGGTTATAGAGTTCTGACATCAATCCCAAACAAAAAAAACCTGCTCAAAAAACATTACAATGCGTCATGAAAATGGGCATATAATTTGAGGTATGCATAATAATGGTCAGTTTTGAAAGGCGCCCCCAATTGGAAGATGGGTACCCCCCCCCCCATGTCTACATTTCATACATTTCGGTGCAGATGTGCGGTCCCCCGACATTAAGCTGGATACACTACTAGGTGGTTTCACGCTCACACGCAGGCTGCATGTGTTCTTAAAGACAAGGCACATGCCTATTTTGATTTTCCTATCTGTTGAAGGCTCCTGGTGTGCGTGTGTACTACCTGAGTGCGACTCATGCGAGCCTTGCGCAACCGCAGAAAATGGCCGCCACCAGATTTGTCTATAGCACCTTCAAAGCCAAGTTGTACATCATATTAAGGTTCGTTGACTATATCTCGTAAACCTAAGTGCCAAATTACAACTTCAGTTCTGGGAGTTTCTCATAAAAATAGGCCAATCATCACACCAAAATCGTTTCAATCTATGGGTCGGGTGAAAAATCGTGTTGAAATGACACGGAATGACCCAAATAACTCATGGAATTATCTATAGACACGTATAAAACATGATGGGGGTATGGCAATGTGTCAAAAAAAACGTTGAGACTTAAAATTTTCAATTTTGGATCCGCAATGTTTTATGAGCTGATATTGAACCAACCTACATGTAGGCATATATTAGTACTTATACATTCTGAGGCTATTTGCCATTTGCACAGGACCTGTCATTACACAGAAATAAGAGGAAAAAATTCTGGTTCATGCCAAAATTTCTCAACCGTTGAATATTGTTTCCTGACTCCTTTTACATGCAAAATAGTAGCCCTTTGATGAGACACCCGTCTATTACTAGTGGAGAAGATGGGTGTCTCTAGGGCTCCCGTATGGACGTACATGTAATGGACGAAATTTCTGCATGAACCCAAAATAAAACTGGTTCCTGCATTACCTTTTGGTCCAATAGGCACACACAGTGGGTACCAGCAAGCTGAAGCATGTGCACAAGTAGCTGTCAGTTACCCAGCCCTAAATTTTATCATTGGGTTGTCATTTATGGCTGGAGGACATTTTTCACGTGAACCAGCAGAGTTGGCAGGTCCCCCAAAAAAAAAAATCGAAAAAATTTCGAAAATGTGCAATTTTGATCCTTGAAGTAACAGGTCCTTGAAGTAAAAAACGATCCACGATGAAGATTCAGCCTACAATTGCAGTGAAAAAAACGAGGCATAAACCGACAACCGTGCGGTCATGGCGAGGCCCGCAATTGGATTTGTGCACAGCGCGTTTACCAGTTCGTTCTTGCCGGCTGCGCTGGCTGATGGCGCATGACGTCACTAATGCGGAAGCGGAATACCCGACGACTGTTTACCACTCGCATCATAGCTGTGATACTGGACGGCAACCAAAGTTTGCCGGTTATCGTGCATGAAACAGTTGTCGGGTATTCCGCTTCCACATTAGTGACGTCATGTGCATCAGGCGGCGCAGCCGGCAAGAACGAACTGGTAAACGCGATGTGCACAAATCCAATTGCGGGCCTCGCCATGACCGCACAGTTGTCGGTTTATGCCTCGTTTTTTCACTGCAATTGTAGGCTGAATCTTCATCATGGATCGTTTTTTACTTCAAGCACCTGTGTAATGGTTATTCCAGGCAAGGTTTGGGTGAGTTTCAGTTGAAATTAGTGTGTAACAGGGACAAAATTGCACATTTTCGAAATTTTTTTGGGACCTTCCAACTCTGCTGGTTCACGTGAAAAATGTCCTCCAGCCCTAAATGACAACCCAATGATAAAATTTAGGGCTGGGTAACTCCAGCTAGTGCACAAGGGCATTACAAAAATGACCATCCATGGATTAAATTTCATTTAACTTAGTGGCTATTGTTACCACAGCCGTAAAGTAATGTTTAAATACTGCCGTTACAACACTGTAAAAAATGCAATGCAACTGTATTATCAAATTTACAAGTACAACTGCCAAATCATTCAGAATGCTTCGGTAGCTCGAATGCTAGTCCAAGTAACTAGGACTCCACGAATCGCCTTTTTTTAACATTTGGACATGGTCGGGTGATAGTAGAGTCCTAGGTACATAGCCTTATTGCGTGCAATCGGCTCATTGAGAACGTGTCTCGGACGCTGAATTCAGGCCCAATTCAAAACATGATTCAGCGACTTTTGATTTGAAATCAAGATCCTACCTAGAATGATGTTCTTCTCAGAATATACAGCTGAAGCTGAGCTGAAACTTCATCAGGTTAGTTGTTCAGCACCCTTCTTTAGATTTTGAGTACGTCTGTTAATTCAAACGAACAAAATGCACAAATTACAAATGATGGACTATACCTTTAAAGCCCGAGTCCATCATTTGCAGCTTTCCAAAAAAGTAACTGGCGTAATTATTGTTGAAAAACATACTGGTTGAAAGATAGTAAGGGGACTAAACTCCCTGTGAAATTATCCTTTCTGGCAAGCTCTCATTTTGAAGAAATCAACGAAAGAAGGCATTTCCAATGGTGCATCTTAAGAAGCACCGTAGGAAAATTTAAATTAGTAGTTCGTTTCGTTATTCGGCGCAGCGCACACAAGCATTGGAACGACGCACAGGCGCACACAGTTGCTATAATTCGTCGGATCAGTGCGCGACATCGCGTAAAGCTACAATTCAAAACAATTCGAAACATTATAAGATGGAATTTTTTGCGCCGGGGTGATATAAATCAAATTAGGTTTTGCCCTTCACCGACGTTTTAAACACTGTATACTCAGTGTGTTACCTCCCGAGTGAAAGTTGGAAAAAATCACTCAGGTGGGACTCGAACCCACGACCTCCTGCTTTCTAGTGCAGATGTCTTACCAATCGACCACCGAGCTAACGGGATCGGTTGGCCGGTTCGAATCTGATGTACATAGCAGCGGGTACCGCATAAACTATTATAAGATGGAATTTTTGCGCCGGGGTGATATAAATCAAATTAGGTTTTGCCCTTCACCGACGTTTTAAACACTGTATACTCAGTGTGTTACCTCCCGAGTGAAAGTTGGAAAAAATCACTCGGGTGGGACTCGAACCCACGACCTCCTGCTTTCTAGTGCAGATGTCTTACCAATCGACCACCGAGCTAATGGGATCGGTTGGCCGGTTCGAATCTGATGTACATAGCAGCGGGTACCGCATAAACTATTATAAGATGGAATTTTTGCGCCGGGGTGATATAAATCAAATTAGGTTTTGCCCTTCACCGACGTTTTTAAAACGTCGGTGAAGGGCAAAACCTAATTTGAATTCGAAACATGATTTAGGCCTAGCATTAGCAACTTTTGATTTGAAATTGAGATCCTAGAATGCTGTTTTTCTCGGAATATAAAGTTGATGCTGAGCTGAAACTTCATCAAGTAAGTTGTTCAGTATCCTTCATTAGATTTTGAACACTTTCGTTGCTTCAAACGAACAAAATGCACTAATTACAAATGATGGACTATACTAGCTTTAAAAGGAAAGAAAGTCCGAGAACATTTGGTTGATAAATGATAGTCTGGTTCCACCAGCCAAAGATCGTGACCTTGTATACTAATAACTACAGTTAATAGTATTACGTCGGGGAACTAGTTCTGTAACGACAGCAGTTGAAAGTTCAAATGAAAGTTGCGTTACGGCTGCCGTATATCGTTCGGGCGATAGCCACTGCGTTCACTTAAACTTTAAAACAAGTCTGTTGTTTCTGCCTTCCTTCCTTCACCCTACTTCTGCCTTATCATCCAATCACCAACCTCCTTCGACAATTGTTCATTTTAAGAAGAACCAAACCTTTTTGCTTTTGGAACGGATCGTGGAGTACCACTTCTTCATCATAGACACAATGAGGACCGGGAATTCCCCCGACAGTAGCGGCAGTATCACAACTAGAGAAGGGCACTTATGATAATTTATGCACATTGTTGCCAGCGCCACAAACTGTGCTGTAGCTACGTGGGCGCGGAGCGCGCGCCATGTCATAACCGCTTGCGCACGAAATGTGACGTGGCATAAATTATCATATTAATTATGAGTGCCCTTTTCAGGTTGTGATACTGCCGCCTCCCCACAAATACTATGGTAGTCCTGAAGGGACATAATAATATAGTCATGGACTTTTGTCGCGACGGGCATGATTTCTTTTCGCAATGTCATGTGTGTGTTTTTTTTTTTAACGACTAGGCATGAATTTTGCCGCAAATATTCAATAATGTGCATCCTGGGATAGCAAAGATATCCCACCCGACGCTGGATGAATAAACCTTCGTTGATGTTGAATACAGTTGTATGAAGAAAAATGTGCATCAGTATAAGTACCCAAACTCACAATAATTAAGTCGTAATTCTTTTAACGACTTGTAATAAAAAAACTACCATGACTGTGTTGTGTGTTGTGAGAAATTCACGATGTTGTGAAAAAAAATTCACGAATATATACACCCGGACACGGAATGCGTTTGCGCGTACCGCTTTGCCAAAGAATTGGTTTTTTTAAAAAGTATTTGTTAGAGTTGTCGAGCGCAATTTGAGTCCCCCACGCAAGTGTAAACTATAGTCAGTTTTACTCTGTTTTGAGTATTCCACTGTTCTCAGAAAGTTAACTTCATGAAGTGTAACATTGGAACCTTCAACTTGCAAGGAATCCTGAAGAATGATCGCCTGGAAGATGTTGCAAAAGACATGCAAACATATTCACTATGTGCACTAGCAGTTCAGGAAACGCATTTACGCGATTCTGGATCGCGCGCAGTGACCACCAGCGATGGAAGAAACAAATACAACTTTTTCTACACGGGACCATCGGACAATTCATATCAAGGAATAGGATTCTTCATTGATTCCGGCCTCGATGCAAAGATCAACATTACAAGTAATCGGATAGCAACGGCTTCTATTGCTTTGAACGGTGACACAACTGTTAATCTCATCAATGCATATGCTCCGACACTTCCAAAAAGTGAAAAACACCCGGAGGTAAGAGACGACTTTTATGAAGCCTTGGAAGAAACTGTTAGGACTTCTCTGCTTAACAAGAAAGCTTTAACCATAATAGCTGGAGATTTCAATGCAAAGACTGGCTCTGCATGGAGAACTTACAGAAATAACATTGGGAAATTTGGAAAAGGTCATCTGAACAGTAATGGCGAAAGGCTACTTGAACTGTGTCTAAAATATGACCTTTTTCTAACTAACACTACGTTTAGGCACAGTTTGAGACATCGAACTACGTGGACCTGTCCTGAAACAAACAATCCAAATCGACGCAACCCGTACTATAACCAAATTGACTACATTATAGTACCTAACACATGCAGGAAGGATGTCACAGCCTCAAGATCTTTTGGAGGATGCAGTTTAACATCAGACCACAAGTTGGTCAGGGCATCTTTCAAGCTGTCTTCAAAGAAGAAAGCATCCCGGCATACCAAAGTAACAAAAATAAACCTGGCCAAACTACAAGATCACGAGCATCGACAGAAGTATCAACTCACTGTATGTCAGAAAATTCTAGAGGGCAGAGACTTAACAGACAGCAACAAACGATGGAACAACATCAAGAAAGCCTGCCTGTCAGCAGCATCTGAGACCCTTGGGTATGTAAGCAAATCTACTAAAGTCACACACCCTGTTATCACTGAACTGTCGTCTAAGCAAAAGAGTCTCTTTCAAACCATTCAGGCGACACAAAACAAGGATAAAAGAAACGAACTGAGGAAGGAAAGAAATAGCGTTCTCACCAAACTCCATAACACAAAGAAAGAGATACATGAACAAGAACTGAGAAGAAAAGCTGAAGAAATTGAAAACCAGAAAGATGACTCTACAAAGTATTTCAAGGCCATCAGAAATATACAGCAGAGGCAACCCAATAGGATCTTGGTTGCAGACGAAGGCGGTAACATGGTCATTGATACAGCTGGCCAAGAACAGATCATCAGAAACTGGTTTCAAAGCAAGTTTGACTTGGATGATGAAGCTATAATTGAAGAATTTCCACCACGGATGATGAGCAAGCCCTTCACCAAGATAGAAGTCAAAAAGGCGATCCAATCACTAAAAAATTGCAAAAGTGCTGGAAAAGATAATCTCAGTGCCGAGTTGCTTAAGTATGGACCCGAGATGATTGCTCAAGAAATTGCCAGAACTCTGAATGAAACCGCTAGCACTGGCATCTACCCTGACGACATCAAAGAAGGTATTCTCGTTCCTCTTCCTAAGCCAGGCAAACCAAAGGGACCCCCAGTGAACATAAGGCCAATCGTTCTTCTGACAATTATCCGGAAAATAATGGCCATTTGTTTGACGAAGAGAATCGCCGACAGATTAGACGACCACATACCAACTTCCCAAGCAGCCTATCGACACGGCAGAGGCACCACTGAGCAGGTCTTTGCCTTAAAGATCTTAGCAGAGAAGGCCATCACAGCCGATAGCTATGAACTTCACCTACTGCTGCTCGACATGTCAAAGGCTTTTGACTCGGTGAGGAGAGTGGTTCTCTTTGAGGATCTTAAAGAGATACTAGAGCAAGACGAACTCCACTTACTGGCAATCTTGCTTAGAGACGTTCGATTGCAAGTCACAGTGGGAACTGTCTTGGGTAAGCCCTTCAAAACCAACATCGGCGTGCCTCAAGGAGACTGCCTCAGTCCCATTCTCTTCACTCTATACCTGGCAAAAGCACTGAGACAACTTGACCCGGAAACACCCGAGACACCATTCACTCTTCAAGATCACAATTACTGCACGCAGACACAGTCCCAATCCCTTCCTGTGGAACTCGAGAACCACAGCTACGCCATTTGCCCGCCAGCATACTTTGAGATGGGATTACAGTATGCTGATGACATCACTTGGGCAAGTAACAATATCCACCCGATAGCAACTGTGGAGAGGAAGGCACCTGAGGTACTAAAAGAGCGAAACCTCACAGTAAACACGTCTAAGACAGAGAAACACCTCATCAGTAGAAACGGAAGCAACACCAGTTGGAAGAAATGCAAATACTTGGGATCTTTTCTCGACACTGAGCAAGATATTACCAGGAGGAAAATACTTTCGATGGTATCTTTCAACAAATTCAGGAATGTCTTCAACAGTGATGCAATCTCAAACAACACGAAACTCAAAACATTCCGCGCCTTCATAGCATCTGTATTCCTATACAACAGCGAACTATGGACATTGACTAAGTCACTAGAAGAGAATATTGATGCATTTCACAGAAGACTCTTGCGTTCAATCCTTAATATAAAATGGCCCAAGAAGATCACCAATAAAGAACTGTACAGGAGAACCAACGAGATCCCTTGGAGTACTGCCATTACCCGAAGACGTCTTAGGTGGACAGGCCATCTCCTGAGACTACCCGAGGAAGCTCCTGCCAAGCAAGCACTTCTAGAGGCAATCCGCAAGAACAAGCTACCAAGAGGGGGACAACGAACCACGTGGCTGAAGAGAGTAAACAAGGACCTGACAACCACGGGGGTCAACATCAAGGATCGATGCACGTGGCACGTGGCATCAGACAGAGAACAGTGGAGAACACTTACAGAGTGCGCGATGTCAGATCAACTTGACGCAAGCGCCTAGATGATGATGCTCTGTATGCGTGGCCGGGAAAATCTATGCAGTGCGCAAGTTTAAACTTGCGTGCACAATTTGTAGCAAGGAAATGAATGCGCGCGCAAGTTTAAACTTGCGTGCGCGCAGGTTTAAACTTGCGCGCGCAAGTTTAAACTTGCGTGGGAGACTCACTTTGCGCTCGACAGAGTTATTGAAACGATGAGGAACTAGATGACTATTTTAGACTTCCTGCATGTCAGGTATATGTGAATTGTGCCCTCTAGCGTAAACCAATGTCCAGCAGTGTGCGGTTTACACATTATCTTCGAATTTACTTGCGAGATTATTGATGTTGTAGAAAAACTTCTGTAGTTATCTACCCTGTGAGATTACATGGGTGTAGGCTAAGTCTTTAATTTCATTGAAGCTCCATTTATATCAAATACTTTATAAAATAAATGTACATTTTACCCACAGCATAATCAGCATAATCTTTCTTTCTCACTTACTGATTGCGGTAGGAGTAAGTTAATAAAATGCAAAAGCTGACGATAACATACCATTAATGACATAATTTACAAATTGGAATAATTGGTGGTCTCCATTCAGGAAAGTTTTGAAATGAGTAGACCCCCTTTAATACTTGCGTATAAAAGGGCAAAACGCATATTAAAAATGTTGATTGTTGAGAGTTTACATGTATAAAAATAGGCAAAAAGGTTGCAAATTAAAGTGAATCGGACGAATACGAGTAAAAGGTTGGCACAGAGACTAGACTATGTAGCCAGCACAAAATAACTATACACATATTATTATATCCACAATCGTGAGTATACTAGTACTGTAAATGGAAGAGAATCACATGACACTATTTTCCCCTTACGGACAATGTTAACAATGTTTGATGGCCACAGGGAGAGCAAGTCTATAGTCATCTCCATGACTGACTGACTGACCGACTCCCCGACGGACTGATGAAACGACTGTCACTTGTGAATTATAGACTTACTTAAGTCTTACCTTAGTCCAAATTTAGAGATAGGATTACCCCGCATTATAACGCCAATTGAAGCTAAATCCGACCCATTGTGTAGGCCACATGTATGAAGACTTCCAGTGAATTGCCATTCGATCTGAACTGATTGAAAATAGTTATTTGCACTCTAGGACCAGCTTTACTTGGCTTGACGTTTCTAGTTTTACAACGCGGAAAGTTTAAATTTATCAGTCGTTTTAAGAAAGGAATGACATGTACAAAGCTTGGGACTATGAAATGTCACACAATAAAATATTACTTGTTAATTTTAATTGTATGTGAACCTTCAATCAGATTTGTTAAGACTTCCAAGGACTTAACATTTTATATTGGATGTGTTCTTCAAATGTTTTCTGTAAAATGTATGCAGTACTGGAAATTTGAAAGGCACGTGGCTAAAATTGATTAAAGAACTTAACATGTAGGTCTATCTAGTTAATCATTCTACTTGATGACGATTGTTACATTTCTTGGTTCATTGTCAACTGTAACATTCATTACTTTCCCTGGTAATTATGGATAGTAACGTTCCCTCCAATTGGTATGATATGACCATTGCCTGTTATATTTACGGTGGTTATCAATGCATCCTGTTTAGCAGGATGGCCGTTTTGAGCCTGGTCAGAATCGCCAGCCGAGGCATTGCCCATCCCACATGTTGACATTGGTGTGGCTACATCAGGTTCATCTGCACAACATATAGACAGAACAATATTCTGAATTATCTGCGGCATTAACATCAAATGGGGGTAACTTCGGTAATTTTTGAGGCATATTTAACTATTGCTTTTATAACAAACTTGGCGAATTGGAGTTTCCCTAGTATTTAGAACATTGACACTAAACACTATACTTTGGTGTTGTTTGGTGTAAAAAACAATAGTATTTAACAAGGGGGTGGGGCCCCCCAAAAAATGTGACCAAAGTTACCTCCGTTTTGGGGCAACATTGGCCAGCCCTTGACAGAGCAAACAAGCCAACATGACATTTGAAGGATGTGTTCACACTCCCCATTTTATGGTGTTCTATATCTGCCATCTCGCGTGGCGGATCTCGCGTGGCGGATCTCGCGTCGCGCCTCGCGGATCTCGCGGATCTCGCCTCGCGGATCTCGCCTCGCGGATCTCGCCTCGCGGATCTCGCCTCGCGGATCTCGCCTCGCGGATCTCGCCTCGCGGATCTCGCCTCGCGGATCTCGCCTCGCGGATCTCGCCTCGCGGATCTCGCCTCGCGGATCTCGCCTCGCGGATCTCGCCTCGCGGATCTCGCCTCGCGGATCTCGCCTCGCGGATCTCGCCTCGCGGATCTCGCCTCGCGGATCTCGCCTCGCGGATCTCGCCTCGCGGATCTCGCCTCGCGGATCTCGCCTCGCGGATCTCGCCTCGCGGATCTCGCCTCGCGGATCTCGCCTCGCGGATCTCGCCTCGCGGATCTCGCCTCGCGGATCTCGCCTCGCGGATCTCGCCTCGCGGATCTCGCCTCGCGGATCTCGCGGAATTTGTTTGCAATGTCGTGAATTTTATTGCATACCTTGTCGCATACCTTTCAGTAAAATTCCTAATGAACTGGGGAGTTGTAGCAGCTAGTCTGGAATCTAGACGTACTGTTAGATATAAATAGGGTCTGACTAATAAACCTTCGCGCGCACGCTGTTCCTCGTGCAATCGTTACTACTAGTACTGTCGAGCGCAAGCTTGCTACTTGCGCAACTTTGAAATTTGCGCGCGCAAACAGTACGTCTAGATTCCAGACTAGCTGCTACACCTCCCCAGTTCATTAGGAATTTTACTGAAAGGTATGCGACAAGGTATGCAATAAAATTCACGACATTGCAAACAAATTCGCATACGTGTGCGCACATATTCGCGAATTGTTTCACGACATCGCATACGTGTGCGCACATATTCGCGATTAATTTCACGACATCGCATACGTGTGCGCATATATTCGTGATAAATTTCGCGACATCGCATACGTGTGCGCACACATTCGCGATAAATTTCGCGACATCGCATACGTGTGCGCACACATTCGCGATAAATTTCGCGACATCGCATACGTATGCGCACACGTTTGCGATATGCGATGTCCCTTCAGGGCCACCATAATTTCGTGATAATTTGGTAGTTTTCTTTTTGCAAATGTTTGCAAATGTTGTATATTCCCTTTAAATGGTTCACTGCCTCCAGTGGTTCTGGTATGTGTATGCAGTTTGGATAAGGTTTATTCCATGAATTGCTGGACGTAGTCAGTTTTTTTAGCCAAAAGGAATGAGGTTTGGTTTAATCGACTAGCATAAACGTCTACTATTGTGGGGGTGGGGCTGAGAGAAAAAAATTAAGAAAAAAACAACAATCATGAATCATTAAAAAAAAATGTTTTTCGCATTTTTCGCAACAATATAAACCAAATGTACATTTAACTTCAATAATATTCACGAGAGCATCGCTCTGCAGCAAGCTTTAAAATGTTTATTACTTGTAATATATGTAGAACCAAGTGCGCAAGATCTTAGACATGCTAGAGAAGAAGGGACCAAATGCATACGATGCATTCATCAAAAGTCTACAGCAAAAGACATGTTATGATCATCTTGTGAAGTTACTGAAAAGTACACCTACAGGTATGAGTATTGCTATGTTTACAAGCGTGTAATACATTTGTATATGGTAATAATGACATCAAACCCCAGGTCAAGTATTGAAAGCAATGTTTGATATGATTAATTGAAAATGTTGCACAAGAAATCAAATACTAAACAAATACAAAAGAAATGCCCAAAATTGTTAATATCAAATGGTATGGTGTTCTATATCTGCCATCTCGCGTGGCGGATCTCGCGTGGCGGATCTCGCGTCGCGCCTCGCGGATCTCGCGTGGCGCCTCGCGGATCTCGCGTGGCGCCTCGCGGATCTCGCGTGGCGCCTCGCGGATCTCGCCTCGCGGATCTCGCCTCGCGGATCTCGCCTCGCGGATCTCGCCTCGCGGATCTCGCCTCGCGGATCTCGCCTCGCGGATCTCGCCTCGCGGATCTCGCCTCGCGGATCTCGCGCAGCGGTTTCCGCCTCGCGGATCTCGCCGCGGCTTCCTCGCCTCGCGGATCTCGCCTCGCGGATCTCGCCTCGCGGATCTCGCCTCGCGGATCTCGCCTCGCGGATCTCGCCTCGCGGATCTCGCCTCGCGGATCTCGCCTCGCGGATCTCGCCTCGCGGATCTCGCCTCGCGGATCTCGCCTCGCGGATCTCGCCTCGCGGATCTCGCACCGCGGATCTCGCCTCGCGGATCTCGCCTCGCGGATCTCGCCTCGCGGATCTCGCCTCGCGGATCTCGCCTCGCGGATCTCGCCTCGCGGATCTCGCCTCGCGGATCTCGCCTCGCGGATCTCGCCTCGCGGATCTCGCCTCCCCATCTCGCCTCGCGGATCTCGCCTCGCGGATCTCGCCTCGCGGTTTTTTTCTTTTGGGTGTTGCGCCTGCGCATTTCTTACTGACATTTTTATTCACAAGCCAATCTATCGGAGAGGCGTCTCTGAATGGGATATAGCCATCATTTCTCTTATATACATGCGCATGCGCAACACCCAGAAGAAAAAAAACGCGCGGCGAGATCCGCGAGGCGAGATCCGCGAGCCGAGATCGGGGAGGCGAGATCCTCGAGGCGAGATCCGCGAGGCGAGATCCGCGAGGCGAGATCCGCGAGGCGAGATCCGCGAGGCGAGATCCGCGAGGCGCCACGCGAGATCCGCGAGGCGCCACGCGAGATCCGCGAGGCGCCACGCGAGATCCGCGAGGCGCCACGCGAGATCCGCGAGGCGCGACGCGAGATCCGCCACGCGAGATCCGCCACGCGAGATGGCAGATATAGAACACCATACCATTTGATATTAACAATTGTGGGGATTTCTTTTATATTTGTTTAGTATTTGAATTGTTGTGCAACATTTTCAATTAATGAAATCAAACATTGCTTTCACTGCTTGGCTTGTGGTTTGATGCCATTATTACCATTATACAAATGTATTACACGCTTGTAAACATAGCAATACTCATACCTGTGGGTGTACTTTTCAGTAGCGTCACAAGACGATCATAACATTTTTTTTTGCTGTAGACTTTTGATGAATGCATCGTATGCCTTTGGTCCCTTCTTCTCTAGCATCTCTAGGATCTTGCGCACTTGGTTCTATATATTACAAGTAGTCAACATTTTAAAGCTTGCTGCAGAGCGATGCTCTCGTGAATATTATTGAAGTTAAATGTACATTTGGTTTATATTGTTGCGAAAAATGCGAAAAACATTTTTTTTTAATGATTCATGATTGTTGTTTTTTTCTTAATTTTTTTCTCTCAGCCCCACCCCCACAATAGTAGACGTTTATGCTAGTCGATTAAACCAAACCTCATTCCTTTTGGCTAAAAAAACTGACTACGTCCAGCAATTCATGGAATAAACCTTATCCAAACTGCATACACATACCAGAACCACTGGAGGCAGTGAACCATTTAAAGGGAATATACAACATTTGCAAACATTTGCAAAAAGAAAACTACCAAATTATCACGAAATTATGGTGGCCCTGAAGGGACATCGCATATCGCAAACGTGTGCGCATACGTATGCGATGTCGCGAAATTTATCGCGAATGTGTGCGCACACGTATGCAATGTCGCGAAATTTATCGCGAATGTGTGCGCACACGTATGCGATGTCGCGAAATTTATCACGAATATATGCGCACACGTATGCGATGTCGTGAAATTAATCGCGAATATGTGCGCACACGTATGCGATGTCGTGAAACAATTCGCGAATATGTGCGCACACGTATGCAAATTTGTTTGCAATGTCGTGAATTTTATTGCATACCTTGTCGCATACCTTTCAGTAAAATTCCTAATGAACTGGGGAGGTGTAGCAGCTAGTCTGGAATCTAGACGTACTGTTTGCGCGCGCAAATTTCAAAGTTGCGCAAGTAGCAAGCTTGCGCTCGACAGTACTAGTAGTAACGATTGCACGAGGAACAGCGTGCGCCCGAAGGTTTATTAGTCAGACCCTATTTATATCTAACAGTACGTCTAGATTCCAGACTAGCTGCTACAACTCCCCAGTTCATTAGGAATTTTACTGAAAGGTATGCGACAAGGTATGCAATAAAATTCACGACATTGCAAACAAATTCGCATACGTGTGCGCACATATTCGCGAATTGTTTCACGACATCGCATACGTGTGCGCACATATTCGCGATTAATTTCACGACATCGCATACGTGTGCGCATATATTCGCGATAAATTTCGCGACATCGCATACGTGTGCGCACATATTCGCGATAAATTTTGCGACATCGCATACGTGTGCGCACACATTCGCGATAAATTTCGCGACATCGCATACGTATGCGCACACGTTTGCGATATGCGATGTCCCTTTAGGGCCACCATACGAAATACCTTACTGGACTGTTAGTGAATGACAGTCTAAAGCATCCTGTAAAATCATGGCACCTAGTGTGCTGACAGAAAAGTGTTATTTTTGCATCAATTTCTAACGCTGGTCGGCCGACCAGCGTTGGAAAAACTGCCTTTTTTCAAATACTGCTCCCAATTTATTATATTTAGTTAGTCCACATTTTCTTTGCAATCGATCACACATCTGCATGTGAACGGGTACAAGCTACCTAGACTGATTCCTTGGTTTTTCTTGGTTTGTTCAGCATCTACGAACCCAAAACGTCAAACAAGTCAGTGTAACAATATTTGCTATAAAATGCTACCCCCCCCCCAAGGTAACATACCGGTACAAAATTTGATAATATATATCAAACAACAAAACGACCAAATTATGGCACCTGGTGTGCTATCAATTTAATTAAAACGTGGAATTTTTGTATCAATTTTCAATGATGATCGGCCTACCGGCCCGTCGCCGGGGGAGGGGGCTGGTGGGGCCAGCAGGCCCCTCCCTTTGGCGAGCACTTGGCCACCAACGGCAAAAGCCAAACATGTGCATTTTTGTATTTTTTCTCGTATTGGGCCACCCTAGTTCGTACTATGCCCCCCCCTCCCCCGCCGACGCTCAGGGCTGGCGACAGGCTTGTCGGCCTACCATCGTTTGAAAAAAAGCTGATTTTTTTTCTTCAAATACGGTGCCCAATTTACCAAATTGAGTAGGGCACACTTTGTTTGCAATCAGTTTCACATTTGTGAACGGGTGCAAGCCAGTTAGTCTGGTTCCCTGAACTGACATTTTCCCTGTTTGTAAATTGCTCGGTTTCATCTGAAGTATGGTCATAAGGAACCAGTTTACAAGAACAGCTTCTTTTTCTTGGTTTTTACACCACCTGTGAACACAACCTTTAATTTTGTCGGTGTATCAATATTTGTTATTAATACTAACCCTCAAAATCCATCCATTTCTTAAAAAAATGCAGTAAAAAGCAAATGTCGTATATTACCGTTCAAATTCCCATTGCTGCCTCCAACATTCAGAATAAAGTGATCATATTTTCAGACATTATGAGAGGTAATTCAGAAAAAAAAACTATTTGTAAAATATATTCGTATACTTATCAGGATGAAGACATTTTTTTGAGAAACCCTTTTGGATCCACATCCACCAACAGAAAACCGCCAATTACAGGACTGGGTTAAAACTATTGGCCAATCAAAAATCAGGACTACAAGGTCTCGCAACATCAACAAACACTGACCGATCACATTAATTCTTCTGTGCCTGCTGACTCAGTCTGGTACCTTTGACAAGATGTCCAAAGAATTCATCCTTTCCTAAAGCTTTGAAATTGGATTTGTTTGCAGATTGTATTTTTCTCTATGTATTAATATGCGAAATAAATTAGTTTGGGAATTGTAGAGAAAAAAGTTCCATTGGTTCACTGCCCCAATGACTGTCTATTGTATGCTTTGCTTGTTATCCCAGTAATTTCAAAATATAATGCGAACGTTCATCAATTTTTCATTTATCTATAAACTCCCACCAGGGCTTTCGCCTGGAAAACGGGTGGAGGAGTTCCTAAACAAAACTTGAACATATGATTTTGGGAGACCTAATTTTCCAAAAATACTGGACGAAATAAATTAGGAAAATTTGAGAATTTGGATGATAAATTGTGAAAACCACAACATTATTCTCATACTTTGCTTGAATACTTGGAAATTTCTTCAGTAACTTTGGGCAGAAAGATGCCATCCTGTATCAGATGATCCAGTATGTCACTTGGTGTGATGTTATCAACCAAGACCTCACGGTACTTTCTCAATTGGTACTTGTCTGCCTCCATCATGTTGTAAGACTAGTAAGAGCCAACTTGCAGGTTCTTAATCTGTGCAAATTTGAAAATCATAAAACAAATCAACAATTGAATGTTCAGTTCCACACCAGGATCTAGGCTTGTCATTTTTCCAGCTCTTAGAAAATATTTATGCGACGCGAACCAATACCCGCCGCGTAAAGTATATGATTATAAACTTGTCCTTTTCCATTAGAGCTGGGGTTTCCAAATACCACAACTAGACCCGTGAACGTGGCTATAGGCCTATACATGTTGTTTACAACGCCACGTTCAATGGTCTATAATAGAGATCAGTGGTCTTTACAACTCACTGATCTCTACTCTCTAGGATATACTCAATATAGAGATCAGTGGTCTGTAACACAACTTCACAACAAGTGGCAGTGAGAGTTGTCAGTTGTAGTCCACGTACGTGTGGCAACGTCAGTTGAAGCCCCTTGACGAGCTTATATTTACTAGGGAATTTTCTATCATGACGTTTTGAAACACAAATCAAGTCCTCACCAACCAAAATGCCAAAGATCTTCACTTCAGAGTGACACGTTGTACGGAAAACGAACATGAGAAAGGGAATTCCCCTGTATTATATCAACCTCATCCCCGTCGCCGCTACAAAATTACTGCTATACTTCTGAAAGTGAAACCGACGTTGAAATCTACGGTGGCTGATTTCTACGGTGGCTGATTTCCGCCACCTAAGAAAATTATTTTATTACAGCGTATTATTAAACTATTAAATTAAATTATTTTATTACAGCCCTATTACGGCGTTATAACGCCCTAATTTTACGGCGTTATATCGCCATAGCTTTACGGCGTTATAACGACCTATTAATACGGCGTTATAACGCCATTTTACGGCGTTATAACGACCTATTATGGCGTTATAACGCACTAATTTTCGACTGTCCTTTTATTCGTTACTTTCTACCTGTTCATAATCTGTAGTGTCATTTTCATCAAAGTGATTGCCTCGTTAGAATTCATAAAAGAAACCGTATATTTTGCAAAACGCCATCACCTCGTTCTTTTGAATGCTCACAGTAATTATCGCCACCGCATCGCCACGGTATGAAGCCCGGGAAGGGACAGGGTAGCATTTTTGGGGGGGATTTGCTAATTCGTTCCCACGAATTGCTAATTCGTTCGCACGAATTGCTAATTCGTTCCCAAGAATTACCAACTCGTTCCCACGAATTACTAACGCCAGGCGCGGTTCTACAAAAAAAGGATTGTGATGTACATGCGAACGGTCTCCCCTAAAGAAGTAGTCGTGACAAGGGTGCATTAGTTAATATAGTGTGAATGATTGTAGGATTTTATTGGCGCTCCCCATTGAAAATATGGCATGAGCCCCCCCCCCCCCCCCTCACACACACACCTATTGATTTTCGAAGCCTAAGTGTCTGGAAAAAATAACCGGTCTACATTTCACCACGCCTCCCTGAATTTTTTTGGATCCACCCTGCTAGCCCCTCCCCCCCAAAAAAAGTTCTAGAACCGCGCCTGACTAACGCGTTCCCGGATGCACGAGTTAGCAATTCGTTCCCACGAATTAGGAAATCGTGCGAACGAAATAGCAATTCGTGCGAACGAGTTAGCAATTCGTGCGAACGAAATAGGAATTCGTGCGAACGAATTAGGAATTCGTGCGAACAAATTAGCAAATTCCCAAAACAAAATTCCACCCTGTCCCTTCCCGGGCTTCATACTACGGCATCGTCACTCCTCATCATCCTCATCCTCATAGAATGGTTAGTATTTTAACACTTTAGGAGGAACCTAACCGTGAACAAGTTGTTCCAATTTCGTTGGTGGAACTGGCATTCACTTTGTAGTTGAAGATGGATGACATGGATGAACTGATTAAGACATTTTTAAAACTTGGATATACTCATATGGAAACTGCGGCAAACGTCCCATTGTAACATTAACCTGAGTGTTCGTCAGCTGTACAACGAGAACTGCAGCGCCTGGATATGGCCCAAGTAAGAAGCTTTATCGAAAGACAACTGCAAGCATTGGGCGAATTACATGGCTATCGTTGGATGCATCACAAGTTATTACAAGCAGGCATGGTTGCCAGTAGAGAAACTGTGAGAAATATGTTGTTGGAGCTTGACCCAGATGGGGTAGAGCCTGGAAAGAGGCGGCGGCGATTAGTACGTCGTCGATATTCTGGTCGCGGACCTAATTTCGTGTGGCATTTTGGACTCAATGGACAAACTGAAACCGTTCGGTATTGGGATCAGTGGCTGTATCGACGGTTTTTGCAGGAAAGTTATTTGGTTAGAGGCAAACAGCACAACCAACGACCCGGAGTACATCGGGGGCTTCTTTTTGAAGGCAGTGGAAAGGCTTGGAGGGTGTCCTACCCTCGTCCGGAGTGATTATGGGAACAGAAACGGACATGTGAGAGTACTCCAGAGGTTTCTAAGACATCACGACGATGCACTTGGTGGCGATAAGAGCTACTTAACTGGTCGAAGTACGGCGAATCAGCGAATAGAGTCCTGGTGGGGGTAGCTCAGAATTAAGCAATGCACGGAATTTTGGATGACTCTTTTCTGGTGCCTGCTAGATGAAGGCTTTTTTTCACTGGAGATGTGATGGGCAAAGAACTTATCAGATTTGTCTTCATGAATTGTATCCAGGTGAGAAATATCACCGTTCAGACCGTTCTGTTCACATTTTCATCATGTAAAAGTCCACTACAGGTCTTTCACCCCCTCTGTGGGTGTGCCAGACACCTTAGTTCCTGCGCCTGGCATTTTACACTTACACTGACACTAATTAGTTTGATGAGCAATTATCAGGCTTAAGCCTCTCCGATCCCATGCCATATTTCTTTCCAAAACTTGTCCAGCTGCGTCTTGAAGTGGTTTGTGGTCTTAGCTTCTATGACGCTTGCTAGGAGACTATTTCCACAGTGTGATCACTCTGACTGAGAAGAAATATCTTCTACAGTTCAGCTCCTTTTTCAGAGCTGGCTTATACAGCTTGTAACTGTGTCCTCTGCCTCTGTCAGTGTGTGGATTGGTTGAGAAGAGCTTGGACTTCTCTATACCTTCCAATCCTTGCATACTTTTTCATGTTATTGTATTGTAGGCGATTTTCATGAACCTGGATCCGCCCTTGTATTTACCAAATGGGCGTACATGGAACAATATTTAGATTAGCTTTTGTGTATGTTGTCGTACATTTAGAACGGAGATCTATCGTCGTTTATGGTGGAACCAGGCGCGGTTCTACGAGGGGGCTAGGGGGGGGGGGCTTTAGCCCCCCCAAAAATTGTCTAGCCCCCCAAAATAAATTCCGTAAAAAGAAATTGCATTGGCAAAAAGAAGCATTGGTCTCCCCCTAAAGAAATAGTCGTGACAAGGGTGCATTTGTAGTTAATATAGTGTGAATGATTTTAGGATTTTATTGGCGCTCCCCATTGAAAATATGGCATGAGCCCCCCACCGATTGATTTTCGGAGGCCTAAGTGCCTGGAGAAAATAACCGGTCTACATTTCAGCACGCCTCCCTGAAAAAAATTGTGGATCCACCCTGCTAGCCCCCCCCCAAAAAAAATATTGGTTCTAGAACCGCGCCTGGGTGGAACCAAGGTGGAACTAAACAATGTCTTACGCATTAGTCTGTACATCTTTTGCAGAATGATCTTGATGCAGTTGCAGAGGTGTGGGATGGACACTTGTTCGGGAAATCCGCGAAGCAAATGTGACCCACGGACGACCGCTGCCGATGTTCCAGCTACCTAAGGTCTATGGAACCAGGGACCATGTCAAACGTGTGGAACAAGAACGAATTAACTTCTGCAGAGAAGAATGCAACTTCAATGGTCGATTTCCATGTGATCGGGAGTTATTTGAATACTGTTGTCAATCAATCATTACCAACGGACGGGAGGATCCTAGAGCTGCGATGAAGTTGTACATTGACCTCAGAGAGCATGTTAGATGAGAAATTGGAGTTTAAAGGGCTCGTGAAACGGAGTTGAAAGGGCTTGTGAGACAGCAAAGTAAAGGCGACGCACATGCTTGTATACGTGCTGCCTCATGTACACAAACAACTTGAGCCCATTGATTATCTATAATTGCAAAATCAAAAATATATCAACATCCTCGTATAATTATTACATGTTATCCTGTGTTCAAACGGTTTGCTTTGGGATAACCTCTGGTCATGCAGATATGACACTGCGAGGTTCTAGGCCAAAAGACGACTTTTAATATCTCCACGGTGTATTGTCGGCTGAGAGCTATAGAGGTTTTAAGGAAATTTGTAACAAATTTGATAAAAATCCGTCGTACAAGCTTTGAATCTCTCAGAAAATAGGTTTCCAGGATTACAGATTATTTACACGGTGTTTTAAGGATAAATATATTCGTGTATTTTAATAATCCAGTTTATTTTCCGAATTTTTTTAGTTATTTGTATACATCGACAATTTTGTGATATAAGGGCGCGTTGTTTATTACTGAAATTGGAATATCACTATGGACCATGCTATAGCTCTGAGCCGACGTAATATGCATATACAGTGTAGACCACGTTTCTGTGGACAGTCTCTGTTAACTTGAGTGCTACCCCTCGGCTGTTTGTCGATTTTGTTATTGTAAACGTGTTATCCACAACTTTTCATATTTTACCAAAAACTCCTCCCTCCGTCGTTAGCAGTTTTCAAGTCCCCTTTCAAGCTGTGCCGGATGAAGCTAACACTGAGCACAAATATTGACTATTATTTGGTGGAAATAGCAAAATTCAGTGAAGACAAGGTCCGATGAGCTGAAATGTCTCTAGCGTTGTTTTATTCTTTATCTTGACCATGTAAGATATCAGCGTCAGATATGGGTCTTATCTTTTTTTCTTCAAAACAATTCAATCAACTTGAAACTCTCATAAAGAAAACAGAAAACACTTAAAACTCGAGTATAACCTATAACGTACATATGCTATGTCTATCCTATCAGATAGGGTAAGATATGGTCATTCCAACAGTAATGGTCACCAAGATAATATCTCTGGGCCAAATTGACCTTTGCCTCAGTATTATTGCACCCGATAGACCCTTGTACAGATGACGTAATCGTGTTGCATTATGGGAGCAATAGGGGGTCATTTTTTACTTGAACGCTTTACCAGTCTTTATTGAATTATACTTTAGTGACAAAACAAACTATTGTAGTTTTGGGCCTACCCGTTCTGGTCAAAAACCGTACAGAGGAACAATTGTTATCACTGAAAAGATTTGGAATTTGCAGGGTTGCTGACTCGAGTCATGTGACTTGGACTCGAGTCGGACTCGAGTCGCTATTTTTGTGACTTGTGACTTGACTTGTAAACACCAGTTTTGACTTGTGACTTGACTTGGACTTGCAAACAATGACTTGTGACTTGACTTGGACTTGCAAAAAATGACTTGTTACCAACCCAAGTCCGACGCTACTCGATTTTTTTAAATTGAAGTCGCCCATCACAAGGCCCAAAAGGCCACTCAAGGTGTTTATAAATGCAGTTTATAGATACAGCGAGAAAGTTTCATTCCAAAAAATAGACCTCAGTGACTGAATCCAGTAAAATGAATAGTTCCCACTAGTTTCAAAAGTTTTCAATAAGACTGTCACAACAAACTACAGTTTTCAATGACCAAGTCTCTTGCTTAATGTAATGGTTGAACAAACTTTGAAAGGAACCTTTCATGAAAAGAAAGCATGCCTTTTTCAATTACATGTAAAATACTGGACAGCTTAACCCATTGGTAGGCGTTTAATATACATGAAAATTGAACAATAAAGTGTTAGTATACTACATGTAATCGAGTGAGTGAAGTTTTTTTCATGTCATCTCAACATGTATTTCTACAATGTAAAATACATTTATTAAAGTATACAAAGGGCTAATATCCGACGGATATGTGATAAACTACAAGAATAGTAATTGCAACACATTGGAAAAAGGGAAATTAAGGATGCATGTTCAAAATAACTCATACGTTAACGCCAGGTTCTTTTTAAAGCTGAACAAAATAATGTGCAACTTGACGTGTTCTTGGACAAAGATACTTGAGACTTGACGTGTGTTTAGACCAGACATGCCAAATGACTTGTGACTTGACTTGTGATTGGACCTAATGACTTGTGACTTGACTTGTGACTGGACCTAATGACTTGTGACTTGACTTGTGACTGGACCTAATGACTTGTGACTTGACTTGGACTTGCAAACAATGACTTGTGACTTGACTTGGACTTGCAAAAAATGACTTGCTGCCACCTCTTGGAATTTGTCGACTGCTTCATTGTGCGTGGTCTGCTTCAAATAGTGTACGTTTTTGCTGAAATTACTCCCTATTGCTCCCATCATGCACCACGATAAACCAATTCGGGGTTCATTTTGTATGACGATTTCAACATTTGCTCCGGATAATTTGGATACGCTACCCCCCCCCCACCCCAAAAAAGTTCCCGTATACGAGCCTGGCACATAAAGGGAATTTTGTAGACAGAACACAAAGAGTCGCTTACCGGTCTAACCCATCGTGTTTGGCACACTTTTGGGGCTGTTACGTCGGTAAACCGGTTTTAACGAAAGTATAACATAAAATGCTTAATAGGGTGTCGGAAACATTTTAAATCAGCTAAAATAGTCACAACCCTACCAATAGTAATTCACATGCATAACATGGCCCCTTGTAATTTTGTAAAAGCTGTAAATGTAAAAAAAAATGTGTCCCAACCCCAAACCCAACCTCACGGAGTGACCGGGTGCCGGTGGACCTATAATTTATCAAAATAATTTAGTTACTTCATGTAAGTTTGTATGCTGAGAGAGAATCAAAGCATCAGCTCGAAGTTATATCTCGGTCACGATTTTAGAGTTCATTACCGTGTGGCACGGCAGTAGTGTGTGTAGTCTTTAGCGACCTAATTTATGCATGAGGCCTAAAACAAAGGGCCTCATTTACTATCAATTGGGTGGCCGGACTGTAGGATATAGAGACCAAAATAATTTTGGTATGTAGGGGTCGAAATCACCGCACGGGTTGCTTGTGTCGTATTAATCCAGACCGTTAGAGGGCGTACGGACCATCTAGTCGTCGGTGTAGGGGGGCTATAACAATAGGTGTGATCAATGAAGCCTTTAGGCCAACACGCTACTACCCATATTGACTGAACGATGTAATGGGACAATACTAGCCGAAGGAGAGTTAAGCCTTCTCGCGGGGTAATCTTCTTAAGGAGAGTGACATGTCAAAATAAGTGAGGGTAAACGACCGTGCATGGGAAGAGTTCGTGATGGAACGCTGTCTTTTAAAATTCAATATGTAGAGGGAATTAGTACACCCTAGATGGTTTTAGAGACCAAAAAATACGGGTTAGGTTTAATGATGGAACTCTGTCTTTCAAAAACCGATATTTATAAAAAATATGGAGGAAAATAAATACAGCGCATTGGGCCAGTGTTTTAACGCGCTCGTACATGGGTAGCGACGTGAATATATAAATGCTACAACTGAGTGGCTTATTATTGCATGTCAATTTCTGTGGCATTACGCATCGCGCTTATGACTTGTTACTATACAGGAAACAAGATAAAAACAATGAAAATAGGAAGATGCAGATAGCTGAAAGAAAAATTCATTAACCGTATAATTCCAATCTCTTCTTTGAAAATTTGCTGGTACATTAAAAGAACCGTTTGTGTCAGTGACGTAAGGGGGGAATTAAACATCACACCTTCAAATCATCCGTTTCCTTATCTCGTTGAGCTTCATATCCAACAACTTGAACGTCCATAGATCGATCAGTGCGTGGGTTCTTGTATTTCGTCTTCATGTCGCGTGCATGTCAGCAAGGGCGATGTTTTCGGTCATCAGTTTCTGGATAACATGATCGTTAAGACACCTAAATTTTTCCATAAACACGAACAGGAATCAGTCCTTCAGTAAATCTCCATACAGCCAAATGCAAGAGATCTTCCACCATACAAACACAAATGGTACATCTTGATGGTAGTCAAGAGCAGTCAGGATTTCATTTGCAGATCTTGAATACTCCTTGGTGTACTACGAGATAAGGAAACGGATGATTTGAAGGTGTGATGTTTAATTCCCCCCTTACGTCACTGACACAAACGGTTCTTTTAATGGACCAGCAAATTTTCAAAGAAGAGATTGGAATTATACGGTTAATGAATTTTTCTTTCAGCTATCTGCATCTTCCTATTTTCATTGTTTTTATCTTGTTTCCTGTATAGTAACAAGTCATAAGCGCGATGCGTAATGCCACAGAAATTGACATGCAATAATAAGCCACTCAGTTGTAGCATTTATATATTCACGTCGCTACCCATGTACGAGCGCGTTAAAACACTGGCCCAATGCGCTGTATTTATTTTCCTCCATATTTTTTATAAATATCGGTTTTTGAAAGACAGAGTTCCATCATTAAACCTAACCCGTATTTTTTGGTCTCTAAAACCATCTAGGGTGTACTAATTCCCTCTACATATTGACTTTTAAAAGACAGCGTTCCATCACGAACTCTTCCCATGCACGGTCGTTTACCCTCACTTATTTTGACATGTCACTCTCCTTAAGAAGATTACCCCGCGAGAAGGCTTAACTCTCCTTCGGCTAGTATTGTCCCATTACATCGTTCAGTCAATATGGGTAGTAGCGTGTTGGCCTAAAGGCTTCCATTGATCACACCTATTGTTATAGGCCCCTACACCGATGACTAGTTGGTCCGTACGCCCTCTAACGGTCCGGATTAATACGACACAAGCAACCCGTGCGGTGATTTCGACCCCTACAGACCAAAATTATTTTGGTCTCTATATCCTACAGTCCGGCCACCCAATTGATAGTAAATGAGGCCCTTTGTTTTAGGCCTCATGCATAAATTAGGTCGCTAAAGACTACACACACTACTGCCGTGCCGCACGGTAATGAACTCTAAAATCGTGACCGAGATAACTTTCAGCTGATGCCTTGATTCTCTCTCAGCATACAAACTTACAAGAAGTAACTAAACTATTTTGATAAATTATAGGTCCACCGGCACCCGGTCACTCCGTGAGGTTGGGGTTGGGACACATTTTTTTTTTTTTACATTTACAGCTTTTACTGAAATTATAAGGGGCCATGTTATGCATGTGAATTACTATTGGTAGTGTTGTGACTATTTAAGCTGATTTAAAAGTTTCCGACACCCTATTAAGCATGTTATGTTATCATCGTTAAAACCGGTTTACCGACGTAACAGCCCCAAAAGTGTGCGATGGGTTAGACCGGTAAGCGACTCTTTGTGTTCTGAGTACAAAATTCCCTTTATGTGCCAGGCTCGTATACGGGAACTTTTTTGGGGGGGGGGGGGGTAGCGTATCCAAATTATCCGGAGCAAATGTTGAAATCGTCATACAAAATGTACCCCGAATTGGTTTATCGTGGTGCATGATGGGAGCAATAGGGAGTAATTTCAGCAAAAACGTACACTATTTGAAGCAGACCACGCACAATGAAGCAGTCGACAAATTCCCAGAGGTGGCAGCAAGTCATTTTTTGCAAGTCCAAGTCAAGTCACAAGTCATTGTTTGCAAGTCCAAGTCAAGTCACAAGTCATTAGGTCCAGTCACAAGTCAAGTCACAAGTCATTAGGTCCAGTCACAAGTCATTAGGTCCAATCACAAGTCAAGTCACAAGTCATTTGGCATGTCTGGTCTAAACACACGTCAAGTCTCAAGTATCTTTGTCCAAGAACACGTCAAGTTGCACATTATTTTGTTCAGCTTTAAAAAGAACCTGGCGTTAACGTATGAGTTATTTTGAACATGCATCCTTAATTTCCCTTTTTCCAATGTGTTGCAATTACTATTCTTGTAGTTTATCACATATCCGTCGGATATTAGCCCTTTGTATACTTTAATAAATGTATTTTACATTGTAGAAATACATGTTGAGATGACATGAAAAAAAGACTTCACTCACTCGATTACATGTAGTATACTAACACTTTATTGTTCAATTTTCATGTATATTAAACGCCTACCAATGGGTTAAGCTGTCCAGTATTTTACATGCAATTGACAAAGGCATGCTTTCTTTTCATGAAAGGTTCCTTTCAAAGTTTGTTCAACCATTACATTAAGCAAGAGACTTGGTCATTGAAAACTGTAGTTTGTTGTGACAGTCTTATTGAAAACTTTTGAAACTAGTGGGAACTATTCATTTTACTGGTTTCAGTCACTGAGGTCTATTTTTTGGAATGAAACTTTCTCGCTGTATCTATAAACTGCATTTATAAACACCTTGATTATTATTATGGTCTCTATATCCTACAGTCCGGCCACCCAATTGATAGTAAATGAGGCCCTTTGTTTTAGGCCTCATGCATAAATTAGGTCGCTAAAGACTACACACACTACTCACGGCCTATTATCGGCTGGATGTAAAACTGCCCACGTGAGACATACAATGATTTTCAGACAACCAGGCCACTAGATTCACACGACGTCGTGTGCCATAACCCAGATCTTCGCCTCCAGGACTGCATTAAACTCCGATCGAAACTCGGTATAGTCCTTGAAGATTGGTGCTAACTCCAGCAGGTATCCACACGTGTGGGCCACGGGGCGTCTCTCAAAGTCTGTCTGTTGCACGAACCTGACTGTGATCTTCCGTCCCAGCATGAGGTTGGCTCCTGTAATGGTTATCAATGAAAAGAACAGTATAGTTTTGATTGAAGGCTGCCTTCACCTATAATTGTAAAATGCCAGACTATTTCAAAAGTACCTAAAAAGAATTATGGCTAATTTTGAGCAAGTCAAAAATAGAAACCATGGTAAACATGCAAGAACACTTAACTCTCCTACCTGTGGTATATCTCAGGAAGGCTGCCAGCTTCTCAGATGGAATGCTTCTGACGTATTTCAGTAGAAGTTTACCAGTGTTTCTTTCGGCTTCGGTAGCTGGGTTGGGCAGGATGATGGTGTCGGTTGGAAGTGCCTGCTTGCACACATCTGCCAAGTTGGCTCTCAAGACGGGTCTAAGCTCGTTGATGACGAACAATGCATGCCAACATCTGCAGATGTAGCTTCAATGATGGTTCTGTGTGCTGCATCCTCCAATATGTGCTTGATGTTGTCGTTCCTGACATGTTTCTGGACTTTGTAGATTTCCAGTATGTCAAGCAGTTCATCTTTGTCGACCTCATTGAAGTTTTGCATAGCATCTTCGAGCAGCTCCCTTTCAGAGTCACGCACGTACTCCAAAAAGGTAGGGAGAAGCGAGCGGTGCTCGTTGTCGTCGCAATAGTGAACAACAGGAAAGGTTGTGCCAGCTTTTATGGAAAGTATCCCTCCTGCTTGTATGCCATTACCAGCACTCTCGCACAGGCTTGCCAATCTTCCTTCTTCATCATGTCCCGAAAAAACGGCACTTTCATGTTCCCACCGGTTGTGTTCATCAGATAAAAGTCCTCCCAGTACTCCGACAAAGCGTCCCTCAGTACACCTCCACAATCCTCTGCCGCTTCTTGTTGTCCATTTGGCATGATCATCTGGACTTCCAGAGTTGCGCTAACATCATTTTCCTTATAGAACTCCGTGAGTTCTTTCAGCACATGCCCTCGATGCAGTTTGACTTTCTCTACCGGAGCATTGGCGTCACCCCATGGTTCATCATTTACTGCAGTAGCAACCGAGGCGACAGGGTGACCCTGATCATCAACATAATTTAACAGGTCCTTTACAATGGGAAGAGGCTCCTAACCAGACAAGTCATCTGGCTTATTGTACCCTGGTAGTACAGCACCCCCCAAAACAGCCCGTGCCTGCACTGTTGGAGTGCCGAGATCAACCAAATTTGGCGAGCAGGCCTCTGTGCTGGCAGTAGAGCTCACGGGATTTTCAGACTTTGCGAAGAGATTCTCGATCTCAGGATTTAGAGTCTCGGCTGCAGACTCAACCATGAACTCATAGGAGTGAGGGTCCTTTAGAAAGTCTTGCACTCTGATGCTGGTGACAGTTTGAACACAGTCGCTGGACTCCCAGCAGCACATGTACTTGCATCACACAGTCCGGTAGACACATCTTCTGTGGTGACCATTACAGGCATGACGGAGGAACCAGCAAGCCTGCTTGGAGACGCAGCTGCCGTGGTCTCTGTGTGGGGCTTTGCTTGTGGAGCCAGCCTGTGACTTAAGTGTAGCCTGTGAAGCTTTTGTTGCTGAACCAACCAGATTGTCACTGTTGGTCAATGGGTCGTCATCTTTTTTCGGTGTTGCCGGCAGAGATAGAACCGCAGTAGAGGCGACCCAGTTGACTCATACATGTCACCTACGGTCGGCCATCAAACTTCTTTTCTTCAAAATTCTCAAGGATGAAGGTGAAACGCTCAACTGGACCTAATCTGTTACCTTCGGGAAAGAAAACTCTTTGGCCCTTTCGATGATGGCAGCTCTGCCAAGCAGTGGCGTAGCCAGGAATTTTTCAGTGGGAGGGCGCTGGGGGGCTGGAACATTTCATGGGCGGGGGGCGTCATGTAGATCAATGATAATTTTTTTAGAAACTCAAAATCTCAGTGGGGGGGGGGCGACTGGGGGGCGACAAGGTTTCATGGGGGGGGGGGCGACAGCCGCCCCACGCTCCCCGTGGCTACGCCACTGCTGCCAAGGGATTTACGCATAGATACCTCTCTCTTGCCGCCTCCTGTAGCTTCTTTTTTTCCTGATTTGTTTTCCGTTCACCTTCAATCCGATCTGGATTTTCCTTTTACTCCTTAAGGCATTCGTATTGCCAGGACGCGCAAAGTGTTTTCCTTTGCTTCTACCTCGTTCCTCACTCAACATGAACCTCTTGCGAAGTTTCGTCAGCAGGGTTGTTTCTTCGGACGTTCTGAGTTACTGTCCTCGTTTGACATCGTGGACAATCTGAAAAAAAAACATAGAAATAAATACCACGTTCATGTTCAGTGTCATTTTCTGCAATTTTAATTGGTTTAGATAATAATCAAATACTATTATATTGACCTTAAGATATTTACGAAAGCCCGATAGTGCCATAAAGCATAAATTCCAGAAAGAGAACCATATATTTTTTTTTAAAAAGGGAAGTACATGTACATAATTATATCGAATTTTCCTTTTTCCCCCTTCAAATTGAAGTTTATGTAGGCCTATATTTCGACATTCGGTTTTCTGAAATATAATATTTGGAAAAGTCAATTTTTAGAAGTTGCTTTTTGGAATTACATATCGCAAAAGTAAAATCAGTTTCGTTTCTACGTTTGAAATTAAGTTTGAAATTTCCAAAATATAGGCTACATTGTTAAAGTCAAGTTTATCGAAACATGTATCATTTGGTGAAAAGAAGTGGTTAGTGGATCACTCAAAATGAATGAAAATATATTATTGGCTGTTATAGTTTTTTTCGCTCAATGTAATATATTTGGCAGCCAAATTGATGACGAATCACCCGCTTTCGCGCGAATTTGGATGCGAGTTTAGATCCACATTCAATTAACTAAATGAATCATTCAATTTGAACGTAAAAGCATGCGATTGCAATTTTCAACGATTCAAGGGGGGGGGCTGTAACATTTCATGGGGGGCGTCATGCAGGGGCGTCAATCGCTTCTCAAAAGTGGGGGGGGGCGGACATACCTTGATCAGAACTGATGCGAGCGCGAAGCGCGAAGCCCTTACGGCGTGGGGTTCGGGGCGCGCTTAAGGGCCCCGAAAAAAAAATTGATTCTAGATGTTCTGTGGTGTGATCTGAAGCAATTTCTTACCACTTTCCTCAATGCTTTAACTAATATTTTCTTAGCAAAAGATAATTATTTGAACATCGTTTTCGAGGTTGGAGTCATTGAATCAGCTATCGGTATTCTGAGCTATAGGCGTGGGGTTCGGGTCCCGCTTACGGGCCCCGAAAAAAATTGGATTCTCGATGCTCTGTGGTGTGATCTGAGGCAATTTCTTACCACTTTAACCAATAATTATCTTAGCACAAAAGATAATAATTTAAACATAATTTTGGAGGTTTTCTCAGCTAAAGGCATAAGAAATTTTTTTGAACATTGTTTTCGAGGTTGGAGTCATTGAATCAGCTACCAGAATTCTGAGCTTTAGGCGTGGGGTTCGGGGCCCGCTTAAGGGCCCCGAAAAATTTTGGATTCTAAATGCTCTGTGGTGCTATCTGAGGCAATTTCTGACCACTTTAACCAATATTTTCTAAGCAAAAGATACATTGTAGTACATATTAATAGGGCCCTGTAAATGAGACACGAGTTCAAAAATCTGGGGGGGGGGGGACATTTGATATTGTGTCCCCCACCCTTCAAAAAGTGTGGGGGGGGGGGCATGTCCCCTGTCCCCCCAGGATTGACGCCCATGGCGTCATGTAGATCAATGATAATTTTTAGAAACTCAAAATCTCAGTGGGGCGACTGGGGGCGACAAGGTTTCATGGGGGCGGTCGCCTCCACGCCCCGGTGGCTACGCCACTGACAGTCGGAAACTAGGGACTAGACGTTTTACAGTGAAATTTCTTCAATCGTAAAGATCGAGGTTTCACTCCAGCTTCAACCGAAGTGGTTCATTTTTCAGACTATGTCAATCATGGGCGTAAAGAGGGGGGTGGGGGGGGGGGGCAAGGGGGCGCTTACCCCCCCGGAAAAGCCAAAACAAAAAAGGAAGAAAAAAAGAAAAGAAAAAGAGGCGCGAAGTCATAGTGGTGTAAATTTAATGAGTTGGGGGGGGGGGCAAAATGTCCCTGCCCCCCCCTCTAAAACTGAGAAATCGAGAATATGTTGAGAAATACAGGTTTTTTTGGGGAAACAAAAATGTTTTGCCCCCTCTAGAAAAAAAATCCTGGCGACGCCCATGATGTTAATCGAAAATGAGAGCGATTTTCACTGTAAAACGTCTAGTCCCTAATTTCAATCTTTGAAATTTAGAGAGTTATATGTGGACTTGCTGGTATGTTAATATTCTTGAGTCACAAGTTTACATTTTTGTATTTCGATTGAATACAGATAAAAGATACATGTATCTTGAACACGAAGAGACAAGAATGAAACCTATAACAAACGCACATGTGAAAAGTGAAAAAAGAAAGTCTCGCATTTGCCTTCGTTTCCAATTATTTTGAATGCAGAAAGTAGACTCCCGGCCAAGTTAGCAGATTTTGCGGTCAAATTAGCGACCATTTTCGCACGAATTTGAATGCGCGTTGAGATCAACATTCAATTGGCTAAAAACACCAATCAATTTCACATTAGAAGCATGCTATTTCATATTTTATCACGCAATTTTAAAAACCGGGCATTCAAATTAAAATTGCACAAACGAGCATCCAAATTCGCCGGAGCTTCCAGCTGTGTAAGTTTCAGGGGCGTCAATCGCTTCTCAAAAGTGGGGGGACATACCTTGATCAGAACTGATGCGAGCGCGAAGCGCGAAGCCCTTACGGCGTGGGGTTCGGGGCGCGCTTAAGGGCCCCGAAAAAAAAATTGATTCTAGATGTTCTGTGGTGTGATCTGAAGCAATTTCTTACCACTTTCCTCAATGCTTTAACTAATATTTTCTTAGCAAAAGATAATTATTTGAACATCGTTTTCGAGGTTGGAGTCATTGAATCAGCTATCGGTATTCTGAGCTATAGGCGTGGGGTTCGGGTCCCGCTTACGGGCCCCGAAAAAAATTGGATTCTCGATGCTCTGTGGTGTGATCTGAGGCAATTTCTTACCACTTTAACCAATAATTATCTTAGCACAAAAGATAATAATTTAAACATAATTTTGGAGGTTTTCTCAGCTAAAGGCATAAGAAATTTTTTGAACATTGTTTTCGAGGTTGGAGTCATTGAATCAGCTACCAGAATTCTGAGCTTTAGGCGTGGGGTTTGGGGCCCGCTTAAGGGCCCCGAAAATTTTGGATTCTAAATGCTCTGTGGTGCTATCTGAGGCAATTTCTGACCACTTTAACCAATATTTTCTAAGCAAAAGATACATTGTAGTACATATTAATAGGGCCCTGTAAATGAGACACGAGTTCAAAAATCTGGGGGGGGGGGGACATTTGATATTGTGTCCCCCACCCTTCAAAAAGTGTGGGGGGGGGGGCATGTCCCCTGTCCCCCCAGGATTGACGCCCATGGCGTCATGTAGATCAATGATAATTTTTTTAGAAACTCAAAATCTCAGTGGGGGCGACTGGGGGGGGGGGGCGACAAGGTTTCATGGGGGCGGTCGCCCCCACGCCCCCCGGTGGCTACGCCACTGACAGTCGGAAACTAGGGACTAGACGTTTTACAGTGAAATTTCTTCAATCGTAAAGATCGAGGTTTCACTCCAGCTTCAACCGAAGTGGTTCATTTTTCAGACTATGTCAATCATGGGCGTAAAGAGGGGGTGGGGGCAAGGGGCGCTTACCCCGGAAAAGCCAAAACAAAAAGGAAGGAAGAAAAAAAAAAGGCGCGAAGTCATAGCGGTGTAAATTTAATGGGTTGGGGGGGATATCCCTGCCCCCCTCTAAAACTGATAAATCGAGAAAATGTTGAGAAATACAGGGTTTTGGGGGGCAAAAACATGTTTTGGCCCCCTCTAGAAAAAAAATCCTGGCGACGCCCATGATGTTAATCGAAAATGAGAGCGATTTTCACTGTAAAACGTCTAGTCCCTAATTTCAATCTTTGAAATTTAGAGAGTTATATGTGGACTTGCTGGTATGTTAATATTCTTGAGTCACAAGTTTACATTTTTGTATTTCGATTGAATACAGATAAAAGATACATGTATCTTGAACACGAAGAGACAAGAATGAAACCTATAACAAACGCACATGTGAAAAGTGAAAAAAGAAAGTCTCGCATTTGCCTTCGTTTCCAATTATTTTGAATGCAGAAAGTAGACTCCCGGCCAAGTTAGCAGATTTTGCGGTCAAATTAGCGACCATTTTCGCACGAATTTGAATGCGCGTTGAGATCAACATTCAATTGGCTAAAAACACCAATCAATTTCACATTAGAAGCATGCTATTTCATATTTTATCACGCAATTTTAAAAACCGGGCATTCAAATTAAAATTGCACAAACGAGCATCCAATCCAAGTTTCAGGGGCGTCAATCGCTTCTCAAAAGTGGGGGGGGACATACCTTGATCAGAACTGATGCGAGCGCGAAGCCCTTACGGCGTGGGGTTCGGGGCCCGCTTAAGGGCCCGCAAAAATTGGATTCTAGATGCTCTGTGGTGTGATCTGAGGCACTTTCTTACCACTTTTCTCCATGCTTTAACTAATGTTTTCGTAGCAAAAGATAATTATTTGAACATCGTTTTCGAGGTTGGAGTCATTGAATTGGCTACCAGAATTCTGAGCTACAGGCGTGGGGTTCGGGGCCCGCGTAAGATTCCCCCCAAGATCTCGGCCATTGAGTGACGAAAAATTAAACTCGGTACATTCATAGAGCAACTCATTATGAACATACCGAAGAAATTTCATGACTATAGGTAAAAGGGTTTTGTATGAAGCCTGGGAAGGGACGAATTAGCAAATGCCAAAAAAAAAATTTCCACCCTGTCCCTTCCCGGGCTTCATAGTTTTGGAATTTTGGCTACCTAATTATTCATTTGTACAAATGGTAATTCTACTCTATGTACATACTGATGGCAAAAGGAACATTGTTGGTATCAAATGAGGCTCGAGGCTAAAAAGTCATAACAGCTCGGGTCGCGAAAAAAAATTGAAGGCTATCGCGGAAAAAAAATGAGGGGGGGGGGGTGCGGATGCCGCCCGGCCCTTTTAGGGTTAAAACGAATTTGAACGCCTACGAACCACTATGACCGCTGGGCACTACTTTGCTTTAAATTGGCCACTATATCAAGATGAATTCGAAAGCCATTTTTGCGAAATTGGCTGGGAAAACTTATACTAAATACAATGCGTGGAGATGAAAACAAAAATATTATTTTTTTACGCAAATAACCCTTAACCAAACACACTGCTAAATTTAATGATCGGTTAAGCCGATAACTTCAATTTAGGATGTTACACATGACAATGTCAAGTCCGAAGACGAACTTGATCGTCTAGAACCTAATACGAACCATTGTAGGGAGCTGATTCGCTTCAAATCGGCCACTATCAAGATGAATTTCAATTTTATTTCTGCGAAATTGGCCTATCCCTGAGGTAATTCAATTATATTCCTCTTTAGAAAGCCTATGTTGCACGGTGGGGTGGCTTCAAACCTGGAACCTTTTAAAAAAGGAGAACATTAGGGTCACATTGTCTGTCGTTTTTCCATAAGCTACACCATTAACCGGCTGCAGTGGGATGCGGATAAAAAAATGAATTGTTCGAACTTTACAGAGTGCCCACAAGGGTCTTTGAACTGACGTTACGGCCCCTGGATTAATTTGCCAATGTCATTGCTCCAACATTTCCAGGGAACAGCCTCGATTGGCAGCCGATTCGTGGACTGGTTGGAAGTCCCGACCTCTAATCAGGTGACCCGAGTTCGAACCCATTGAGCGTTTTTTAGTCTTCTCATTTCACCTTCAGTGAGGAAGGAACATTTCTCACAATTAAGACAAAAAAAAACTATCTTGGGTTTGTGTTGTGGAGAACAATGCAGAAGATATACATGTAAATACAATGGACCTATCAGATGGGAAACGGATGTCGTTAGAGAAAAAATATTGGCGGGCGGAGAGGGGGGTGAGGTGAGGCATTAAAAGAGAAAAAAGAAACTCATTTGGCGTGCTATATGATTTTAGCATCATACATATATTTTACTTATGTTTCAAAAACTGAAACCAACAATCTATTTCAATCAACCCAAAAATATTCTATTATGTCTGCAGTGCAGTACTGTCTGGGCAAATGTTTCCCGCATGATAGCTGGAAAGATCATTAAACAGTAGAATGTAGAAGTGTGTGCATGTCTACCTTGAACATTTGTAGTTTTAATGTCATTTTCACGAGAAGGAATGTTGGGGTACATTTGGCTATCAAGACTCCAGTCATTGTGGTGCTGGTCTTATTTCATATAACAATGTTTCTTTTTCGAAAAATGTAAATCAAACACAATGTGCTCTTACTGCTGGGACCTAATTTCCCTTCTTTTATTTTGTACAGTGTTAATTTTGAAGCTGTATTTGCTTTTTGAAATACAATGTACATGTACCAGGCAAAAAGTGGTTGTCAGGTCAGATAAAAACAAACAAGGATTTTTTAAAATAATTTTTCTTTATAACATTTGTATTACATAACATGTAATGTGTATTTCCTGAAACCAAGACATCTGAAATATGGTTAGTTTACCTCCAGATGAAGAATACCTACATTGACTAGTATGTTCCGTGCGGTTAGTTGCAATTTTTGAAAACAACCTAGTTACTGAGAACTAAGCATGCACTGAAGAACATTGTATACTCCTTTGAAAAGACACGAGAACACGTAGCTTTAGGAATGCCTGTAATAATGACTAGTTTGCATTGTGTTTGCATTTCTAAAAGATTTTGAACTTACTATGAATGCATAACAAACAATACATAACACATTAAGCTTGATAGACATACAGCTATTGAAGTTATTTAGACATAAGTTATTCACACACAAAAGGCACACAAACATAATTGCATTTAGGTGCAGTATAACATGAATCACAATTTTCGGATGAATCCTGCATGAGACATGAAAGTGACTGGTTTTAAGAAAACTAAAAAATGCATAATTATAATCTGTAAAAAATTTAAAATGTTGTGTCTACATGTATCCGTTTTAAGTCTATTCAAGTCACATGCATTGTACTTACATGTATCAGCAAACTGTTGTTTATATAGTGACTAAGTAAAATGACACAATAGAATGAACTTTGCACTATTATCTAGCACACAGTAGGTAAATATGAGTGATTGTGCAGGATTTACTTTTCCATTTGCAATGGAGAATGCGATAATTATGATATGACAAGGACACGTACACCTGCTGTTAAACCAGATACAGTGCTATTCCATACAATGACCTTGAGCAATACATTGTGAAATATCGACATGGAATTAACCAATGCTAAATGCATGTATAGCTGAGCCAATACAGATGAAGAAATACACTGGCATATTATATTAATTAGTTATTTTACATATTAAAATTGCTCATTTGTGTATACTTGTATAATTATTAAAATAAATTTCTATGGTAAAGTATTTGATACTCTTTGTCTATATATTTGATGTATGGTTGTACACATTGCCTACATGAATAATGTACTCAAATTCAAGTTGTCTGCAACTTGTACTCCAGTAACAGAAAGACAAGTTTGTGATCCATTACAAGTATTTTACCCTAACTACATACAACACTGATTCAGTGACTTGTTCAAACACTGCTTTGATGGCATTACGTTTGGTCATAAATATCTCAGACAGTTTACCCATTCCTATTGGTCGAGAGCCCGTCACATAGGCGGTTTTAAAACCGCTGATAAAACACTGCTGCATTCTGCACTACATCCTGCAGCACGCAGTACTGGCCCGCTATTCTCAATACCCATTCTCAATACACATATGGAGATATTTAGCACCACACAGTTCGCTCGCGAGGCACATAGTACCATAGACATGGGAAGAGGGGTGTTCCGAAAAACATGATGTAAAATTGTTGAAATCCTTGAAAAATGGTTGAAATTGGTGAATCTTTGACTTGTTTTGACTTTAAAACACAAACGGTATTTATGAATGGGAATGCAAGACCCCCGCCTTTGGCTCGGGCCATCATTCGCGTCCAGGCCCCTAGCTGGTATTAAACGTACTTGTTTAATACCGGCCAAGCACATATTGCCCTTACCATAGAAGTATAACCTCACTTAAAGCTACATGTACATGTAATAAACTGTAGTATGCAGTACTCAGAGATGCCAACTTTACAGACTACAAAATAGTAATGATTCTTCCTGCAAAGAGTAATGCTAATGTTGATACATAGGACAGCAGTCAAGTTTAAGAGTAACCACAGTACTTTTCGGAGTAACCACAATGTTGGCGTATAGGACAGCTGGAATTTTCAAGAGTAGTAACATGCCTCAAAATCCTAATAATTACTCCAAAAGAGTAATGGTTGGCATCTCTGAGTACTTTAGCAAGTGGGCACAGCACTCAGCATTTTTAAACACTTGGTACCTGCATACATAATTTCTGCATGTGGTATGTGGTCCTTTACTAGAAATGAACTCTTAGGGGGTTATAGGTTAATGAAACAATAGGGCAGGCATAGTGTTCACTCACGTCGTCAAAACCAAGCTACATGTATGTACATTGTAAATTGACTGTACAAACAGTGAAAAACAATGAAAACCTCAAGTATTTTTTACAACAATAAAATCTCAACAATTTGAAGTTATTATAGTATGATAGTATCGATCTAAAAAGTATCCACTAACCACCTATAAAACCATAAAACAATGATAAATAGTAAAACGATACAATCAACATTACACAGTGTATTGCATTGTCTGCTTCTTTGGCATACATTCAAAGACTCCAAGCAAAATGTATATTTGCCCAACCTACTACAGTTGATTTCACTGTAACTGTGACATAATGACATCCTAAAAATCTTGTATTCTGCATGATGCACAAACTGCGCGATGTGAAATTTGGCACAAAAATTTCTCAAAGTTGAACAAGACGGTCAATTTTGAGCAGTCATATACATTCTGAATGCAATCAAAGTATGATCTTTGATTATACTGGTCTGTATATGTCTGATGTCCAAATGAACCGTCATTCTTCTGAACTGTACTATCAGTGTTTAGCCTCCTGTAGATTCCTATACTATGGCCAATTTAAACTGGAGGAGGTGAGACGGACAAGACATAATGCTTGGATTACATGTAATCTACTGTATTCCAATAAACTCTGTAATTGGAGGAAGATTGACCATCAGAGCTTGGTACTCCTTGACAAAGTGCTGAAGTCGATTGAAGTATCCTCTCTCATGGTAGGGCAACTTGTGATCCTGCAGATACTTCTTCACAATTGGCTGGATCTTCAGGCACATGTTGTCAGACAGCTTTGGGAAAAGGTGGTGCTCGACGTGGCAACCAATGAGTGAGTGCCCGAAATTCCAGGACAGCAGAGGATTGTGGGATAGGTTGAGGACACCAGAGGACATCATGTACAGACGAGGTGGGCGATTCTCAGGAAGGTACATAGGGAGGCCAATGTGCTGGAAGATGTTGACATGGATGTACGGTAGCTCCATGACAGCACGGTATGACAGCAGGCTCAGCACAGCAGACTTTAAGGATAGGCCAGAGACGTACACTAGTAGGGAGATGTTGGCAATCAGGCCCAGCATGACCACCACAGCACACTGCAGAGCCTTGTTGAGCTTATTATCCCGGACAAGGAAACCAACAGCCAGAAAAGGAATAAAAGCAGGCATGAGAAGGGGAGCCACAAACATGTACATGAGACAGGGCAGGAAAGGGGCTCGCCAAGTACTGGAGTCGCCCAAACCGATGATGTTGGTGTGAGGATGGTGAACTTTGATATGAGCCGTCTTGGCGAACTCCACAGAAAATGAGCCCAGAAACTCCACAAAGAAAACTTCCCAGAATCGACTTGCAATCTTGGAGTGGCAGAGAGCTGAATGAACAGCAAGGTGAGACATCTTGGTCTTCAACATGCCATAAAAGAGCCCCAGCAGCAGGATACCAGCTATAAAGGCTGGCCAGGTAGGGTAGCCAATAAGCAGCAGACCTGGGGGTACCAGGGCAAACCCGGATGCAATGATACACCAGTCAACTCCGTACATTTCCCACCAGGATGACTTGCTCTGAACTTTCTGGACAGCATTGTTCAGCTCACTCATGCTAGCTCCATTCAGAGCATCACACACAATGTTCCCATTTGTTTCCTTCATTGACTTGCGCTCCATTCTGCTGACTTCAATTCTGGCAGATGCAATCAATCTCTGAAATTGCATAAAAGGTACAAGATAAAATTGAAGAATTAAAACTTTTTAGGCACGCAATATCAAGGTGCATTTCACTGCATATGCAGATAAGCACTGTATTGTGTGACAATAAAACAGTACTACTAGTAATAATAATGTTATCCCTATTCTTACAACCATGACAGTTTACACTGGTACTTCACAAATTACACTGGCACTTCACACAAACATACAGACTTGCATTAAAAATATACATGTGAACAATTAATAGATGCATTACAAGCAGTAGCAGTTGAAAATCGCGTTACAGCTGCCATAACTTATGATGCATCGTAAAGTTATGCGATCAACCTTAGCTGCGATGCATCCTACAAACTATTTTACCAAACTCATCATAACAGCAATGCATCACAATTCTCAAAGCTATTTTTAGCATATTACGGTGACTGTTTCATGTCAGTGGTAGCTGAACAGGAAACAGTCGTCCAGTAACCACCAAAGAGTCGTAGGATTTCTCTAAAAAAAAAGTTTCCTAGTGCAAAACAGAATGGCGGTCGATAATAATTGATCTGCGGACAAAACAATGCTCAAAACAAACAGTTGTTTGACTGGAATTTTCTACTTAATTGTCAAGGTAAGTCACATGTACGTAACAGTAATTTACAAAGATAATTTAACGAACATTATCACATTATGTTGGTCTGCTTTTTTCACTCGTCATGCCGTAAAACTGGGTTTGAAAAGACGCTTCATAACTTACGATGACCCACAGACACGTCTTAACTTACGATGTGTTCCACACTGTTGTCAAGGTACTTCAGTTTTGTGAAATTGATTTTAAGAAGCATCGTAAGTTGCAATGGGTTAGGCCAAGTAAAAAAAAGAAAAGTTAAACGTCTTGCTTTTTGAAAAAAGGAAGGAGAAGCCCTTTTTTTCCCCCTTCCAAAATGGCCGCCCGACCGGGCTATTTTTTTTCAAGATGGCCGCCAGCTTAAAAAAAAAAATGGCCACCACTTGGACTCAGGAATGACATACCAGCTTTATATGTGCTAGATGTAACAGACAAAGAGGCCAGAATGATGTCACTGCTTAAAATTATCATTATTTTTGTGCTAAAAAAAAAACCTACAGGGGCGCATAAGGCAGTTTGAAGACTGTGTTTGGGGTGAAATCTGAAGATTGTGATTGGGGTTACGAGTGAAAATGGTAAAAAACCCATTATTAGTAACGCAATACGGCTATGTACCTAGGACTCTACTATCGCCCGACCGGATGTCTATTTTTATAGTATCCTCGATCCTCCTATTTCTGCGCAGATAAGGCTTCGCAACCAAGTAGCTGAAAAAACAGCAAAGCAACCACTCTTTTCCTCAACAAAACTTATAGTGTATCTACATGACGTGCGGTCTGTGAACCTGGTCTCAAATGTTGCATCATATGTCTTTATTTGTGGCAGCAAGTGGGGAATTCCGAAGCGTGCAGTTTGGCGTTGTAGAAAAGAATCCTGCCTAATTCTGCGCAGGGGACCCTTCATGAAAAATATGTGTTGTCCGGTCCATGTATTAAACTCAATATAAACTTTTTTTTAATAACTTAGACTTGTTGGCTTTAGGAAAATATATTTCCTGAGCTTTTCAAACAGATTTTCTTTCTGTTTCCTTTTCAATGCCAATACACTTTTCGTAATTTCAAAATTATTTTCAATATCCTATTTTTGAGATTTATACAAAGGCCTATATTTACATATTTACATAAATTTATACATTTTATACACATTTACCTATTAAATGTAGATCCCAATGATATTGTTATTCTGATCATCCCAATCAACACTCAACAGAGACAGTTTTTAAGATGTCGGATTTTAAAACTTATGACCAAAAAAATTCCAAACAAATATAAGACATGAATGTGTCTTTTTAGTTGCACTGTAAGTTTTACACCCTCCCCTGCAAATTCTTATCAATTGACATCGTTACTATACATACTGACGATATTGGGAGACCAAGAAAGGTCACCTTTCGGTCATATTTTCGACTTTTGCAAGCCTGGAAGCATCTGCCTGCATTTGTACTTAGTAATTAGCTGTGAAAAAGCCTATGTTTTTCATATTTTGCCTGATATCCCGGTAAAGCCTTTAATTTCCACATGTTTTCGGCTGCAGGTTAAAGTTCGTGCTTCAAAGCATACGATCCCAGTGAAAGTTTGTCATTTTTTAGGATGCATGCCTTGCAAAATATAACTTAAAGGCGAGTGCGAAGAAATAGGAGCGTGTAGCTTTAAACATGTTAAATTTAGGTCTGACCTAGAATATATAGTCGTGTTCCCTAACGTGGCGCACTTCGAAGCTTACCCGACTTTCCTCATGTAGTGTTGCCAAACCTCTTTGTTTACAAACCTCAAATTCATGCAGTAAAATACCAATACTTTTACCTTATTAATGCTTGCTATTAATGCTTGCTATTTAACCTCTTATTAATGCTATTAATGCTTGCTATTTAACCTCTGTGAACAATTTCGGTTTCATGAAATTTAATCAGAAATTCAAAAACGGTGGAGTCCGGAAATTGGGCACAAATTGGCGGGGTGTTCCCTAACGTGGCGCACTTGAATAAATCTCGGAAAATTCTAAATTTCTTAACTTTTAAGAATTTCTGTAAACTTGATAAATTCTGATAAATAATTATTATCTCTACTTACATACCCAGCCAGATGTTTGTCAGAAAATTATTTTCTTATTTTTCGGGGCATTTTCAAAGGGTTCACTTTGCACTTGAAAATAAAATCGGAAAATCACGCCAAAATAAATGTTTCTTCTAACTTTGTTATGGGTAAATGAACTCGCGATTTATGAACAGGAGTGTTTAGAAGTTACTTGATGAAATTTCACTTTCTGTGAAATTTCAGTTAAAAGTTTTGCTCTAGGTAGGCGCTACAGGCGAAAAATCAAAGTGCGCCACGTTGGGGGCCGCGCCACGTTAGGGTACTCCTAGAGCTATGAGGCTCCACGTAGTGGAGCGTGGAGCCAGTAGGAGTAACGTTAGGGTACATCAACAATTATAGATGACACTTGACAAAATGACAGATTTTAACCAAGATACTTTAATCAAGATAGCCATATTCATGGATAAAGAACGGAGGAAGGAAAACACTCCGTGGATAAACTTACCAATGTAAAATCAAAGTTTGGCAGATAGATTTCTAGATTTTCGTCAGGATTTCAGCTTGTGCGATTGTCACTGACACTGACATAGGCCCTACCCTGGAAATTTAATAACGGGATCGATCGATCGACCGGGACTAGACTATGGCATAGCGCCCTCTCTAAAATACAGGATCCTTTTGAAATGTAATTTAGAGAGGGCGCTATACCAGTCTCCCATATTTTTTTTTCTGTCCCTGACTGTTGATCTCAGAGCTCGCGCGTTCTGATCTTATCCCTCATGTCGATGTTGCATGCATATGCAGGCCTGATTCAAGATGGCGGCGCCCAGGATGATCCTCCTATTTGGGACAATCCACATGGTTTTTGTCCATTTTTATCCATTTGTCGTCTGTCAGGATAATCCAGCGGATTATTTCAAACGTGAACATTCTTTAATGCGGCCATACACAGGTAAGTTACTTGCAAAGACGGAGGTAAATCGTCTATTATTTTGCCACGTCATTCATGCATTTGTAACGGCAGCCGTAAGTTACGCAACTTTTTAGCACTGGTCATGCTGGTAAAAACACGCTATCGGCGATCGTGAAGTGTAGGGCCCGGTTCCTATAACTATAAGGGAACAAAATCCACTTTAAAATTATTGGACTTACCAAACCAGTTGGTGACATTCTCAATAAACAAGTATGTCATAGATAGAGCTTTAGAGAAAAGAGGGCAGGTCATGCAGGTAGTCCCATAAATGTGACTGAAATACTGGACTACAGTCGTTTGACCGGTTCCGCAATTGCAAATCGTCTGAATCGTCTTGTGGCGAAAAAACGCGCTTTCACAGGAAGCTACCTATCTGTAAATATGCGGAAATTACTCACTTCATGATATGAGTACTTTTCTGCAATCGTTTGAAGGAAAAATTTCCCAGGACATTTTGTAGAGGTCGGTGCTTTGACCGGTTCCGCAAGTGTTTTCCGGTTTCGCAAACGGCGCCCTCTGCGAGACTATACTGATTGTATGTCTTGTTACTGGCCAAATCTAGATCGTTTTTGCACCCCCAAACTTGCTAGGAAAAGATAGGCCTGAGTCTGCACAATATTTATCTGACTAAATTGTCAAAATATAACCAAATAGTTCGGTTCCTTGGAGCATCCTGGAATTATTCTTGTTGATGTTTTTCAAAAATGCTTAACCAGGATTTGTAAAAAGGGTGAGGGGGATCATGTAAAGTAGAAATTACATGGAACTCTGGACACCCCAACCCCCTCCTCCTTCTGTTGTAATTTTTTGTAATTTTGTTTTTTTCATGTACCAATTATTTATTAGATGTGAACATAATTCATCACCAGAAAATCTTGCACCAATGTGGCAGTTGATTATTTCTAATATAAAATACCAGCTAATTTAGATATAGGAGTCGAGATTGATTAGGAGTATGAGATGTGACTGATTGGAGAGTGAATTCGCCTCATTTTCAGCTGAAAGTTTTAACATAACCATGGTTCTTTCTGAAGAGAAGCATAAATTTGTACAGGGGTAAAGAAAGTAGTCACGATGAGTACCTAAGAAAATATATTTACTGTGTAATATTCAAATAAAAAACAAAATAACAATAAACTCAACAATCTATTATATTACTGTTTTGTTATACTGTCAATTTTAATAAACATCTTTGGAGAGAGGGTTCAGTTTTAGTTTCTTATAATAAGAAGCTTGTACACATATTAACTCTTAATGGGCATGTACATGTAACTATTTTAACAAAACAAATCTAACCTTGCTTAGATGAAAGAAAATTTCAGTACATGTACATTAATACTGTACATCCTATTTTACTTTTATTTATATATGTTCACATGCACACATTACAGCACTCAAGAAGCTGGCATCGTAAAGTAATTTGTTTATGTAATAAATAAATATGTATATAGATAAATACAAAAAACCTAAACAAATAGTAAAGACATATAAATAAAACCATAAATAAATGAACATAGACAGATAGTGAATAGACATAATCCAGATTGCTAGTTTTTAAATATTACACTTCAACAAATTGTTTACTTGTTCAGGTTTGTAAAAGTGTATGAAACTTTAAATATATTGCATTTTTGAATTGTGTCACATCTGCATACATGTGTTCAAAGCACTCAAGGATCCACTATTTCTAAAAATAAACTTGTTAAAATATATAAAGGAATGGTGATGAAGAGACATGAATATAAATATACATAATACATAATTCCATACTTATGCAAAGTATACACTGGTTTCAAAACTTACACTTCAGCATCTTTGTTAACAAACTTATTTAATGTATACAAAATGTAATACATGTAATTATATCTCTCAAGAAGCAAGCACCTTTTCCCAAATAAACTTGTCATGTAAAAAATAAATATAAAGGAATAGTAATGAATACAACTTCTCTCAATAATTCTTCAGCAAATTTTGTATCTTCATGTTTGTATGACACAGGTCTTTTCGTACACTTTGTGTAAATGATAAATCCAAAGTGGCTCCGACCACATCAGTCACAAGTCCATGACAAATTACATTCCAACTTTATTCTACCAATTAAGTCATATAAAATGACTGAAACAAACCACTGAAACAAATTTGTGGCTGATATGATTTTTCTTGAAAATGGAAACTGGTCCTTTATGTCGCATTATACTTTCTTACTTGTACATCTAAACTAAAGTCATGCAATCTTTCTCAGGCATTTTATTCAGCTGCTCTGCAACCAAAGTTCTAACTGCATGTTTGTCACCATCATTACATATGATAAAATAGTTGCATGGTATAACTGCACTGCCACCTTTTTGATGTACTGCAGGCCATGGTGGAAAACTGTGCCTTGGTTCCCCAGTGGGTTCAGCGTAGATAGCATGACCTGTCTCTATAAGCTTACGAAAAATGAAACTAAGGCCCCAGGGGGCGTGCCCAATAGGAAGGCCAGCAATATCAGATAACTTAAGATGCCTTTTGTCATCTGTTATCATATCTCGATCAGCGGAGGAAAAGGTGTTCAGGTCTGGTATCCATATTAAGGATGCATTTTCATCCTTAATGTTTGAGTATTCCAAATCCACTTTAAGTCTGGTTGGAGGGTCTGTAATTGGTGGCCGAACATGAAATTGATGGTAACCTTTAACAACCGAATCTTTTATGGTGACCTCCATCTCACTATCATTTTCACTGGTGGATGGCCTGTGTGAAATCTGAAATCATACAAGACAGAAAATATGAGGACGGAATACATACACATTTATGACTAAATTTGAATACAGGATTATTTTTTTTTGGGGGGGGCACAACCAACCAACCAATTTCAAAAAAAAAATTTGCATTAAAAAAAAGAAAGAAGAAAAATGCCAAGGGGAGGGGGAGATAACTTGGGATCTGCTCTTAGTGTCATGTCCACAATGGCAGACAATCTATATTTCCTGTTTGTATTGTCACGGCACATTATTAAAATTATTATGCTTTTAAGGCAGCTACATACTGCCAGGTTTCACAGCTGTACTACTATCAATGCTTAATTATAGAATTATCATCAATATACATACATGTATCTTGGAAGACAATACACTTTCCACTAACTGCTGTGAATTTATCCTGTAACTCAAACAACTGCTCAACACAACATGTACAATTCAACAATTCAGGCAGAACACATATGGCATTTAAATTCAACCAAGCTTCCTGGCAGAAAAGCTTCTTCTTTGTAGCTGAAATTGATGGGGATACAATTTCTGTGCATCCAATGCTGGCATGTGTTGCATTCAACCCACAACATCGAAATGCCCTGAGCAGACTCCTGTTCGTATGTCCCCAGGCATACAGGGCAAACTGTTACAACACTCCTGGAACTGAATTTACTCTTGCAAGTAGCGGCCCTTCCCTTTGATTGCCCTTTTGTCTGTGTTTTCTGAAGCTTTTTCAAGTTTCTTTCCCGTTTAGACAGGTACTTCAGTTTTGCACATTTCTCAATCTCTGCTTTTCCCCGAGCAAACTTCAGCTTGGCAAGTGCCATTTCTCGGATGCCTGCTGCCGAAGTAAGACAATCTGGTAGTTTGTCCAATAAACGGGCTGGCTTCGCTTTACCTGGTTTTGAGGTGTGTTTGGGCAACTTAACCAAATCTTGGAGAACTGGGGAGACTTGAAAGGGGGGACAACTTTCTGAACTGTCGCACTGGAGGGCAGCAGATGCCAAGATATCAAGGCCTGATGAAGAAATACATGAGGTAGAAGGGACACTCTGATCCTGACACCTGTCCATACCAGATGCACTTTCAGGATATGCCTTTTCTTTGAGCTTTTTGTATATTACAAAGCCTGGTGATTCAAATATGTCACAACCTTCGGCAAGTCGCTCTTCGTATTTGCCATGCTTTGGCGTACTCAAGACTGAACTGTATACATTGAATGCCTCTATTGCACCTGCAGTGTGACAGGGGTCTTCGGTCTGAGCTTGCTGGTCCTTTGGGATTTCCCAGTTCTCGTATGTTAAAGATGGTCTCAGCATTGCATTTTGAATTGCATCCCGGTTCACAGGGAAAATACCTGAAGCTTTGAAGCTGTTTGCAACAGTACTTGGTTTGTAGAACTCAGCCTGCGCTTCGTTGAGTTTGGACGCAAAGTTTCTCTTGTTGATGGGTTGACCGGGGTTTTCTCTTGTGTTCTTGTTCACAACTTTATACCACTGCCTCTTCAGAGGACCGAAAACCCCTTTGTCAAGGGGTTGCATGAGATGGGTGCTGTTTGGCACAAGTCGATAAATTTCTGTCTGCTTTTCTGTGGCCTTATGGAAGGTTTCCATGTCAATATGGGAACTTGCGCTGTCAATGATTAACAGTACTGGTCTCTCAGTTCCTGCATGCTGATCAAAGTGATCGATGAATTTGGAGAAGGTGGGGGCATCCATCCACCCTTTCTCTGTATATTCTGCATGAGCCCCTCTAGTGGCACCTACAAGAGGATCATATCCTGTTGGTTTTTTGTTAGGAAAAACAAAGAATGGGGGCATGATATTACCTTCTGCATTTGCGCAATACATAACAGTAAATCTACTCTTGATACTGCCACCTGAGAGGTGAGGAACTGGGTTTGTTACTACTTCTGGAGTGATGACTTTGGCAGCCTTACTTCCCATTGTAAATCCCGTCTCGTTGGCATTCCATACCCTGTGTGGCTGGTCAAGCAGATCCCGGTCCGACATGAACTTCTTATATTTCTCGAACCGATCATCCATTTTCCCTGGAGTGACTTTTGCTCCGCATGCCTCCAATGCAGATTCCTTTTTCAATGTGAGCCCATGTCTGGCAATGAAAGAATAATACCAGGTGTACCCTGGCCGATTGTCCTGAAAAACTGTTTTTCTTTTTTCCTTGTTCAAGAATTGCTGGACAAGGTCCATTACATCTGAGGGACCTGATCCCATTCCTCTCGGGGCCATTTCAGATATGAAATGGGCGATACTTTGTTCTTCATTTGGTGTGAGAACAGGTTGCGGACCATTTCTGCTGTCAACCTCAACTTGTCCTGTAACTCTCCTGTACAAGAAAGAATATCCAATGTTATATTTTTGAGCAGTGTTTTTGATGGCACACCCAGTTTCCTTTACCTCTAAGAGTGCGCTTCTCACTGCCGTCTGTTTGCCTGGAGACTTCCGGTATCCACATGAGTACTTTCTTCTGACTTTGGACGCTGCAGATGATGCAGGGCTCTTCAGGCCCATCGGAGAGGCTGCTGATGTAGTTTTCTTTGTCTTTGGCATTGTCTAAAGAAAAGAGAAATTTTTTAAAAAGAGAGCATTTAGATTGATGTCCAAAAAAAAATATTGTTAATCATCACAAATTAATAACAGATTATTTCAACCTGAGTTTATAATGCATAACGTGTGAAGCCCCAAAAAATATTTTACAGCTCTTTTCATAAAAAAAGAAAAGAAATATAAGGCCGAGTAAAAATAAAATAAAATAGTTTTTCGTCCGGGGTTTTTGGTCGAGTTTAAGTTGATCACTCCTCTACCTTAAAATTAGGGGTAAACGGGTCATCTACGATTTGAATATGTCTTGGTTGCTGCTGGATGAAATCATACGACGTCGTTCGAGTTTCCCCCGCTAAAAAGCTGACCTCGCTAGCAAAAGTTGGTCATGTTTGTTCAGATAAAGACTATTGAAGGATAACAGCAATAAACATCTCTATAAAGTCACTAAACACCAAAAAATACTTCCAAGCAAACATATTTTTTTATTACTTATCAAAAATTAACATTGTTAAAACATCATTTATGTAGTGAGTAGTTTACTTAAGGGTGCATGACAGAGACTGTTCAACCCTGTACGTACGTACTCGCGCATACATGGTCACGGTCAAGTTTAGTGTTTGCGGAACCGGCCAAACGACCAGCAGTTACTCCGATGGGTATAAAAAAAAAATTCTCAAAGACCTCAAGTCTTATATTTGTATGGTGGAATAATGAATAATTTCCGACCAAATTGCATTTATCGCCATAATTTAATTCCCCTGGACAAATGTACAAACTAAGCCTAAGGTGAAAATCAAAATTTGACAAAGTTCTACATGTTTTTGTACATGTTCCAAGTGTGGCCTTTATTTACTGAGGTAGTCCAGTAAATTGGCCACATTTATTGGGCTAGGATGTCCCAGGTCCGATGATCATCATTGATGAAGCATTGGATCATTGTTTCTACAGCTTTACAGGTGAATTGTGATCCGTTGTCGGATAGTAATTTCTTGGGGCTCCATACCTGCTAAATAGTTGCCTGACAAGTATATGTAGACACAAGATCATCTTCCCAGTTGCCCTTTTTAGGGGGAACACTTCGATCCACTTAGAATAGTGATCAACAGTGGTATGGGCCCCATCAATCTCCCATGGTGCTTCAGAATGAGTGGACAGCATATTACATGTACCTTGCGGCTTCTGAAAGACTGGTTTCGTCTCTCTGCACTTCTGACAGGCCCTGCTGTTGTCGCAAACAACTTCATTCCTTTCCACCACCGGTGAAGACCATCAAGGCATTGTAGAGTCTTTGTTTGGCCAAGATGTCCAGCGGTTGGTCTCGAGTGGCAAGCTTGCACTACAACTCGCTGGAGCGTTTTTGGGATGACCATCTTCCATTTGGCATTGTGGTAGTAGAACCAGATATCATCCTTGTAGCGGTAGCCTATATACAAGTTGTCTGTCTTGCAATGTGACAATTCTGGGTCACTACTTTGCTCTTTCTTGAGCTGGTCCATGTCTGGTAGTGCTGTTATTTGTTCGTCAGATGGGGAGCCGGTGGTAGCTTGCCACTTTATCTTCTGATTCTCCTGGAGTATCTTGCAACAAGGCGGGCAGCGATACTTTGGCATCTTCTCTGCTTGTCGTTTCTTAATACATGGACTGGGACACACAGTTGGTGGTACCACTTATCGCAGTCGTCGCACTGGATCATTGTACGGGGTTGGTCGAAGGGTGAATGCACACTGTGGCAGCACATATTTCGTTGTCAGCATGCGTTGACGATTCGTCGTCAATTTCTGTGAGGACCTCAAGACCATCAGCTTTGTTTTGCAAGGTCTGGTCATCGCCGTCCTTTGCTGGAACTGGTACCCTGTCAACCGTGTCCTGCCTGGTGTAGACGGACTTGGCTTGAACACCTTCTTCAATGCGTGATAGTGCATCTGGCACATAGTGTGTGATGCCTGGCCGGTACTCGACATCGTATGAGAAATCTTGTAGTCGCAAAACCCACCGTGCCAGCTTGCCAGTCAGCTTCACTTTCTTGAAAAGCCAGCAAAGGGCTTGATGATCAGTCACCACTTTGCAGCGCTTCCTACCAAGGTAGACTCTCCATTTTTCCAGGGCCCACACCACAGCGAGAAATTCCTTCTCGGTTGTGCTGTAGTTGCGCTCAGTTGGGTTCAAGGATCGACTGGCATAGGCGATGGTCTGCAGAACTCCATCGCGCTCTTGCTGAACTCTTGCTGAACAGAAAATGGCTAGTCAGTTGAGGTCGGGATACATCAGTATTGGCTCTTCGGTGAGGGCAGATTTCAGCCGGGTGAAAGCTGTCATGCACTCATCTGTCAAATTCCACAACTCTTTCTTCCTTTTAGCTGGTTCACCAGCTCTGTGGTAGTGGAAAAGTCTGGTATGAACTGTGAGTACCACTAGACCATGCCAATGAATCTCTCGGACTGCTTCACATTTCTTGGGACAGGGAAGTTGAAGATAGACTCAATTTTCTCGGGGACCATCTTCAGGCCATCAGCGCTGTTGATATGACCCAAGTACTTCATCTCACTGCGGGCAAAACAACACTTGTCGATGTTGACTGTCAGACCAGCTTCTTGCAGTGTCTGCAACATCAGCCTCAAGTCATGTACATGTTGAGTGATGTTTTCGGAGAAACATACAATGTGGTCCATATTAGCAGACCTTTCCGATGAGACTGCCGAGGACCTTCTCCATCAAGCGTTGGAAGCTTGCGGGGCCATTCACGACACCAAAAGGTAGTACAGTGAACTGAAAGAAACCCTCTTTGCAGACAAATGCTGTCTTTTCTCCGTCGTTCGGAGCAACCATCATTTGGTGGTAACCTCTCTTAAGATAGAGGGAGCTGAATACCGTCACCCCATGGAGTGATTGAGGATAGACTCAATAGTTGGCATGGCATACGCATCTATCTTAGTGACGGGATTTACATGTAGTTTGCGGTAGTCGATGCATAAGCTGTACTCGTTGCCTTTCTTGGGTACCGTGAGAACAGGGAAGGCACATGGCGAAGATGAGGGTTCAATTCTACCATCTGCCAACATCTCGTCAAGTTGTTCCCTCAACGATGCGCGTCTATCTGCAGATAGGCGGTAAACTGGACTTCGCACTGGGGAGGAGTCTCCTGTGATAACCCTAACCCTGCTAGACGCAGCACAGTGCATCAGGTGGAAAAGTCTGGTGCACTTTGATGCATTCAGCTGCCAACACCAGTGCATGAACGGCCAGTTCTGAAACAATGAGAGCTAGTCTCATTGAACTATCTGATGTCATCAGCATTAGTATTAGAAGCTTTGCGCTGAGCTGTCCCCAAGCTAGTTAAGGGGCCTATGAGTCTGAATACATATTGGCTATCCCCATGGCAGCCATAACGTGACTTTCAACTGCTATCGTTACGGCATTGCAAAACATCATTGCGAATCTATAGCATATTACTACCAGGCATGAACCTGGGAATTTTGAAAAAACGAGGTCATTCAAAACCACACAAGACTGTTTTGTACAGTGTTTTTTCAATTTGTTCAAAATTTCATGAGAAGAATAAAAAAAACCGAGGAAATCAGTGGATTTGATGAAAAGTTGCATGCCTGAACAACATCTACCCGTTCAACCAGAGCACTTCAGTAGCTCAATTGGTTAAAATGTTCGACTACTAATCACTAAAGAGGTAATTTATTTGAAATTTTATGTAGATAATGTGCTTGGAATTCCTCAGTTGTTCATTTTCTGTTTTAATTCACCGTTTATCAGGATCTGGTGCAAGTCTTCCAATGTGGGACATGCAAGGCCACACAATGATCACCAATAATTACGTCCGACTCACTCCAGATAGGCAGAGTCGTCAAGGAGCCATCTGGAACAAAGTGGTAGGCTCTCTCACAACAATTGATTAAGTCTGCTGTTCTTTATACTAATTGGAGCTAGGTAGGGGGTTTTGCTGTCTTGCCCGCTTTGTAGGCGAATGCCAGCTTCGAAGACTGACACCCACTTTGCAGGCGAATGCTCGCTTCGCAGGCAGACGCCTGCTTCAAGGGGTAGGTGGCTTTTAACCTCGCCCACTGGGTAGGAAGGCCCTAAACGTGTACCCAATACAAGGGCGTAAGGCAGTGTACATGTATGAAGTAATTGATGCGAGACAATTTATATGCAACACAGTGTTTATGAGATACTTTATATGCACCACAGTGTACATAAAAAATAAGGCTTTTATAGACTGGAGACATGGCCATTGAAATGAAATTACAATTGTTGTCCTTGACAGATTTTCTAGATTGAATGATAAACTGTTTCTTTCTTCAAATCTACATGTAGCCAAACCGAAGCCCGAACTGGGAAATCCATATAGAGTTCAATGTGCATGGACAAGGCAAAACACTATTTGGAGATGGCTTTGCAGTCTGGTACACCAAAGACAGAATGCAAATGGGTAGGTTTGATGTCAGTTTGAGGTTGGATACCAGATCAATTAATTCTTAAATATACCACAAATGAATTTTGAGTCTTCAATTAATTCTGATATTTATGTATTAGGTGATACATTTCTCCAGCCTGTCAGTGCCGTTGATATATGTAACTGAGAAACACAATACAAATCTTGTGTGACGTTGCATTACTGTGAGATCACATTCAAATTGTCACTAAAGTGTACATTTACATGTAGTTTAGCTGAACTTGGTGAGCTGACAAAATTTACACCACCTATAAATAATATCAGCACATAGGCTTTCAAGTGACTGAATTAGTCAATAACTTCCAAATGAAGAGGACTGTTCCTGTTCATTGTACATGTAATTGACTTTGAACAGCACATTTTCTAATGGCCGGCAGGGTAACATCTATTTCACACCAGTGGCATTCCAGAGTTGCACCAAACCAAAATGTATAGGGATATATTGCACACAAATAAAACAGTTTTTAAGAGAGGCAAACAAACGACTGCAACAGTCCATATACATGTATGCATGTAGTCGCTTCTAACTGCCTCAAAATCCAACTTAATTTAAATCATTTTTACTTATATTTGGTTCGGCTTGACTCTGGAACGCTATTGAGAATCAAATGTAAGGCACCCAATAACCTCATCTTTGCCATTATTCTTGCCATTTATTCTCCATGACAGGCCCTGTTTTTGGCAGCAAAGACTATCACACTGGACTCGGAATTTACTTTGACACATATAGCAACCACAATGGCCCGCATAATGTAAGTTACAATTCCCTTAGCATGTTCTACCTTATCCCCAAATTTTCAGATGTGAGGACAATAAGACGAAGAGAGAACAACAGACAGATTCAGTGTTGTCCTTGAATGAAGATCATTTGTTGAGAACAGTCCTTGCACTTACAATTTTACAAACATGTGTGCTCTATTTGACGGGAGAGCATTATTTATATTATAATAAGCCTGTTCGATATCCATTTATTTTTATATATCGTGAAAAAAATATCGGATATCGCGATATTATCGTGATGACGTCATTTTTCCATTCATGGAACAATGAAATAACAAAAAACACGACCGAAGTCACCATCCACTGCCGTGAAAAATAACCTGATAGTCCCGATGGTCCGAATATGTCTTGAACAAAATCGTCAATTTTATTTGACCACTAGTACTAGTCTCATTTACTTTGCCAATTAAGTAGAAAACAAATTCAACATTCAAATATCGAAAAAATTTACCTTGAATTTTTGATAAAAATGTGCAAATAATCTCATGAGGAAAGAACGAAGCACTAGCACGCAATGCACGCCGCACTGATGCCACGTGCACTCATAGTAAGACCGTATACAGCCCACACCATTTGCGGTCAAGAGTGTGCTTCCTTGAAAACAATTCACCAGTATTTCCGCCTTTTCAAGATTACAAATAATATTTTTTTTTTTAATGGCGTCCAAAATATTTCCTTGTTCAGAAAAAATTCTTCATCATTACAAACTCACAAAATAATTTTTTTCTAAAGAATTTATTCAAAAAACGATGTTAACTCCAAAAACAGGGTGAAGCACCTCTTTAGAAAATTAATGGATCCGTCCAGAGATTTTTCAAGTGATGAATTTTTTGATCGAAAGTCACGATTGAACAGTTGGTTTTTGACGTTTTTTTGTTGTTGAAAATATGAACTGATTTCATAAGTTTGGCACAGTTTTGGCACTAAGCAAGTGTTAAGCGCCCGGGCACAACCAATGAAGAGAAGGAACGAGTCAGGAAAATACGTGCAGGAAAATTTGATCTAGTTCGAGTCGGCCCGGCATACATGTATACATACGCATATGGCGTTTTGGACTCTACTTTTCTAAAAACATAAGAAGAAAATCTAAAAAATATATATATGAAATTCGGACTTTGTTTCCCTTTTTTAGAAAAACCCTCCGAAGCATTAGGTTAGAAAATAAAAAAAAATTTGGGTGCAAAACTGTGATTCGAACCCGCAATCTCGTGGTGCAAAATCACAATTCTGTATCGACTGAGCTGTCGCACTGCTCGCTCCAACGTAGGGAAACAAATAATTATATAGTTGCGTACGTATCATAAAAGTATCGTAGAGGGCACTTAACAATCATGTATGCGGATGTCGTTTGGGAAAAGAAAATTTGTGGGCCCGTTGAGGGCTCCCCTGGCCACGCCCCGAAACGAAAGTAGTATTTCCAATGTTCACTTCTCAACGTCATTATCTACAATTATTTGCAGTGTTTTGTCTGTACAACAAAAATGAAGTTCTCGTTCAACTGTTTCTTTCAGAGACTAGTACCTGTGGGGTATCCACCGGGAAATGCCTCTGTTCTGCCTTGCTGAACATACAAACTTCTTTATGGAAAAACATGTCTAAAAAATCACCCCAATCGAATCGTTTTAAGAATAAGCAGTGTTCTGTATGAAACATTTTCGTCAAAACAAAACAGGCAACGTATTTTCTATGTGAAATGTCAGAGATTTTGTTTCCCTTCCGTTAACTTAGACGTACATAATTACGATTTCACCTGGTATGTGGGGCGAAATTGAGAACAATCTGGTTAAAAAGATGGTCTGGATTGTGTTGTTTGTACTGCCACGAGGAAGACGCAAAATGTACCCGTGACGTATGTTAGTCAGTTGGTTCTGCCCCTTAATAGGTAAGACCTTGCGTTACAATGCGGTAAGAGTGAATTTGTTGTTTGCATTTTTTCATGGGAGCGCTTTAGCGGCACTTTTTGAGCTCAAGTGTGTGACTTTAATGGTTACAAAAGCGGTACCTCAAAAGAATATCGCGATATTTTTCGGCATATCGAATTCCACGATGTGCCGATATTTTTTTTAAGAGATTGATACGATTTCGGGTATGAAAATTAAATCGAAATATCGTGAAATATCGTCAGACCGAACAGGCAAATATTATAGGAACAAAAGGCGTAATGGTATACAAATATTGAGTGGCTCAGAGTGAAATGGGAGGAATATTATCGCAAGGTGAAATGGAAAAGTCCCGATTTTACTGAGCGATAATATTCCTCCCATTTCACAATTTAAAGCCACTCAATATTTGTTTTATATAACTGACATATAGATCCTTGTCATTTGATATATTTGAACTTTTATTTCACTACAACATTGATGGGAAATGTATTTCTCTCTTCCAAACCACCCCCTTCACGAAAATGTTTGAACCCCTCTCTGTAGTGCTGGCTCTTTGGAACAATATGCGCTACGGGCAACGCTGAACGTGCACACCAGCATGCCTTTGCACACAAATACCGCATATTGGAACGAGAATAATCCTAACTGTTCAACAGTATTTCCCATTCCCCATGGGCAGATAGTACTTTTTGAGACCCGGCATGAATGGGAGTATTAAGGAATGTCACATGATGTGAGTCCACCAGTCAAATGACAAGGATATGTATGTCGGTTATATAATAGAGTTTGTACATGTACATACATGTACATGTACAGTAGCTCTCATGAGCACATGAACATGTAGTCGGGATATGCAATGTACTGTTCATGTATGGAGTCCATAGTGATGTTAACTGTTTATGAACAAAGTGTTCAAGCTGATGTATAGTGCGTTGTTTAATGCATTGTCTAATTATTTTAGTGGTGTTGTACAGTGGCGAAATAATCAGTGCAACAATACCAAGTGTCCTCCAAAAAAGGTAACCCACAAACAAAGGGATCATTTGACCAAGCTATGAACTTAATGAACATTATTATGGTGTTATCATAAACTAGGGGCAGTAAGCTTTCCATTGATATCTTGATTGCATTCCTCTGGTCATGGATAAGCTTGAGTCTCTTGATAATGGTGCGTGGAAACCTTCTTAGGCCAGTGCGAATTAAAACCTGAGCACATCCTGACATAAGACTGGTAGGTTCCAGGGACATTTAACTTATGAAAACATGAACAAAACAGGATTTCTATCAAATGATGATCAATAATCATTCAGGATTCAATACCTTAGCCAGATATATCACCGTCCACATGTCCATCTGCCCTTTTAATGCAATGTTCACAGCGGCGGTGTGTATCTTCCCTGGCCTGTCTCACCATTGCAGGTTGGTCATGTAAATTGTCCACCATCTTGTGATTAATGCAGGCCTGCAGATCTTGAAGGTTATGAGATGGACTTCTGACAACCTTGTTCTCTAAAGACCACCACAAAACAGGAGTAATTTACGAGTATCAAATCTGGTGACCTGCTAGGCCATTCCAAAGGATGATTCATGTGATTACTCGTCTCCCAAAAGTTCCCATAAGCAATTTCTGACAGCAGTGTGTCTGTGGGCTGACCTTTCCTTGACTTTCAATATGAAATGTGAGCTGCAGCACAAGATCATCAATTGACAGAAATCCCACTTTGTTCATGTTTTCACAAGTTAAATGTGTCTTGGACCTGCTTGTCCTACATGCACATATGTATGTGTGGATATGCTCATAAAGATTTACACCAAACTGTCCCATGAGGGTTTTCACATACCAGTTTCAAGTCAATGGAGCTTTGTGATGCATGACCAGAGGAATGCTTTCAACACATCAATGGAAAGTGTACTGCCCCTAGTTTATGATTTGACCATAATAATGGTCAATGAGTGCATACATTTTTATGCCCCGGCGAAGCCGAAGGGCATACTGTTTCTGTCATGTCCTTCCGTGACCACAAATTCGCTGCCTTGTGGAGACTCACACACAATAGTGAACAAAACATTGTAAAGGTCTCCACAGGGCAATTTCTATAGATGAATAGGTCTCCACAAGGTTTTCACGAAATAGATATATGGGTTTTACTCAAAAACTAGGAATTTCCAAGGTGTGTTTATTTGTCGCAGATGGAAGAGTTTTAGAAAAGGGATATTAATTCCAAATTTCAGCCCAGGAAACTTATTCTGGTTAAAATAAGAGCATTTTGAAAATTCACTTTCAAAATTGAACACTTTACTACACGGGAACAAAGAAATGTCTCCACAAGGATACAAATTTTGGAGTATGTGAGTTTGTGTTACATACCCTATGTGGACTTGTGAACAAAAGAGGTCCACATAATGCAGGTTGTGTGAACCTTATGTGGACTAAGCCGTGTCCACATAAGGTTTTGCCCTTTCTGGAAAACAGGTTTAGAGGCATTTTTGGGTTAGGTTTATCTGTAGCAGAATGAAGAGAAACACTATAGGGAATCATAGAAAAAAAATTGGGTTAAAAGAGTTTTCACAGTTTGAGTAAAGTTATTTTTTGTACCGAGTTTTCTTAACTACACGAAAACAAAGCAATGTCCACACAAGGTATGTAACACACGTCTGGGTGTGGGTGTGGGTGTGTGCGCTGTGTGTGTGTGTATGTCACACTTTTGCTTTCATCACAATAGCTCAAGATAGACTTGATGGATTGTCATGAAACTTGGCATTTAGTTTAATAGTGGATTCCCCAAGAAGCCTATTGAATTTGAGGGCTACATGTACAGGTCAAGGTCAATATGGCTAAAACAAAAGAAAATGCTTTCATCAAGATAACTCAAGATAAACTTGATGGATTGTCATGAAACTTACATGTAGCAGGTAGTTTACTAGTGGGTTCCCAAAGAAGCCTATTGAATTTGGGGGTTACTGGTCAAAGGTCAAGGTCAATATGGCTAAAACAAAAGAAATGCATTATGATAACGTAAACAAAAGAAGTGCTTGTCATCACGATAACTCAAATTAGCATTGATGTATTGTCATGAAACTTCAAAGATGGCTTGCTAATGGAACCCTCAAGAAGCCTATTGAATTTGGGGGTTACCAGGTAAAGGTCAATATGGCTAAAACAAAAGAAATGCATTATGATAACGTAAACAAAAGAAGTGCTTGTCATCACCGTCACGATAACTCAAATTAGCATTGATGTATTGTCATGAAACTTCAAAGATGGCTTGCTAATGGAACCCCCAAGAAGCCTATTGAATTTGGGGGTTACCAGGTAAAGGTCAATATGGCTTAAACAAAAGAAATGCATTATGATAACGTAAACAAAAGAAGTGCTTGTCATCACGATAACTCAAATTAGCATTTATGTATTGTCATGAAACTTCAAAGATGGCTTGCTAGTGGGAACCCCCAAGAAGCCTATTGAATTTGGGGGTTACCAGTCAAAGGTCAAGGTCAATATGGCTAAAACAAAAGAAATGCATTATGATAATTTAAACAAAAGAAGTGCTTGTCATCACGATAACTCAAATTAGCATTGATGTATTGTCATGAAACTTTAAAGATGGCTTGCTAGTGGAACCCTCGAGAAGCCTATTGAATTTGGGGGTTACCAGTCAAAGGTCAAGGTCAATATGGCTAAAACAAAAGAAATGCTTGTCATCACGATAACTCAAGGAAGACTTGATGGATTGTCATAAAACTTGACAGATGGCTTGCTAGGGGTACGCCCAAGAAGCCTATTGAATTTGGGGGTTACCAGTCAAAGGTCAAGGTCAATATGGCTAAATCAAAAGAAATGCATTATGATAACGTAAACAAAAGAAATGCTTGTCATCACGATAACTCAAATTAGCATTGATGTATTGTCATGAAACTTTAAAGATGGCTTGCTAGTGGAACCCCCCAAGAAGCCTATTGAATTTAGGGGTTACAAGTCAAAGGTCAAGGTCAATATGGCTAAAACAAAAGAAATGCTTGTCATCACGATTAAACTCAAGGAAGACTTGATGGATTGTCATAAAACTTGACAGGTGGCTTGCTAGGGGTACGCCCAAGAAGCCTATTGAATTTGGGGGTTACCAGTCAAAGGTCAAGGTCAATATGGCTAAAACAAAAGAAACGCTTGTCATCACGATAACTCTATTTAGACTTGGTGTATTGTCATGAAACTTGTCAGGTAGCTTACAAGTGGTACATCTCTTTCTACTTCATTCTGTAGGATCTTGTTGTTTTTCACTTCACATTTAATTACACAACACCTACCCTGTGAAACCAGTTTTAATTCAGAGGGAGGGGGGTGCCACAAGTCAAGATCAGTGTTAACTAAACAAATCAATGGTTATGTAACTGAATAGTCCCACAGAACCAGATAGCTCGTATAAATTATCATATCAAGAGGGTGGCAGTGTGTCAAGTTATGGGATGGTTGGGGTGGAGGGGCATTTGTGTTGGAAGACACACTTTTCTTGTTCATATTATATCTTGTTTGTGGGTTACCTTTTTTTGGGGGAGGAGGAACCTTGTATACCAGGTATTCTCCCTTAACTCCATTACTGGACAGCAATGAAATAAAACAGAACTCACAATTATAGGGAAATCTTTTTTAATCTCCTCAAGAATCGATGCACAACAGTGTGTTTCAACTTTTTTTACTGTACTGATGTATTTAACTTAACGGTGTGATTTCTTGATTGTGCACATTCTCTTCCCATCGATATCTTATGGTTGGATGATCATGACATTGTGAATATTTGATCTTAACAGGGACATCAAGTTCCATGTTAAAGTGATAGTGGCTGGCACTGATTTTCCAAAATAAACCTATTGTTGGATTTTGAAAGATTTGGGAGGGTTAGAATTTACACATGAGCAGATTCAGCTTCACATTCAAGCATGTCAGTTTGTGTCTCAGACGGAATCGAGCATCAAATCCAGAGTGAGGTTTGAGGTTGAGCTTTGTGCCAACATTACACTTGCGCTATGCAGACAGCAACTTTTACAGTTAGGCACATTGTGAATCACAAACTTGCAAAAACTGGGGGAAAAAAATAATATTAAAAAAATCACCATGTCATATTGTTTTTGTTGTGTCTCCAAAAAGAGGTGTCGGAATATGCATACATTAGAAACTCAACAAGTCTATATCTCTTTATTATTGCAGCACCCCCATCCCTACATATCAGCACAGATCAACAACGGCACAATGCACTATGATCATGATCGAGATGGAACTCATACAGAGATTGCTGGCTGCCACTCACCCTTCAGGAACAGAGATCATGAAACACATGTTGCTATTAGATACTTGGGTGGGAGGCTTGCTGTAAGTAATGAGGCCATTTTTGGCTAGGACCATTAAACAACTAGTGGTTGTGACGTAACTTACACCTGTGCACTAAACATGCTAACTCCTCAAGTGAAATGCTGGTCAAAATGTCATCATGAATCTTCTCAATCTGGCTTGCCGATGCGCGTGGCAATTGGTAACCAGAGGTGTAACTATGCCTGGCGCTCCAGTTCCAAATAGTCACCAAGAGCAGTCCTACCATCCTCCGAGTGAAGTTAGTCGAACTATGGTATAGTCCTTGCCTGAACTTGCCCTTTGTTCCCTTTGGCTGTTGAGGGTAGTGTATATTTCAAAGAGGGGCAAATTTGCTCAAGAACTATAGTTAATGGTAGTTTATGTACACATAACTTTCATCAAATAGAAACTTGATGGTGATATTTGTAATAGTTTAGTCAAGTAAGTGCAGCTTCAATTTCATGGCTGTTCTTACCAAGGAATTTTTGCACTTTAATTACCATTCTGTATAGACAGTGCTAGCACAGAAATTCTATACCAACCCTGTACATGTACACACAAAGAATCCTTATTTCTGTGCCGTTCCTTGGTAAATGTGATTACTTGAATTGTCTGCAATAGTTAGGGATTCTTGACTACGCGGTAAGTAGAGCCATGAACTTAAGCCTAGCCCACCGAGGTTGCTTGCATCACCGGTGAACCCTGAATGTTTGCACAGCAGGGAGCCAGGATCATCAAGAGTCATGATGACATTTGATCATAATTTGACTAGAAACATTAGTACATGTGCCTCAATGAGGGTGCAGGCATAACATACACGTATGTACACCCTGAATCAACCACCAGTCAACTAATCATCCTTGATTGGACTTGCTCATTGATAGGGAAGTGGATGGAGTAATGTAGGCACACCTACATGTATAAAATGGTTGTGGCTCACTACATAAAAAGAGCAAGAAATCACAACACTGACTAAAACAATAACAGTGTGAAAATGGGACAATATCTTTGAAATGATAACTTTAGGTTGCTTTTAAAAATGTTTTGAGAGACAGAGTAGATCTGGAAAACATATTATCCATCATTAGATTTGCTGGTGAAAACCCTGTTAATAATGTACCTGCTGTGTAGATTGTTACAAATGATTAAAATTACTGTGTGTGAAATCCTGAACAGATAATGACTGACATTGATGGGAAAGCTGAATGGAAGACCTGTATAGATGTTGATGGTATCAAACTTCCCACTGGCTATTACTTTGGGATCTCAGCAACTACCGGCCAGTTAGCAGGTATGAGGTGCTCTTATCTGCATTCTCTCCCCTCCCACCTTTGGTCACATGACATTGGGGAATCGTAATCACCCGCAAGCAATTTCAGGTAATTTCTGAGTACACAAATTGGCTGAGCACAGATAATATTTCCATTGCAAACATCGGTTACCAGCCAACATGTAGTGCATTGATACTGTGTGACTGGTTCCAAGCTGACTTTTGCTTAGCATGTAATTTTGCCGAGCAAGAATTCCTGCTTACCAGCTTTATGGAATTGGGTCCACATGTTTACTTAAGGAATAAATATGTGCTTGACCAGTCTTAAACAAGTACGTTTAAAACACACTGGAGGCCTGGACGCTGATACTTTCGGCTCCAGCCATATATCTGCGACCAGGTACATTTGTACCTAGCCGGTTTTAAATGTTCTTGTTTAATACCAGCCAAGCACACATTTATTCCTATTCATAAATCCCTTTCGGTTAAAAAAGTAAAAACAATTCAAAAATTCACCATTTGCCAACAATTTTGTTCAACAATTTTACCTCAAGTTTTGTGAAACACCCTCTTGCCATGATATCTGCCTCACGTGTAGTGCTGAAAATCTCCTTTTATGGAGATTGGCGCACGTGGAGCTTACTATGAAATGTGTGCGCAGAATGCAGCAGTGCAGGAATGAAACCAGTTGATGTCTTATGAACCGTTTAAAACCACCCACTTGACAGGCTCTTGACCAATTGGAATGGGTAAACTGCCTTAGGTATTTATGAATTGAATTTAAATCTCAGTGGCCAAGCTGCTTTTTAAAAAATTTATTTCCCTCTTTCACTGCTTGAGGCATTTTCTCTAAATCCACCCCGACGGACAGACAGCTGAGCGCAGAGCATGCAAGCATAATTGTAGATGTGGTCCATTTGGAGAAAATATACATGTATCTAAGTTTATGATCAGAACAGTGGCTGAACACTAACCCCCGGAATAATGTACAAAATAAAGTGGAAACAGATCACAGAAATAAAAAAAACAAGATTCATTTGATCAACGACCGGAATAACATAATCTCTATAGGAAGTCTTCACAAAGACGCCTTCTCACAAATTGAGTCGACCTGCTACAATGTGCAGCACATTGTAAACCCACTGCATCTAACAATCTAACAGAAGTATGGTTGTACTCACTTAGCTGTGGTGCAGTCTGGCCCTTGGGTCACTATCAGTGTAAGGGCTGTATGCGCACCTCATGTACACTCTCAGACAGATGGCTCAACGCATCTGCAAGCTTTTTGCCCAACTGCAGACTGCCAGGTTATTCCAGCCCCCCGTGAGTGGTCCTGCGCGCTCATTTAATCATTTGCCTGATGTAGCTGCATTGCAACAGTGTGATGGGTATCCGCATGTCTTAGCATAGTCATTTACCCTTCTCATGTTAAACAAGTTTGTAAACCAAGTTTTGTCATTGTTCATGATAGTATAAAGGTCTTCTTTGTCATAACTTTATCTTCTTCTCTGAAACTGAAAACCAGAATGCCAATAGTTCAGTGAAAGAATTGCATATCTTGCCTTTTCAGATAACCATGATATAATTTCTGTGAAAACATACGAGTTAGAGGGAGCGGACAAATCAGTGGACTACGCAAGTCTAAATCCATCTGCAGATTTCTTTTCTCCACCCAGAGGTGAGATAAATATATCATTTGTTGATGACATCATATGGCTTCTGGCCTATTGTACTGATGCATAATGGCGTCAAATTGATTTTGTGGTGTCGTATTTTGATTGACATTTAGCCCACGCTTGCACTCTAAATTAATGCATATGTGACCTGTCATCACAAAATGAGCTTAACCCTAACTCCCTAGGGGGTGTGCTAAATGATATCAAAATTGGAGGCAGTGTATACGTGCAAAAGTTTTGCAGTATTCAGAAAGGATGACAGATAAACATGCAGGGAGGGAGACCGGAAATTGAGTGTGCTGCCAGAGAGTAATGGCGTCAACCCGCCTGGCTTGCGGTTGAGTGAAAATAAATCCCAGGCCTCGTTCCATTCTTGTCAAAATAATCCCGGCGTGAACTGGTTAAAGTCAGACTTTTCAAGAATTGAGATATTTCATACCAGTATGTGGATTCTGCAGAACGAGAGCTTTCCAGTGGTATACAACATCAATTGGTACCGAGTTCAGTAACGGAAATGTAGACCACCAACTTACTTGAGGTTGTAAAACTGATTATTAATTAAGAAAATGGAATTTAAACATTATGCAGTTGTGTTACAGAGAATGAACAGTCAACTACTAAAACGGGATGAAAATAGCTTTCGTTAGACAAAAAAAAATAAGAAAGGTATAACAGGAGAAGCTGCAATTGGAAAGTTATTGTGTGTGCTGTGCTTACCAACATACCAAGCTGTAACCCTCCTATGGAAACATGCATTGTCAGCCTGGTTATTACTTGGGTCAATATTGGCTTGTACACAGTATGCCAGGAGGCTGGCTGTTTGAATGTTTGTGACCTCTTATAGTAGGACGGTTAATAGCTTTAATGAGTAGGCCACACAGTATTATCTGCAATTAATTCCTAAAAACTAGACAAATATCTTTGGATTGTCCTTTCAGATCATATTGATGATCCTGGTGGTGCCTTCCGTGGTGGCTGGACCATGAGTCTTAAGAACATGTTCCTGCTCATCTTCTGTTGTGTGCTGGGTTTCTTCGTCTGTCTGATTGTTGGCGTTCTCATCTTCCAAAAGAGGCAGGAGTACAATCGCAAGAGGTTTTATTGATGACGTCTATGTGCTTCAAATAAATTCCACAATTCAGGCTAGTTTTCAGATAGTTGTAATGAACACAGAATATCACAGATAAATCCAACACGAGCCCGTTTGTCGAAGAATTTCACAGACTTTCCCATCTGAAAAATAGAACAGATACATGTACATGTATAATATCCATTGCTACAGGTAAGTAGCACTAATGGGGCAACATCCCTCATTTTCTTTTAAAATTCCAGTAAAATTGAAGGGCCTGTAAAAGATTTTTTTTTCCACTTAAATTTTTGATAGCGACTGTGTGTTAAAATTGCTAATCCCATTTAACCTTGTGTAGAGCTCCCTTTTAACCTTTTGTACTGCTATTCTAAAAATGTTTGTGACTTTTTTGCAATCTCCTACAAAATTTCAAAAGCACAGCAGTGCTATATCACATCAGGCCAAAGCTTAGTTGCATAGCAAATTCATTTTTATGGAATTTTTGGGTTTTATTTACGTTATGTCAATTCTCTGAATTTTGTACAAGAACATAGTATAGTACCATAGTAACAAGTACATTTGGTACAAGAACATAGTATATCCGGCATCCATTTTAGAGTGGCATTCTACAGTTTCCCTAAATTAAATTATTCCAAGGATTGTATGAAGTACATTAAAAGTGCAATTACATGTCGTTTGGAACGACATTACATCTTCACTTGAGACATTGTTCTGACATTGTTCCTCGATTCCGACCAAAGTCTTGAGTCAAGTCTCATCAATACTCATTTGTTTGGCGTGACCCTGGAACACCAGTCTAAAAAGCCAGGTGACGTCATTTTCTGTGCTGAAATTATGTATCTGTACAGTGACATCACATCAACAATTCAGTCAGTTGAAGATAGTGACGTGGATGGGATTAGGGCGTCCGATGAATGCATCTATTGCTCATTGGCACACCAGTTTTCATTGGTTACTATGTGATACCATTCCGCACTCCAGACTCACGAACCATCAACTTTAAAGAACATAGGTCTGGGAGCTAGATAAGCCAATGTAAAAATCTGAGATGTCCACGCCCACCTACAGGGTTAAGATTGGAACTGTTAACCAACTGTTAATGGGTTTTGCATTAAATGTATCTTAACCCATTTACACCGGCTAACGGTTCTAGACGCAGCTCGATAAAAGCCGATAAGCTGGGGACTGCTAGTGGCACATTCCTGCTGCATAGCGCATGCATTCATGGACAACGGCTGAATGCCTGCACGTACACATTCCACCCAATGTGCAGCTGTCCGTGGCCGAACAATACCAGCATCAAGGGGTTAATGTGAAATGTATTTCACTGGCCCTGAATACACTGCTAGTATACATGTAGAATAGAAAATTGAGTTCGACTTGCTTGTCAAGTTTGCCCATGCATCTGGGGTGCAGCATCACCATGTATAAACATTGTGACTAATGATGTTTGTTTTCCCAGTGGTATGTATTCTGCTAAGCAAAGTATCAAATGTGTCTTCCAAATTGTTTTTCATCGTAGACTGTACAGTATGATTTCAACACGTACATGCTTGCCCATAGTGACCCCTGTGGATTTTTGTAGACACAGGGGTGCATTCCACACGAATGTTAACATTAATGTTAGCATGGCCCATCACAAATATGCCAACACAAAGCTGGACATACGTTGAATTTTTTTTTTAAATGGCAAGTTTTAAATTCTGAAAAAAAAAAATAAAAAAAAAAAATTTGTTATTTGAGGTGAAAGTTTGCCAGCTACATGTATATGAAATAGCTGGGGAACTTGGGTGAAGATAATGGAAAATTTCTGCTCCAACAAATGTCAGTCATATTGGAAAAGATTAGAGCATGACTCGCTGTCAACTTGAAAAGTGTGTGAAATTCGGGCATAACTTTTATTTGTTAAAAATGGTCGGTTGAATAATCAGTGTGTTCTTGGCTTCAATATTGCAAATAACCTCTATTTGTGTAATAATTTGTGCATCTTCTATTTGTGTTCTTTGTGACTATATGAAAACTAAGCCTCGCAGCTCCTTAATGCCTGTGCATCTTCCATAATCCAATAATAACATGATCAAATTGATATTTCAGCATTAAACTTGCCAAAAACTAATTATGTATAAGACTTTGGAATTAGAGGGACATTGAATGTCCTTCAATTACATAAAAACTCAATCAACTCATTACTCACGTCCATGGCACTCATCGTCATTAGAGTCATCCTTTAGCCTTAAGAGAAAGATATCTGAAGAACAGAATGTTTTGCTGTACACTCAACGACTGTAAAATTATACAGATTTATAAGTCGATTGGCCAAAAAGTAAGCAAGTTATTTGTTACAGTGAGAACATGACTGCATGCTGACAAATGCAGTTTTCACAAGCATGTTGAGCACAGATAATAATACTGGAGTCTTTTGTAGCGCACGTATCTTCCAACAATTAGGTACTCAAGGTGCTGGTAATTATGTCTATTTTTAAAGACAGGTAAATGAAATTTATGAGAAATATGAGACCCTTTATGTAGCACCTTTATAAAGATAAAAACACATACAGTATATATATTCACGGCCAGAAATGGTTTGACTGCACTAATGAACCTAGATTTGTCATGCAGTACCTACAGGGAAGGGGGAACTAACAAGGTTTCATCAGTAGAAAATGATGTGCCGAGTAGTGCTGTGAAGTTTAAATACTGCTGCAGTTTATTTCTTTCTTATCAGTATTGTCACAGCTACTGTTGGGACTTGAGTGACCAGAGATTAAGTCGATGCTCTAAACACCCCCCTCCCCCTATAAAAAAAAAATACCCAAAATTCTAAACAGAATAATGAATCCATTTTCAATTTCCATGTCCATGTAATATGTTTCATATACAGCATGCTGTTAAGCACCATAGAGTTATGTAAAGACAGCTGTTTTTTTTCTGTATTTTGGAAATGAAGAATTCTTGAAGTGTTAATTTTTGGTCCGTATGTAATTTTTATAGATCTTAACAAAACCCAGAAATCTTTGTGCCAAGCACAAATTGAAAACATGTTAGAACAACAAATTTAGTTTTGATTATATTAAGCAGAGCATTATTTTTCTTGAGAAAAGCATGACATACAAATACCTTTCGCAGAATGTATAGTTCATTTGGCCCAATGTCTATAGCTAACAGCCATGGCAGCAGACTGTTTTGTTTCTCTCTTTAACTTTAATGAATCCCTATTTTCCCTCTCCCACCCAATTTGAAATACATCGGCTCCCATGATTTTGATGCTCTTGTCCATGCACCGGTAGCAAGGACTTATTTTACTGCCTTTTAAACGATTTCTACTTTCACTTTGTCAGACCTATTAAAAAAAAAATGATTCCACATAAAAAATTCACTCTGTTTCATAGTCCTTATTTTCAGTTTGATTTCATATAGGGCCTACATGTAGATTTGAGCAAACAGTGGTTAATTTTGGGTAAAAACAATTCAATGCAATTTTGTTTTTGAAGCTTTACATATAAAAGAATCATTTTTTATTTGGAGAAACTAACAGTACTAAAATGCTGATAAAACTGAATAACAAGAAATTGAACAAGTCTTTGCTATTTTTCATTTCTTTTAATGTAGTTATGTCAAGTGTATGACACTCCACTGTATACATGGTATAAAACCAATGTTGTGCTGAATGCTTGTTTCTGTACTGGCAGATTACACACTGGTTTTGCCCTACATTTAGAGGTACTGCAGAGTTTGTCATTTAGTTTAATTGTAAATGTTTTTGTTCTTAATGCAGTTGCTTCTCATCAACAATTTAGAAACAATTAAGAATACAATTTGTTTGGTTACTTTCTTGTCATTCTATTTTTTACAATTGTTATAAATGTAAAACAAACAAACCCCTCTAAGGTAACTTTTTTAATGAAATAAAAAGTGGAAGTGAAATTTCTGCAAATAAAACACAAACTATAATTTGTCCATTTGCATTTCGTGTTTATTGTCCTCTGGCCTTTATTCATGTTCTATCTTTAAGTTACTTTGTGATTTGTTCTGCTTTGTATTGCACCCTGAACATCACATTCTGATGGATACTGGTGCATTATAATATTGGTTATTTATAATATATTTCTTATTACCTTTAACAATGTTATGAGCATTAAGGTGGAACTTTCAGTATTAGAAATAAGCACATAAGTATATTTACTGCACACAAGATTCTAGTGGTATCTAACTCACACAGAGGCCATTTCTGCCTTCACATGCTAGATGGATGTCTCAGACTCAACATCTAAAAGCAATTTTCTGATTTGAAGACCTCTGGAGCACTGCCCATTTAGTGATGGTGTTTTAGCCCTGTTGATGTCATGTCTTTACATTGTCAATGTGAGGGCGGCCAATCAGTGCCGGCAACTATTGAAATCACAGGTGTGACTAAGAACCAGGATCAGACTTATTCCAATGGAAGATTACACATTTTTGGTTCATCATCTACTTGAATTTACTTCAAATTTTTCCTTTGAGTTGCAGTGTTGTTGGGAACAAAAGCCAGAGATTAGCTACAATACACTTGTACAACCAAACGTTCAACATGCATAATGTGGCTTCCAGCTTTGCCAAAATCTAGTCTTTTCAGATGTTAACAATATGGGCTCCATGCACAAGTATCCCCTCAACGGTCCAAAGGGAGAGTAGGGGGAGACAAATGGGAGGGACGTTTGAACGCATTGCCGATGATGCCTGGAGGTCAAGCGGAGCTCACTATGGCTATTGTGCACATTCAGAATGAAATAAGTTGTGCGTACTATGCACCAGTACGCGCAAACAGGTACGCGCAAGAGGTTTGTGCAAGCTACTGTCCGTGGACAGAGTCCATAAGAAACAATTCCTGTGTCATTGGCAGGATAACAGTCACAAATTAAAGAAAGCCACACCTTGGTTTAAAGCTTTGCGGTTATTATGGCAACAGCAGCTTATCCAAGAAGAGCTCACTACACCCAGCTCCTGATGCACACAGCTCATGGCATTCCTGGCTGAAATCTTCCCATGGTGAATCTGTGGATGTAATAACCACAGATCTGTGCAAGTTTAAGAGTGCATCACCTCTGGAGTGTTTGCAGTTGATCCTGAAGTGTATCCATGACCTCCAAGCTGTGGGGGGAAAGAACAAATGCCATAATCAGTTTTTTGAACACAGGTCATTGACATTTAAACTTTAATAGAACGTTTAACTACAATTTCCACTGTGTGGGACATGAACATATTATTTTAGTTTGAAAATCAAAGTTGAATATCTTTTAATAATAAATTTCATGAACATGCTACTGAAAAATGGCACTACACTCAATACAAATTGGTAAGTCAGTTGATGGTTGAATCAAAGGAAAGAGCCTTGGTGGGGAGTGGCAGAAAATGACTCAAACGAAGAAAATGGCTGATTTACCTTCTTTCAATTGCTTCAGCCCTGTAAGGAGAAAGAATAAATGTCGCAATAACTACGTCGTCCAAAATAGGTACAGAAGGTTAAGTTAAAATGATTACAAATGCCATGACTTAAAGCTACAGTCCATTTGCAGCTATCCAAAAAGCAACTGTCATAATTAGGCCCCCCCCCCCAAAAAAAAATTGTCAATTTTTTTTGTGTACAATCATATGGAGGCGTCTGAGTGTAGTCAAGGGTTAAAGGTATATATTGATGGTTTTGGGTGTTTTTTTCTTCTCATTTTTCCAATAAAACAAATCAGGGTGGGGGCTGTCAGAATAGGGTACGTAGGGAAACCAGAGCAGAACTATTTTTTTTTGGCCTTATCGTTGGAAAACATACTTGGTTGAAAGATAGTAAGGGAACTTAACTCCCTGTCAAATTATTCTTTCTGGCATGCTAACATTTTGAAGAAATCAACGAAAGAAGGCCTTTGTTGAAAATGTCCATTAATAGTTCGTTTTTTTTATTCGGCTAAGCATGTGCAAGCGTTGACACGACGCACACGCGCACTCTTGCTATAATTTGTCGGATCAGTGCGCAACATCGGGTAGCTGCAATCGGCTCAGCGCAAATGTGTCTCGTACGCTGAATTCAGGCCCAATTCAAAACGTAATTCAGCAACTTTTGATTTGAAATCGAGATCCTGGAATGTTGTTTTACTTGAAATTTTACAGCTGAAGCTGACCTAAAAATTCATCAGGTTTAGTTGTTCAGCACCCTTCTTTAGATTTTGAGCATTTTTGTTTCTTAATTAAAATGAACAAAACTCTCAAATTACAAATGATGGACTGCACCTTTCAGTCATTCAATGATGGAAACATTGCTCAAAGTGAAGACAGGACTGACATCAAATATCCTATGAAATTCTTCTGCCTACAATGGTATCGTTTGGAAGAACTAACACTGAAGGTGGTTAATTCACACGGCAAGTCACCTTGCCTGCTCTATTTTGTTACAAAGGTTTGTCACAATATTTCAACCACTTGTTAGAAAGAAGTACAAATACTCAATACCCAAATGGAAAAAAAGGACATTACTAACTGGATTTCTTCCACGGCAAACTTCATGGCTCTGACAATTCACAATTCAGTGTTACAAAAAAGGACAGTGTAAAAAATACTCACTGAAATTGAAGCTGTGATACCATCAGACTCATCTTTTTTAAATTCTGTAAAAAACAAAGAAGAAAATCACACGGTTTTAAATTCACTCAGAAATATTATGACCAAGGCCAAAAATAAATCATTCCTGTAAATGTGACAACAATAAATGTGACTACATTGAAAATGGGAAAAATGAAGACTTTATCGGTGTAATCAGATAACCTAAACTGTCATGAATACCTGTCAAAGAATAAACACTATGAACATGTGCAAAGAAACTTCTTGCACAAATCCAATGCGGCAAAAATCAATTGGACTACTCTGTTTGTCAAAATACCCGCACACTTGTAATGATCATATTCATTCTAGCATGTAACGTGTCATGACATGCAATGTGTTATGCTCAACTACCTTTACAAGACTTTACACGCTTAGGTGTTGGACGTTAGTAGGAGTTATTTCCAGAATTCTTGCACTTACATGAGCTGAATTGTCAACGTTTGCTTCATGAGTAGCCAGATTCCGTGCTGCTTGCATCAAGTGCTGTAATTGAGGGGAAAAAAAGATCCAGGACATCAGTTTTCTTGTTAGAAAGTTGTATAAAAAGACAAAAAGCCATAATGTAGTTTTTAAAGCAATATTATTGTCATACCTGTATATCCGAGCTGGAAGGACTGGCTATCGCATATATTTACTTCACACACATTGCAATCATAATATGTACATAGTTTCTGCTTGTTTGTTACTCCTCACTTATTGTTTTGCTGTTGTGTCTTCTGGAATCGAAATGTACAAGAAACAATTCAAGTCCATTGCCAGCTACGCGGATACTGAATCGGGGTCCATTATTTGAGAACGAAGCAACACAAAAGGAATGGGAGTTGCTGAAAAAAATTGTAAGTCCAAACCAACCACCCTGTTAATTGCCGGCTACGCGGATACGGAGTGGGAGTGCAGTGGAGCTACTCCTAGAACTATGAGGCTCCACGTAGTGTTGTCAGCACAAAACACTAATTAAGTACAAAACGTCCATCCCGACTTCTGTCTGTTTTCGGCAAAAATGATGAAAAATATGCCCTTTCCGCACTGAGCCAACCTAACACTTGAAACGAGCACGCACGCAGATTGATCGCGCGTCGCAGGGGGGGGGGGGGATGGTGTAGAAGCGGAACGATAATATGCGCATGCGTACAAGTGCAAGTACGTACCCCCCGCGGCGCGCTCCGAGCGATCAAACCCAAAAATGACTGCGATCATTCTGGGCGCGTGCTCGTTTCAAGTGTTAGGTTGGCTCTGTGCGGAAAGGGCATATTTTTCATCATTTTTGCCGAAAACAGACAGAATCCACCGATGTTTGTTGGGTGCACATAACGTGAGTATGTCATGAGGTATTGTACGGAGTTTAGGGGCAAACTGTGCAGCGGTTCTGTGGGGAAAACCTTAGTTGGGATGGACGTTTTTGTACTTAATTAGTGTTTTGTGCTGACAACAATTTTGCGGGGTTCTGAACCTATGAGGCTCCACTACGTGGAGCCTCATAGTTCTAGGAGTACAGTGGAGCATCAACACAAAAGGAATGGGGAGTTGATAAAATTTTTTTAAGTCCAAACCAACTACCCTGTTGGCGGCTACCCGGATACGGAGTGGGAGTGCAGTGGAGCATGACGCATAGTACATACAAGTAGTGCTGAGAAGGTTTATTCATTATTGAGGGCAATCAACCGTGACTCCAGCCTGCTTGACTCCGTAGCCGGCTACGAGGTGGATAGATTGAGTGGCGGGGTATTCTGCAATTGTGCCGAAAAAAAGTGGTGTCCTACTCCTAGAAACACTTGAAACGAGCACGCGCGCAGAATGCATTATGATCGCAGTCATTTTCGGTTCGATCGCTCGGAGCGCGCCGCGGGGGGTATGGTGTAGGAGCGGATTGATAGTATGCGCATGCGTATAGGTGCATCAAACCCGAAAATGACTGCGATTGCTCGTTTCAAGTGTTAGGTTGGCTCAGTGCGGAAAGGGCATATTTTTCATCATTTTGGCCTAAAAACAGACAGAATCCACCGATGTTTGTTGGGTGCACATAACGTGAGTATGTCATGAGGTATTGTACGGAGTTAAGGGGCAAACTGTGCAGCGGTTCTGTGGGAAATGGCTTATTTGGAATGGACGTTTTTGTACTTAATTAGTGTTTTGTGTTGACAGCAATTTTAGTGGTGTCCCACTCCCAGTACGGAAATCTTTCCCATTTGTACAAAATGTTTTCTCTTCCAACCCTCCTCCTGCCCGAAACAGTCCCGCCCCTTCATGACCTCTGACCTCGTTAGATTTAGATCCGCGAAGAATCTGCTTGGCTAGCCCTCCAAGATCAGCGACGTTTTCCTGTAGTTTTATCGGCAATCTCGGGTCCATATCTAGCGGCTGTTGCTGTGCAGCTTGAGACGGCCTACTTGAGGTGAGCATGAAGTGTCGTAACACTGGATCGTAACTCATTTTCCATCACAAAAGGAAAATCATTGACGTGACACGGTAGGATTCGCAGTAAGTAGGACAGGACGTGTTTCGTGTTTAGTGTGTTCTCGCTGGTGTTACGCGTCATTGTCAGTGAACATTGCGTGTATGTGTACCAGCGAATCTGAGAAAACTGCGCGATGTACATGTACGGTACGGTATGCATGCACATGTGTTCGCATGATAATCCGGTTCGTAAGTGTGACGTCATCTCAACTTACTGTACATGGTGTAGCATAGCACCAATGGAACCGGAAGTTAACGCAACTTGAGTGTTTAGCCAATGGGCGCTCGTAATCAGTGGTGCGTGCGCGTGTATGACGAAGTCACTTACGAACCGGATAGTGATATGAAAAGGGGGCTGCAGGGGTCAATGTCACACAATTCACAACACATTTTTTTGAGGTAGAGAAGACAGTGGCCGACCTCAACAACTTCTGGGCCAGTTCACAATTCACAATACAGTGCCGTAAATAGGTCGCTCACAAAAAAAAACATAAACAGAAAAACTGTGCTTTTCTCTGGTCATGCTGGTTGCAGTGCTAGTAGAATTTTCTTTTCCCAAACTACACCCACTTATCGTCAGACCCCCTAAAGCTACGTGGGCCTTTTTCTACGCCTTTACCTTCAATATGTGTGTGACAACGCGGGCGCATAATGCAAGCGTTATCTGCACAGAAAATGGAGGGTCGAGGATACATGTTACATGGTTGTTAAGCGCCCTCTACAATACTTTTGTGATACGTACGTACATATGATGCTCATTGCAGCAATAGTTTTTGATGATAATTTTCTGTCTCTTCAAAACTATTGCAATAAATCAGAACGGTATAACTTAAATCATATAACGTTATTACTAACAACAGTGACAGTGTACAAACTTATTTTGGCAACAGTACTATCAATATCATGACTAGTCCGAGTAACTTGGACCAAACTTATCGTCTTTTTAACATTCGGACACTTACTATCGCCAGACCATGTCCGAATGTTAAAAAGGCGATAAGTTTGGTCCAAGTTACTCGGACTATATCATGACTATCTTGCAGACATTGGTACCACTTTCATGACTTTTGCTTTTATAGTTTTGTTAATGATTATAGTTTTTTGATGACTAATCTTACTATTGATGGCCATCTCAAAACCCTCCATTTTTCTGTTACCATAGGCTATACACGTGCAATAAAAATCGGTTGTATCAACCTTTACAATGTTTTGACAGCTCTTCAAACTACCTACCGGTACGCAACACCACTGATTATAAGGCGAGTTAACAACAGAAGCATCAAGATCCTGTTTGAAATCAGCACACAGTTGACTCCAGACATCATGAGGCGTGCCGATGTATATGTTGCGTGTATCCCATTGATGATGTTGGTAGTGTCTATTTCAGCTTGGAAGTACAATTTCCTTGTTGAGGTAGATAAGACAGTGGCTGACCTCAACAACTTCTGGGCCAGTACAGGTTTCTGGTAGGTTCATAATTGCATAGTTGCATCTTTTATCATGTTTATGGCTCATTTTCGGGGGGGGGGGCAGAGCCTAGTGCCTATGGCCATCTGTGTGCCTATTCCATTTGCAAAATAGTGATAATAGAAATATCCCTTTTAAAGTTGTAATTTGAACACTTTCTGGTTTCTCAGTACAAGCATTTTTTCAAGCTATTGTTCTACAGCAAACGTGAATATTAGTTCACTATCGAAAGACCAATATTCTTTTTGCCTTCTCGTATACCGATACATTTTGTGAAAACGCTTTTTAAACACTACGTTTTCATTAAAATTTAAAAAATCAATTGAAGAAAAGTCCCTAATGTGGCTAACATAGTATTGTGACTGTGTTTGGATGACTGCATTATTAGATTCTTAAGGCAGTAACAACTAATGCTCAAAACAATGATCAATAAAACTAACAGTGCACAATATGAACCTCTATATTAAACCTGTTTCTTGAATTGTAAATTGTAGAGGAACATCGTTGCATACAAAATATTGAACATGCATGATAATGCTTTCTATCTACATTTAGTTGTACATGAAGATAATCTAACCTCTTCACAAATAAATATGTGTTTTTTTAACAGCCCTCCCCTTCCACATCAGAAGTCATCCGAGTATTTTTTGAGTGAATCTGAAGTACAGAATTTGATTTTGATTGGCTCTGTGCCTCATGGAGGCATTCAGCAGGTCCGTATACACTGGCTGCTAGATCTCATCCAACTCAGGTAGTGTACTCTGTCAGTGGTGTGTCCTGGTATTCAAAACGTTCAGAAGCAAAAGTATTCTACTATAGTCATGCTCATAGCAACTTATTTTTTTCAATGTGCTCAAGGTTTTTCAAAATACGGGTAAATTTGTACTCAACAAATGCAGAATGTCAAGCAGTTGTTGCCAAGTTTAGATCATAGTACAGTATGTCCGACAAATAGCACGTATTTCTTTTTCTTTTTTCAATGACCAGTTAAATAATGGATTCTTATAAGCAAAACTACATGCACAAAAAATATCAACAAAGTTTATGGAAACCTTTTTGCAAAAACCAAATGTAGTGCCCCAAACCGCTGTAACTATGATAATACTCCCTGTATTGCCCGTAACTGCCTGAACACACTTCGGTTTTATGGATTCATCAGAATAAACACAATGTAATACAGCGTAGTAAGAAACTGTTTTTGCATTTTCCACTGAGTAGGAGTATACAGACCAGTGGGTAAACATGCTCCGTAGCCGAATCTTACATGCAGGATCATGTGCACTATGGATGCTATGCATGCATCATTGGGAGTGGTCTGAGGAAATCACTGAGGCTGAATATATAGCATATGCCCATATGCCATACATTTAATTATTTTCGCTTTTTGACCAGTTCGCCCACGGTCTTTCAAAAATGGCTGCCGATATACGATATGATATACGATAGTTCCAAGCGTACATACATGTACAGTGTGCGCTGTATCAATATTTGACGCGCATTTGTCCATGTAAACATATTGTGATAATCTAACGGGACAATTGTCCGTCGTAATTATATTTCCAAACATCCCAAAAAGTGAACCACGACATTTGAAAAATTGTGAATCGTGGTGGTGGAGAAAAAGTGAATCACAACTGCCTAAGAGAGCAACTTGTATTTTACAGAACACCAATCAGTCTCCCCAATATGGATTAAAATAGCTTTTTTCTGCGGTTCTCTGTATGCTATCCAGTCTTAGTACAGTAGAGGGAATAAATGCATTGAAACTTTACGGTGTGCACCACACAAGAACTGTAATGTTTGGTGCTACATGTACTTTGACAATCGGTTGTTTTTTAAATTTTCTGCACAGTGTTGACAATTCGACAGGTCAGATCAGCTTCAACTTTGACCTGCTAGATCAGCTGATTGACCGACTATGGAGCAATGGATTGCGGCCAGGCTTTGAGCTCATGGGGAACCCATCTAACTGGTACACTGACTTTGAAGATGCCCATCAGGTCTACATGTGGAGAGACATGGTCACAGTGTTAGCCAAGAGATATATAGGTAGAACCATTGATGAGCTGTTTTACACTGGTTTCAGAGTGGCATATATTCCAGAATTGTGCTGAGTATAAATGTATGAACTGTATAAACAAGTACCCCCTTAACGGTTAGAGGAGACAACTAGGAGGGACATTGTAATATATAGGGCTCGTTCCATCACGGCCATTTCTGTAGGAGAAGTGCAACTGCGTATTTTACGCAATGAAGCACGCATTGCGCAGTGTTGAAAATGTTCCAAACACGCGCGCTTGTAATTGCTAGGAATGTGTTTGAAATATGACGCAGCTGATGTTCGTTATGCAAGTTGACGCTCAAAATGCCGATGCATGTGGATGGTCTGTAGGAAATGACGTCATTTGAACGAGACCTACATGTTTTACTGGATGCGTATGATGCTCACATGAAGGCGCCTAGGGATGTGCACATTCAGAATAAAATAAGTTGTGCGTACTTAACACATACATACATGTACATGTACATGCGCAAACCGGTACATGCTCAAACCAGTACATGCGCAATCTACTGTTGGTGCACGGAATCCATAATGAGTGTCTCTGGTCGACCCAAATAGATTTGGATTCAGACAGGCAAACTTTGTTGATAATTCTGTTGACTATAGACTCTGGAGTCTACTTCAAAACTGATTTCTTGTAATGTCTTGTTTGTTCAGATAGATATGGTCTGGACTACGTGGCAGAGTGGAATTTTGAATCTTGGAATGAACCAGACAATAGGGATTTTGATAATCTGAACTTCACAGTAAAAGGTAAAGTGAAGAAGGCTTTGAACACTGCAGTTTTAAGAAATAAATACTTAAGACAGTTTAACCATTCCTATTTGTCGAGAGCCCGTCACGTGGTTGGTTGTAAAAGGTTGATAAAACCCGACTGCTTTGAACAATTTTTTCCCCAAGTACCGCGTGCAGTACACGCCATGCGCGCACCATTCTCCATATACATGTAAGGAGATTTTTATTCTCGCACATACCATAGACATAGCTAGAGGGGTGTTTCACAAAACATGAAGTAATATTGTTAAACAAAATCGTTGGAAATTTATAATTTTTGACTTGTTTTGACCTTTTGACCGAAGGTATTTATGAATGGGAATAAATATGTGCTTGGTAGGTATTAAACGAGTACGTTTAAAACCGGCTAGGGGCATGGTCACTGTATAATTAAGGCGTATAAAACATTTTCAAAATGTTAAATACCTTAGACTAAGACAGTGCCAGCTTTAAACAGCTGTGATTTCATGTTGTTTGCATAACAGTTGTCGGATTTTCTCTGTCAGTGACTTTGAAAATAGTTGGCACAATTTCTTATCAAAAGATATCTCTCATAGTTTTTCATGTATAAATCAGTTTAAAAAAAGGGTAAGAACTTCTCTACTTTAAATGATTTTCTAATGAACACTAGCACTATTTCAGAGATTATTTGTTGTTTTTCCCCCAGGATTCCTGAATTACTATGATGCTTGCTCTGAAGGTCTGAGAGCAGCGAGTCCCAAGCTGCGTTTTGGTGGACCAGCAGGAGGTTGCCATGATCCCTCACACTCAGTCATATGCTGGGCATTGTTACAACACTGTGAGAATGGAACTAATTACTTCACTGGGGAGAACGGTGTACGCATTGACTTCATCTCCTTCCATCATAAGGTAGAAATCTTGGAAAACATTTATGTTTAATCCATTCAAAGTGCCTTTACCATCCCAAATTTTTCTGCGTGCAGAAATACACAACAGACAATAAGAAACAAAAAAGTATTATCATTATCAGATTTTAAAGGAAAAACCCCAGCCTAAATATGTGACTGTATGTTTACGGGAAACGTTGCAATGCACATCCTTCTGCACATTTAAAAAAAAAGGGTGTCCGCAGGCGCACATTTTTAAAACTGCATTCAGTGATTTTTTTTTCCAACTATAATATTTTGGGTGCAATAATCTCACACAGAATTTGAAACCATTCATTTCTTCACTTTGAGCAAGATTTGTCTCCTTAAAATCGGTAGGTTTGTTACTGCATGCCTTAAATCATGGACTCTGAAGTGAAATTCAATCGTCACAGTCGGTTATACATCGACAAATAATGTGACAGAGGTTCAGTAAGTGTATAACATCCTCCTTTTTCGCTTTCTGTCTTTAATAGAAAATTTCATTTGGTGGTTTCACTTGTTTCAGGCTTCTCTTATTTTGAATACACACATCAAACTCTTTCTAAAAGGAGTTATCCAAGACCCCGTTCCCACTAGATCCACCAATTGGGGGATCTGATCCACCTTTTGCCAAATTGCCGGATCAGATCCCCAATTGGTGGATCAGATCTGGCAATTGTGTGTAGTGGGAACGCTAACCGTTAGGCCTATAAGGTGGATCAGGATCAGATCCAACTTTTTTGATCCACCTCTGGACCAGGATACAGATCCCCCAATTGGTTAGAATTCTGATAGCGCTGTTTGAAAACTGACCCGTCCTAGCATGCAACACTGGCACTCCCACAGAGCGCGCGTAATTCCGAACTCAGTGACCTTTCGGACTTGACATTTCCGTTCAAAAAGGTGGATCAAGCATAAGTGGGAACGCGACTTGCGGTTTCATTGCGGTAAGATAACGATCACACCAAAATGCCGGATCTTGATCCGACTTTTCCCAAATCAAGTGGGAACGCGGTGCAAATGTCACTGAAACATTTTCATGATTTGCATTGTGCGTATCTGTCTGAATTGTTTTGCCATTGTTTAAAGACAGCTTTTCCATTTTTTTTTTACAGGGTAAAGGTCATTCCATGTACATTTTAGACAAAGAGATTCAAACCATTGAATACATACAGAGAAACTATCCACGTTTGTCCGGCGTTCCAATATTCAATGAGTAAGTACAGATATCTGTCCAAGTGAATAGCAGTTTACTTATATGATTATTTCCTCTGAACTGGATTGCTGTTCTTACCCTATTTTTTCCATCCCCAGAAATATGAAGACCGGTTTCCTTACTTACAACCCTTTTCATTGGTTTTGCCTTGTATTTCATTAGGCTTGTATTACACTGTCACAAGGTGTTTTCTTTTCTGTTTAAAGTCTCAGTTTAATTTCCAGAAATAAACCTTTTCGCACGCAATGAGCGCTTGCCAGATAATACTTCTTTCAAGTTCCATTAGAAGATCATTACAGATCAAATTCCTCTAAGATGTTGCCGAATGACAGCATTCAGAAATTGAATTTGTCGTATATAAATCAATTAGACGAATTTAATTTCTTGACTAACAAGGTTTGGCGTAGACTAGATGATACGATCAATTCTCCGGTACAGAAATGTGTACTTGTTGTTTGAATTGCTTGAACTGAATTTTAAATTGTCACACAAAAGATGAAATGCAACGTTGGAAGTGCACTTAATTGATGGTGATGGACAAATATGAATATTAGAAACGGTGATTCGAATGATAAACGTTTAAAAAATGTATTTATCCTTCAGTTGTTTTTTTTGGGGGGGGATTTAAATCTCATTTGTTACCCACACAAGAAGAATGGTATTTAGATTACTATAGGTTTGTTCAATCTGTACTGAATGAGCATTACTTGTTGATTTTTAACTAAAACGAGATTATGAGCACATGTACACATTACAGGCCGATTAGATAATTGTTGTGTAACATATAAGTCTCATCAAATTGAAGGACCCACTTTTTTGTTTACAAACTTTTTTAAGAAGAGAAAATTAATGTATATTCCCCTATTTGGAAGCTGTGAGTGACAGCATTACAACTGCAATTTGTTTCAGCTCAAACCGTTTCACCGATTTTATTATTTTGAATATTGTTTTTTTTAAAGGGAAGACACAACATTTGCAAATGTAAAAGAACAAAATGATCAAATTATCACGAAATACCTTACTGGATTGTTAGGGAATGACAGTCTAAAGCATCCTGTAAAATCGTGGCTTCTGGTGTGCTGACATTTTAAAGAAAAACTGTATTTTTCCAACACTGGTCGGCCGACCAGCATTTGAGAAAACTGGCTTTTTTTAAAAACTACTCCTAATTTTTCATATTTTAGTCCGCATTTTCTCTGTGGTTACACACCTGTGAAGGGTTACAAGCCTGCTAGACTGTTTATCTGACCTTACAATTCCCAAAAGTCTATAAATTGCTCATTTCATCTTAAGTGGGGTCAGGAAATCAGACTACAAGAACATGATTGGTTTTCTTGGTTTTTCCAGCATCTACAAGCCCAAAACGTAAAACAAGTTAGTGTTACAATATTTGCTATAACATACTTATCCCCAAAATCCATTTATTTCTAAAAATTGCAGCAAAAGCAAATGTTGTACATTCCCTTTAAGAACCAGTTCGATATTTTGTTGTTGCTCTGTCCATTTCTTGAAACCACACATTAACCCACCGGCCCACCCGCTTCCCTTTTTTGAGGCTGCATCAAATTTGTATTACTTTTTTAAATTTTAGGCATAACATTTTTTAAAGATGTTTCAGAAGTTCAGTTGCTCCATCAGATGCCACACACATATTATTTTTGAAAACATGTTACCCTGAGATAAGAGTTCACAAAATTATTCTGATCTGTGGTTTAAAGAGGTTGTGGAATGCTCGAAGACATTTCCGTCATTTTTCGGGTATATGTAGCCTAAGGTGTAATGAAATAAAAACGACTATTGTTTTTGTCATAAAATGAGTACAAAAGGTACTTTTGAGAGCTGCTTTTCAAGTCCTGTCATGCCTGTTCCGACCCGAACGTGCAATTTGTGTTAAAGTCGTCGTTGCGGGCAGCAAACAAAACACAGTAAATCGTGACGTAATAAACAGGACTCCCGATCCCGACGCACAAATTGCACGTTCAGGTCGAAACAGGACCTGAAAAATAGCTCTCAAAAGTTCCCTTTGTACTCATTTCATGACAGAAACAATAGTCGTTTTTATTTCATCACACCTTAGGCTACATACATGTATACCCGAAAAATGACGGAAATGTCTTCGAGCATTCCACAACCTCTTTAACCATACCAATCGATGTTCAGCTAATACATAACAATGTTAACATTCAATCTTAAATTTAAATTGCGATCATTTCATGTTGGACAAAACTGTAACGAAAATACTTTGGTATCCCGATGAGAAATAACAAAAATCTAGAATATAATATGAAAGAAGTGTCATCTAGCAAGCACTCATTGGCCGAGTTTGGGCGGGTCTTGTTCTTGACACGGGTGTATCATTCTTGCAAACAACGACGGATAGGTGCATGGTGTGTGATCCTGTTCCGAGTGCAGTGTTCGTGGGTCATGTTCCCGCCGTTAGAGCGCGAGAACAATAATAAATACTCGTGTCAACTTGAGAACAGACCCCTCAAACAGACAGCCAGTCGGACAGCCATTGCGTGAGAAAAGGTTTCTGACTGTGTCAATAGGGGGCGCTGTTTCTTTGTTTTTTTCTCATGTAGAATTTTTGGCGTTTTTATCCCAGATTTTGTCATTCCCAAACAAACTGTGGATCGGGGAACAAAGTTTATTTTTCGATATGGTACACCATAATCTACATGTCTGTGAAGTTGTATAAAATTCGGCGAACCAGACCGCGTGGCGAGCGAAAAAAAAAGGCCTCGTCCCATGGACTATTGTTGACGTATTTCATACGCAGTTTTGTGTAAGTGCATCCAAGAAAAATTCACAAGCTTACTCGGGTAGGACTCCAACCTTTTTGATGCTGGAGCAGCTGTAATACTAAAGCTAATGCATACAATGACATCACAGTTTTGCTCATGAATATGGAAATTTGCATGAGTAGCAAAACCAAAGAGGCATCAAAACACCTTTTCAATTGCAATATGAAGACTGAATAAAGACAACGAGACATAATGGTGCTGTACATTCAAAGACTTGCATTAAAATTTTTGGCCCTTTATTTAGAAGTAAAATTTGATAATTTTATAGTGCAAGTTTGATTATTTTGATTGGGCAAATAAAAATATACGGCACTAAAAATTGTGTATCCGAGTATCCTAACTGAACAATTTGGTTGGTTCGGTTAGGTTCGGTTTAGAAGTTGTTCACCTATGTTCAGTGAATTTTGGCTGCAATTTTCCACTTAATATGTCTACCATACATTGCACTGCCTGGATTATAAGTAAGAATGCTGATAAAGAGTACTGTAGAAGATGCAATGTTTAGTCATTTGTATTTGCTTTGCAGTGAGGCTGATCCATTGGTTGGATGGAGCAAGCCAGAGCAATGGAGAGCTGATGCTACATACGCTGCAGTGGTGGTCAAGGTATGTTGGATTACATGTGGGCATTGTGGAACAATGTCAGGATAAGTATCCAACTTCAAAGCTACACAGTGGATGTGCACAAGTACCACTTCAATGGTTACAAAGGGCAGGGATGTTATTTCTCCGTTTTTTCCCCCCGGAAATCCGTTTTTTTGGGCCTGAAAAGTCCACCAACGTTAATCATGTGAATCCGTTGAGAAAATAGGGGGGTAGAATGTGCTAATTAATTATTCATAATGAGTTTTGCTTGCTGACCCCACGCCGTAATGGCTTCGCGCTCGCCGGTGTTTGCACTTCATGCATAAAATGTTCAGGTTTTTTTTGTCCCAGACCAATCACATCCCTGAAAGGGAAAGTTGGGGGAGACCCACTAGGCGGGTGAGACCCTTGTTTGTGCTCACTTCATGCCCTATGTGTGCGAACCAGTACGTGAATGCAGTGTGTCCCACTCACTCACTCTACCGCAAAGACATCTGGGGTCCGTTGCGCTGATCTCCTGTGTCCGCGGTTTGTAGCCTGGTTCCAGAGCCTCTCAACCTTGCTGGAAGGTCCCAATTGCTCGACCCATGATATCCTTGGTCGGCCTCGGGGTCTTGACCAGCCAGGTGCAGGGGGAATTCTGCCTCTGCCATTAATGGCGATGTTAAGTCCCTTCTTTGCCGGGGTATTGTTGGCGAGGCGGGCAGTGTGATTGAAGAGAGCTTCTCTGCGGTGACAGACAAGATGTCCAATGGTGGGTTTTTCGCTTCTTTGGGGGACCTCTGCATTGGTGATATGGTCATACCAACAGATTCCGAGGATGATCCTTTGGCATCGTTGGTGGAAAGCCTCGAGTCTTCTCAGATCGGTCTGGAGGAGTGTCCATGTGTCAGACCCGTAGAGAAGAACTGGGATGACACAAGTCTTGTATATTGCTATTTTGGTAGCGAGTTTAAGCCTCCTCAACTTCCACACTCTGTGCAGGCTGTTCATGGCTGATGAGGCGAGACCTAGTCTCCTTAGATTGTCAGGCTCACTACGTCCTGTGTTAGAGATCTTGCTGCCAAGGTAGATGAAGTCGTTGACAGCTTCAATGGATTGTCCGCGCAGGACTATGTTTGCAGGTATGTTTTCCCTGGGTATGTCTTGGAGTTTGGATTTCTGCCAGGAGATCTTGAGGCCAAGGTAGGATGCCTCTTGCCGAAACAGATCGAGCGTGTTCCTGACGGAGTTTGTTGTATGGCCGATTAGGGCAACGTCATCTGCATAGGTGAGGTCAGAAAAGTTGAACTGACCGATGTGATTCCCGCATTTGCCGTTGCTCACTCAAGGATCCAATCCATGGCACAGCAGAAGAGGGATGGAGCCAAGATACATCCCTGTCTTACTCCTGATCTTGTGTGGAAACTTGGAGAGGTGCTACTTCCTTGGCGGACCTTCGCAGTGGTGTTAGTATGGAGATCTTTAATGAGGTTAAGAAGATGCTCAGGAACTCCGTTGCCTTGAAGAGCTTTCCAGAGGGCATTTCTGTCAACCGAGTCAAATGCTGCCTTCAGATTGACGTAAGCCACATGCAGGGGTTGATTGAATTCCCGATGCACTTCACATAACAAACGAAGGGCAAGAATGGCGTCGACCGTGGAGTGCCCGGCAGTGAAACCGGACTGCTCAGGTCGTCTGTGTTTTGTGAGTAGATAACGTACCAGTAATACATGAGCGAAGTCTTTCCCTGGGACAGAGAGAAGTGTGATAGGTCTGTAGCTGCTACATTCGGTGCGGGGGCCTTTTCCTTTATACGAGGTGATGATGATGCCTTCTTTCCATTCTGCTGGGACTCTGCCAGACTGTCACACACGAGTGAAGAGCTTCTGGAGGGCTGAGCTGATAGAGTCGATGGCGCATTTTAGGAGCTCCGGGGGAATGTGGTCTGGTCCATCTGCTTTTCCTTCCTTGGCCTATTGATGGCTGCCTTGACCTCTTCCACGGTGGGTGCATCCGGAGAAACGTCGGGGGTCAGGAGGGGTGTTAACAAGTTGATCCAGCGCCTGACAGTGTGGAGCTTCTGGTTGGTTTAGGGCAGCCTCGTAGTGCTCTTTCCACCTGTCCAGAGTCTTTTGCTCGGTTAAACAGGGTGAACCATTGATTTTGTTGACAGGTGTACTCACGCTGTTATTAGATTTAGGGCGGAGTTCTTGAATGATTTTGTAAGCAGACTTGAGGCTGTTGTGGGTAAAGTTGTCAATCCTATGAGAGAGATTTTGAAGGTTATCTTCCCTGTCCTGTTTCGCTTTGGCCCTAAAGACTCTTTGCAGACGTCTGTATTCTGTGTGGTTGTTGTTCATCCTTGCTGCTGATTTATCTTTGAGGACTTTGAGTGTTTCCTCCCACTGGGGCTTTCTAAAGTGGTCACACAAAGCGCCATCTACTATTCGTGCTCAGAGTCCATTAGACTTGATCACATTATTGTCTCGCTTACCTGAATTGCAATCAACATAGGTCCACCATAAATGGCACCAGGTTCCTTGAACATGCATAAGTAATACCATCCACACGTAACGGTATTAACTGGGTTTTAAAGCTATAGTCCATCATTTGCAGCCATCCGAAAAGTAACTGGCGTAATTATTGTTGAAAAACAAACTTGGTTGAAAGATAGTTAGGGGACTAAACTCCCTGTGAAATTATTCTTTCTGGGAAGCTGTCATTTTGAAGTAATCAACGAAAGAAGGCATTTCCAACGGTGATTCTTAAGAAGCACTGTAGGAAAATTTAAATTAGTAGTTCGTTTTGTTATTCAGCGCAGCGCGCACAAGTATTGGAACGACGCACAGGCGCGCGCGGTTGTTATAATTCGTCGGATCAGTGCGCGACGTCGCGTATAGCTGCAATTCAAAACAATTCAAAACATGATTCAGTAACTTTTGATTTGAAATTGAGATCTTAGAATGCTGTTTTTCTCGGAATGTACAGCTGAAGCTTAGCTGAAACTTCATCAGGCAAGTTGCTCAGTATCCTTCATTAGATTTTGAACTCTTTTGTTGCTTCAAACGAACAAAATGCACAAATTACAAATGATGGACTGTAGCTTTAAATGGGTCTGCTGAGATGGAAATATCAGCCAATTTGCTCTGAAAGTTCTAATTTGTGAGGAGGTTTTAAAATGACATCCATATCATATTGTGGTTTTATTGTTAAAAATGTACTACTCAAGTGGCATGCATTCTGTAGTTTGGGAAATATTTTTTGGAGATTTGCATTGCATTGATTGTCCTAAAAATAGTTGTTTTTAATCGAGATCAAGAATTTGGCTGTTGAAAGTCCTTTTTCCCAATTAACATGACTTATTCTATTTGACATGAATAATGAAATAATGATTTGGGTTGATGATTATACCAGTGTTCCTTATATATTTAATATAAACATTTTAATTTTCTTTGTTTTTAATGTTCTTATCAATGGAATAAACAGCCAATTAAAGTGCCACCTGTCCTTGCTCCAGGTCATTGCTCAGCACCAGAATCTTCTGATCAGACAACGGCCTGACATGAACTACACGCTGCTTAGTAATGACAATGGCTTCCTGGATTTCAACCCTGACTTCTTCACTCAGCGGACATTAGTGGCTCGGTTTCAGATGAATAAGACCCATCCACCTAGCATACAAACTGTCAAGAAGCCTGTGCTGAGTGTCATGGGCCTCCTGGCGTTACTTGGAGAGATGCAAGTGCAAGTCATACCAGGTCAGATACAAGGCCTTGCCTCTGTGCACCTTGGATTTCCTAAGAATCAATTTTTGGGCCAACTATTGATTTTCATGCCCCGCGGCGAAGCCGAAGGGGCATACTGTTTCCGCCTTGTCCTTCGGTGGGTGGGTGTGTGGGTGGGTGACCACAAATTCGCTGCCTTGTGGAGACTCACACACAATAGTGAACAAAACATTGTAAAGGTCTCCACAGGGCAATTTCTATAGATGAATAGGTCTCCACAAGGTTTTCACGAAATAGATATATGGGTTTTACTCAAAAACTAGGAATTTCCAAGGTGTGTTTATTTGTCGCAGATGGAAGAGTTTTAGAAAAGGGATATTAATTCCAAATTTCAGCCCAGGAAACTTATTCTGGTTAAAATAAGAGCATTTTGAAAATTCACTTTCAAAATTGAACACTTTACTACACGGGAACAAAGAAATGTCTCCACAAGGATACAAATTTTGGAAGTGGTGGGTGTGTGTGTGTGTGTGTCCGGACAAATCTTGTCAGCGCGATAACTTGAGAAATACTTAACATATGAACTTCAAATTTGGTTTGTGGATTGTTCTTAGTAATCCTAAGATGCCTGTTGTATTTGGGGCCGAAATGTCGAGGGTCAAGGTCACAGTGTCTAAAACAATAGAAATTTGGTATTTACTCTGAGATCATAGGGATTAATTCATATAAAACCTACAGAAAACACTAATGATGTCAATGAACGTTCCATGTGAGCCAAGTACATGTACATGTAAGTTGATGTTAAAAGAGTGGTGTTATGTCATGGGAACAGTCCCGGTTGCGGGGCATTTGTGTTTGTAAACACACCTGACTTGTTGTTTATGTTGCTGCCGGCTGTGGCAAACTTTTCAGATTTCAGTGATATGGTTAAAAAAGGTTTAAAAGGTTTCTCACTGGATACATACCAGATTAGTCACAAGGCCAACCACTCAAAGGTGTAGGCTACAAATTAGAGAGCATAACATAATCGAAAAGGATATAATTAGTCTTTTGTGTTAGAAACACTTATTCTGAGACTTATTGATATTACTGCATTGTGAGTCATTCAACTTGAGTCATGATTCTGGTTTCAAATTAAGTCCTTAGTAGCAGGCAAGCATCTAGAGTGTTTACTGCTGTTTACTCTGTTGACTGCTGTCAAGTGTTTAGTGGCATATTTTTACACAAGTAATAGTATAAATATAAAGGTATTAGTTTATGTCAATGACTATAATGATATTTAAGTCATGCAGACACTGGCAGAGATGTAAGTAATGACAGTGACGTCGGCATCTTAGCATCAGTGCACCACCCATCCAGAGCCAATGGATCATGTGACAGGTAAAGATGAACTTTATGAAGAAATAAGAACACAACCTTCCTTATTGTCCGAGGGTAAATATAACTGATTGACCAGTCAGTAATGTACAGTATGCAGGTACAACATTAGCAATATAGACTGGTCTCCGGCTGTACTGCATACAGTTTACTTGGTGTGAAAATGTATCGTCAAACTTAGTCACTGTTTGATTAAAGGCTGGTGAATGTACAAGCTTGCAAACATAACCTAGGACCAGTAGCATGGTTCTTACTTGCCAACATGTAGGTGAAGATCTCTGGATCACAATTGGGGCATTCAGTCAGCAGATACACCGGTAGTTGTTGATTAAGGGAAAAACAGCTTCTCAAGGGTAGTCTCAAGGCGAAGTTGACTTTACTTTGAAATTGTTTTGAAATTTATCTTTTTAAGTATGTAAACAGTTCTTCTTCCAGACTTGTACTTCTTGACTAAAACAATTCAAGCGGAAGCAAAACTGATCATTGGACATATTAATGGATGAAAATAAAGGAATGCTGCATGACAAAGTTACATGCCACAGTAACCAACTTTCCTGATTGCTTCAGTTGGCAGGGGAGCATTATCATCTACAACAGCAATGACACCAGCAATCTGGCAGGCATGGACAATGTCAAACTCACTATCAAAGGAGTGCCAACAACAACCCAAAGTAAGCAAACCTCTCATCATACCATCTCAAATCTTCCCCATGAAAACAAAATTTGCTCCCAACTAGATCTAAGTAAGCTTGCATCTGCATAAACAAATGCTCCAATTTGAGAGCCCATGATGTTGCCCTTGATGAATATAGACATTTCTAACAGGAAAAAAAACTTGCTCAGAATTTAAAACAGGCGTTGTTCCTAGTAGAATATTCAAACTTTTTTTCATTTTGAGCAGTAAACGTAGGGTGACAGATTCATTTTCTGAAGTCGAAGCATGTTGCTTGTTTTGTTGTAGGTTTTTGGCTAAATTTCCACATTGCAGAAAACAAAAATAGTTCAGGCATTTGGTACAGTGTATCATTTGCAACTATCCAAAAAGTAACTGACAAAGTTATTGTTGAAAAGATAGTAATGGGACTAAACTCCCTGTGAAACCGTTCTTTTTGGCAAACTCTCATTTTGAAAAAAACAATGAATTTCCAACCATGCGTCTAAACACGCATTTTTGGAGATTTCCTTCAGTAGTTCGTTTTTTTTATTCTGTGAAGCCATGAATGAGTATGCGCGAGGGTTGACACAATGCACAAGCGCGTGCATTTGCTATAATTTGTCGATTTAGTGCGTGACATTGCGTAGCTGAAAGAGAAGGTGTCCTGGACGCTGAACTTGGGCGCAATTCAAAACATGACTCAGCAACATTTGATTTGAAATCAAGATCCTAGAATATTGTTTTCTTGAAATATACAGCATTCACTGAGCTGAAACTTCATCAGCTTAGTTGTAAGGCCAAACAAAAAAAGGTTCCGGTTTCTGGTCTGCGCGTGCGTTGCCGTAGCCATGCGCGTCGGCGAAATTAAAAAGTTTTTGTTTTGAATGTTAGATGATGTCTCAAAACTGCCAAACTCACTAGGTTTGACTGGAATCCTGCTGCTGCACAATTTTAACGTGTTTTTAGATAGAGTTATGATCGAGTATAAGCTTTATGTGGCTCTTCTGGGCTCCCATACATTTTGCACTAAATTTAGACATTTGAAGAAAAAAAAAGTAAAAAAAAAAATGCCGCGTCGCCGCACCACTTTTGGGGCAAGCTCCATACCAGAAACCGGAGACTTTTTTGGGGGGGCCTTAAGTGCCCTTCTTTAGATTTGAGCACTTCTGTTGCTTTAAACGAATATCCTGCTCAAATTACAAATGATGTACTTTACCTTTAAAATGGTGCTTCTCATCCCAAATTTTTTAAAAGCTTTTTTGTTAGACAGGAAAATTGTAGGGTAACTTTCTGCAGTTCTGGCCCCTAGGCCGTATTAACCTGAATGCAACATTTGTGGACCAGTGCCGTGGTTGAGTTTAAAACAGCTCAGGCTGAACACCTTTTCTAGTTGGAAAGTTGATGTATTAGAACAAATTCCGCAGTTTTCACATTTTTTAAATAAATACCATCAAAACTAATATCCGATCAAGTATCATAGACAAAGAGTTGATATATCAGTGAAAACTAATTTGTCCCTGTTTCTCTCTTCTCAGATGTGGTGTATGTTGTTTATCTTGTAAATAACACACATGGCAACCCCTACAGACTGTGGAAGATGTTTGGCAAACCTGTCTATCCAACTAGAAAGCAATTCCTAGAAATCAGAAAACATCAGGTAAAAAGGGAAATAACAGCAGCCAATGTGGCACTTATTTTCTGTCAGTACTATCACTCTTAAATAATAAGGCATATATCAACAAACTTTTGCCTTTGTAGACTACATCCAAAACGTGTTAGGTTTTTTTCTTTGTTGCTTTGCATGCAAGTACCCTGAGAAAATGGTATGGACTGTGTGAATTAACTGGTCCTATGTGGATACTACCACACACAAATGTTTATACCACATGCCTATAGCACGCAGTTTTATAAATTGCAACCAGGGCCCAATTTCACAACCCTGCTGTTCAGTTAGCAGTTGTGCTTATTATAGCAGAAAAATCATGCTGCTGCTTAAGAACTATTTCATGGCGTGTACATTTGTGCTCAAATTTGTATCCTTGTGGAGACACGCACACAATAGGGAACAAAACATTGTAAAGGTCTCCATAGGGAAATTTCTATAGATGAATAGGTTTCCACAAGGTTTTCACGAAATAGATATATGGATTTTACTCAAAAACAAGGAATTTCCAAGGTGGGTTGATCTGTCGCAAATGGAAGAGGTTTAAAAAAGGGATATTAAGTCCGAATTTCAGCCAAGGAAATTAATTCTGGTTAAAATAAGAGCATTTTGAAACTTCACTTTCAAAATTGAAAACTTTACTACACGAGAACAAAGAAATGTCTCCACAAGGATACAAATTTGAGAGTGTGTGATTGTGTGTGCTAGGAAATTTATATTGTTTCGTCAATAATTAGGTAACTTTTTCCTCTGGGGTTTTGTAGCATGCTTTTGCTGCGCTTACTGTGTACAGTCTGTATGAAATAGACGGAGGCTCTGTTAGTACAACATTGGCTGTTAAGCAGGGCTATGAAATTGGGTCGAGTTTTCAACTGAATGTGCAAAAGCCTGTACCATTTTTGTGTGTGCGAGATTAACATACCTGTAGCTGTTTGTTGGTACCACTATGGATTTGCCTGTACTTGGGGTCAATCAAAACATCCATGGCAACAACAGTGTGATATCCCATGTACCAAGGTCTATATTGGACTCTGCATATCGCCCACCATATGCTGACTGCATGCACGTGTAAAAGGATAACTTACAGCCAGTGTGTGCATTTCATCTTTTCTTTGCATCAAGTTTGCTTGTAGATGAATTTATCATTAACTCACTCGTGCTCATGGAACACAGAAATCTAGTGCGTCTGTCTTCCATATTCGGCCTCGTGGCATGTGGGACACAGACACACTACATTATACTGTGCTCCACTAGGACTAGTGATAACAAATATAATAATGATAATATGGATTTATAAAGCATTCGTATTCCCCAAGTAGGTGTTCATGGCATTGTACGTCACAGTTAATATAACCCTAGTCATTGGGCCATTGAAAACATTCCAAAGACCATCTCAGCTGCCTGCGGAGTATACAGCTCAATGCTTTCATATACATGTCGGTGCAAATGGCTGATCAAACACAAACTAAGTGTATCTGTGTCCATTTACTCCTGGATGGAAAGAAGCAATGAGTGACACAGTGTCTTTCCCATGGGCATACACACCACAACACTCAGCTAGGCTCAAACCCATCAACTGGGAAATAAACCACCTGATCTTGAATTCATTTTGACAGACCATAAGGCCAAGGCACTCCTCTACAAGTTCTGTTTGTGATGTGAAGTATCTGAATTTTCATTATAGAATTCTTTCCGTGCTTTGCTGTTGCAGGATCCTGTGAAAATCGAAGGACCGGCTCTTTTCACAGCCCCACAGATGATATTTACTTTCAACTTGAGCAAACCAGGGGTCATGCTGTTCCATGTCTGCACCAAACCCACTGGCAGTCCACCTCAGGTGAGGAATACATGTTGGCAAGGATGCATGTAATATCAAAACATAGAACTCGCCCATGCAATAGGCCTTTTCAATTATTCCCACTGCATTCTTGGTATGGATGACAAACAATGCAAACTATGCAATTTGTACATAAACCTATGAGGATTACAGTTGACTCTCTTTTATACAAACCGCTGTTGTTACAAATTGTTGTTATAATGAACAATAAACCCTCAATCCCGTCTGTTCGTAAATACATATCCTTCATAATTCGCTCTGGGGCTATAAGCTGTGTGCAGAATCTTTAGGCGAACTATGTGTAAAACATTTATTGAGGGTGTCTGCACATGATTAGCTACATTTGATAGTGTGTGCAGTAAGCATCAATATTAATCAGACAGTAGTCACAATGTGGATTTCATCTGCAAATACCTCCTCATGGGGGGGGGGGGGACATTTTCCCAGAACATGTGGGGGACAAGTGTAGAGCCTTTCTGGACAAAGTTAATGATTCTACTCGCAACTTGTCTGGAACTCGTCCTGGATATGAATTGAGAGAGGCCCTAAGCTCACAAGGAGAATAAGCTATAAACATGTACGTATGTGGCTGGCAGTGTTCCTACTGTTATAAAAACAGACTTTATTTTCTGTGCTATGCAATTGTGTGTGTGCTTTAACTGCTCAATGAAATTGACTCCGGCTGAATGAAGTGTTACTATGAGCAGTGTTAAATACCATATATTGAGGGTAGGGGACAGTGTACGGTAGTCCATCACATTCAAAAGTCCATCGGGATTTCTCCAGTCTTAACTCTCAAGTCTCAACTCATGTTGACTGTGACAAAAGCACTCCATTGTTGGTGTCTGTACCCTGGTAATAAGCCTCTGTACTAATGACGTCACACATTGTGTGCTTTTCTGTGGGAGTCGAGTGGGGTCGACAGATTGTGTGCTTTACTGTGGGAGTCGAGTGGGGTTGACAGTTTCGTAGCCTCATAGAAAAGCACACAAGTAAACAATTAAGTGTGACATCATCAGTACAGAGGCTTGTGGTGAGCCGACTCAAGAATTAATTGACTTGTGATTTACTTGTGAAGGTCTGAATTCATGATCTGGACTCATGATCAGAGGATCAGGGGTTCGATTCCAGCTGCTGGCCAATAAAATATGTTGTGTCCTTGGGAAAGCCACTTTACCCCCAATTTTTCTCTAATCACCCAGATGGACTGACATCGCATCCAGGGGGAATAGAATATTCTTAGTCATTTCATGCCAAGGAAACCAGAGATAACGCCAGCCTGCTGGGCCATATTGGCTCTTGACTGACTTCACTTTTACTAGTCGTGACAGGACTTGCGAGGACTTGTGATGGACTCCACAACAATATTGACTCCTACCCTCAAGAGAATTGCCCCTGATACGTGTTATAATATTGACCAAATCATTGGCGTGTTGATTTTCAGGTCCAGGCCCTCAAACTCCATGCTGTCACACAGAGTGACGTTCTGCTACACTGGGATGACGTTCCCTCACGTTGCCTCTTAACATATCAGGTGGAATTATCTGCTACAGAGCAAGGGCAGTATCTGCAAATCAGTGATGTTGATTTCATATTTACATCGTATCTCTACTCCATTGATACGGGAAATCAGAGTAAGTATCTGTGTTTTAACTCTACATTGTTCATGGTTCCCACTTACTGTAAAACGGTTGGTTAATGATAACAAAGTCTTCTGTTTCTTTGTATGCTTGGAATATACATGTATTAACCGCAAAGTGACAATATTTTTTTTGCTACTGAACATACTGATTGATGTCAAAATACTGAAGACCTCCATATGGACTTTTATTACCGCAATTTTCCCGCTTAAATGCGGCCTGTGTGCCAATTTAAGCCCTTAAAATGTGACAAAATTAACTTGGCCAGTTCTGCACCACAATTCCTTGCATATGGCAGTATTTTCGTTGGTTGACAACTTATCAATATAAGGTGATTTGAGATCTGAGTTGTAATTGCGTCAATCACAAGTCAATCACAACTCATCCAGTTTATAGTCAAGTCACAAGCTATTCAAATTAACTGTAACAAAAGCATTCCCTTGTCATTGTTCATGTTATTACTTTTGATTAGACCTGTGTATTGACTTGAGATGTGGCTTGACTCAATTGAAACTCTGCTCAAAATTCATTTCATGATTTGTTTGATTGCAGCAAAAGCCTTTCATTTTTAAGTGAACGTCTTGAAAGGTTTTCAGAAATTAGCTGGTGCTTTTCCCATTGCATGTCCCTCACAAATTTCACAGTCATTCATGGTTCCTGAATTTCAGCTGTTCACGTTTGTCAACTCATTTTGGAAGTTCAAGCTTTCTGGAGTAAATGTTGTATCAGGGAGCCTGTAGGCAATTTTGTTTATTTGTTTTTACTTTTATAGTGTCGTCCAATGTCTCCACCAAAGGCTGGTACCGTGTGAGGGCAGTTGACTATTGGAATCAGCCTGGTGACTATTCAACACCCGTTGAGTTGAAATGAGACACACGTCAACTCTTTTTACATTGAGCAGCGTTGATCACGACTTGCAGATCTGTGAGTGTCTCATGTTGTAAACAGCAATCCCACCTGCCCGCTGTGACATTTTTGGCAAGTTTGAGGTTTAGCGTAGTCAAGTGAAACAAGGGAAAATGTGCAGTCTAAGCATACAATTCAGTTTTCTTTTAAATTTGTTAACATAATTATTCCTTACATTACTACACAACAAAACAGTTTCACATCCAAGACTAGAATATCAGTCAAGTGTGCAATGGATTGTATTGTGTATCACTGGAAGTGAACCTTAGTACTGAGTGGTTTATTTTATGAATGCATTTTACATTGTAGCTCAGCAGAACTGAATGATGAACCTGTATAAATATTTTTAAAGGTAGAGTACATAATTTGCAGCTATCCAAAAAGTAACTGACAAAGTTATTGTTGAAAAGCGTATTTGGTTTAAAAATGGTAATGCACTAAACTGCCTGTGAAATTATTCTTTCTGGCATGCTGTCATGTTGAAGAAAACAATAAAAAGTCATTTCCAAAGATGCATCTAAAGATGCATTTTTTGAAATTTTCGTTTGTAGTTCGTTTTTAATTTGGCAAAGCCATGAATGAGTGAGTGCAAGCGTTGACACAACGCACCCTTCTCGTTGCTTCAAACAAAAACAATGCAGAAATGATATACTCTACATTCAGTTCAGGGAATACTGGATCTGATAAAGGACGCACACTAATAAGTCCCTAAAATGTGCCAGGCAGCAATTTTTTTTCCTCATTTCATTCAGCTTTCCCATCTTGTGATTGGTCCATTTATGCACATGCCTTGTTCTCGACAACATGAACGCAGCATAGCTGTACATTGTATGCAGGTATGAAGATTCCTTCCTCATTGATGTTATTCAAAGGAAAAGTAAAATGAGAAGTATGCCAACATGTATAAACAAGGAATCGAACTCAGATCAACTGATCAGAACAAATTTTGGTTTGCATCCACCCAGTCCAAGAATCTGCCGTTGTTCCAGTGATTTAAAGAGCTTTATTCCTGTTTGCAATTATAAACAAATGCATGGATATAGGAGGGCGCCCTTTATTAACTTTTCCCATGTGGTTGATACACTTTTTGGCAGCCATACATGAATCTTTCTCTAAACCCATTGCATTATCAGTGGAAGTCTTACTCTCAAGTATGAAATAAAAAGCTGTGGTGCAATTGTGTTCATTTTGAAACACTGGCGGGTTCGTGCGGCACTCGCTAGATGGGTGAAGTCGTCTATATAATATACTATATTTTCACTTTTTCTAATCATTTTATTGTACATTAAACTGCAATTCGGCCTTCTAGTCGCGGGTGTTTGATAATAAATAATAATAATACTAATAACAATATTTTGTATCGCCAATAACTTGCTATTTATCTATTACAGAAATGAATTAAATTAATGTACTGCCATGTAACATTTTTATTACTGCACTGTACTTTGCGAGTCGTAACATTTGTTCTAATGTATTACTTCGATCCAATTTGCATGTTCACCCCAAGTGGGCATGGTAAGTTTTGGTGAAGGTATTTCGCGACTTTTTTTATCATTAACGTTGTTTTGCGTAATAGGACGTCACAGGCAAATGCCCTAAATTCAATTACAAAATCCTGCTGCAGTAGCCGTCTTGACGAGATTGGTAGAAATGTACTTTGCTTTGATTGACATGGTTACAGGTACATTGTACGTAAATGCATGAATTTATGATGTGACAAAAAGAAAATCACTTTTTTTGTATTCTTATGTGTGCCTTTGTTGAAGGTTAATAGATATTAACATGTAGTCAGAAATGAGCGAGAGATTTGACAATTTTAGGTTATTGAATAAAGCGTGAACATGTATTTGTAAAAAAAAAGGATGATTTCTGATTTTTCGTTTTTTTTTTTTTTTTTAGATTTTGGTGAAGTCTGTCAAGTTGGATTTAAAATTCCCAATACCTAGTCTTTCTTGAGAACCTCACTTTCATTTGACAGGTATTTACAAATACCTGAGACAGGTTAACTATTCCTATTGGTCCAGAGCCCATCACATGGGTGGTTTTAAACTAGTCCAAAAACTTAGGACTCTCAATACTGTATAAGAGAGTCCCAAAACTTATGGTATTGAAAACATACACACAAAAAATAGACTGGCATTTGAAATAACCAGTCCAACAACTCTTCAGTACTGCATCAGTCAAGTGTCAGCCGACTGTGCCAAAAGAAATATCTAGGATGTCAGGTACAGGGCCACTCTTTCTACACATTCTCCATAGTCAGGCACCAGACTAATGAGAATGAAGAAGTCAGGCTTGTTAAACAGTTGGACCATGGAGGGACATTGGTGACATACCGAGGACCTTTTCTTTGTCCACTGAAAGTTTTGGAGAAATTTGGTGGCTAAAGAATGAGTAAAGTTGGCCTGATCTTCTTTTGCATCGTTTTGAGCACTTGAGGTCCCAGTCTAGTTTTAAACCACTGTATAAAAGCTGTATGTTGTAACTGCATGGACAGTCAATGAACAGGGTTTCAAGGATGAAACAGAGATCCATCTAAACTAGTACACCACAACTGATATCTTGGGAAGTAATAATTCTGTACACAGCTGAAGATAAATCAGTTTTCAATACCTTACTTTACACTGTTATGTGCTTGCATCTGTCTAGCTTATATTATGTTATTTCATTTTGCTGATGTGCCTAATTGTTTATTCTAATAACGTCCCGTTTTATTTTTTACTTTACTTCTTTGAATTGTGGGACATTCTGCTTTTTTTGTTTTGTTTTGTTTTGCCAGTGAATGTGTCTTATCATTTTAATCATGTACATGTAAATTATGTTCATGTTGTCGTAATATTTTGTATTATTTTTTAATGCATACAAGTTATTAATTTAACATGCTGTTATCATTGCATTGCTTTTTATTACTTTATATATTTGCTTAAACAATTGACATTAATTTATGTTTGTATTTAAATAACTGTAATTTTTTTTCTTTAAATATTACTTAATGTGTTTATAGTTTTAATTTTAATTTTTTATTTTTGTACAGGGCCCTCAAGGAAAGCAGTTTTTTTAAACTGAGGCCACCCTGTTTAAATAAGACTGCAAATAATAAAAACAAACAAACAAATCTTACACAAAGAGACACTAAAAAATTCAACCTCAAATTAACATTTTGTTATAACACATCCCCCCCTTTTTTTTTACTATGCAACAACTGTATTCAATCCAAACTTTAAACAATGTGAGCAGTTATTACAGGATAGAGACTAAGAAAATTAAAAACTGGTGCTGGTACATAATGTATTGGCCAACTGCATTTCAATTACTTTGAGTCTTCTTGACAAATATCTTGGTTTATCATTCTAATGACATAATGTAGTTAGCTGTGTATGCTATTATGTTGAAACTTCAAATGAAAATGTCATGAATCCACACCCCCCTGAAGGCTGAAGGTTTTGACAAACACATCGGTATAAAATGCTTAAAAAAAGAAGTAGAATCAAGGTTTAAAAAAACAACAACAAATGTTCCACTCGGTACACTGATTTAAGGCTCAATATGCCAGTAAAAAAAACCTATCACAGAAACCACCCACTTCGTAAATTAGTACATGTATATCAATTAATGTATCCTGCTTTATACTATTTTGACCTCACGTGATTGATTAATCATGACACCTCCAAATATGGATTGACACAATTCTCGTCCAGATCGCTTGTTATCAACTGACATCAACACAAACTCGTCTACATGTACTACAACTACCGTCCTTACCTACTGGACTTTGGCTGCCCCTTTATAGGCTGTGTGTCACAGGCCAGTCTTCACTCAAACAAAAACATCGACCATTCAAGAAGCACTGAATGGAAATCCTCTGGGATCATGTAGGCTGTCTACTCTGAGAAAATTCTCAACAATTCGTTCTCATATGTATAAAACAGTTGCCATGTTTTTGTTGCCTAAAAAAAACTTCCACCAAAGTCCACATGAACATGTGCTCTCCTACTTCCAAACAAGCTCCTGAACAATGACCCCGTAGATCAAGAATCATGAATATTCAGTGTGTAGGGAAACATTACAAAAATTATGCAGACCCATCTGATTGGCCGACAATGAGTTTCAAAATACATGTAGTAAACTCAGTTTGCCAGGGCAGTCTTACAACGTACTGAGTGGACTGCCCTGGCTAGTGAGGATGGCAGGATACAGAATGGATCCCAGTACAAATAGATCAGGGAATCATAGGACAAATGAAGTCACTTAGAAATGTGTGGGTTTAATGTTTAAGGTTCATGCACGAAGTACATAACTTATTCTGAATGTGCACAAAGCCATAGCGTCTTTGTGTGAGCGTCAGGCATTGTCAGCAATGCGTTCCATTGTATCTCCCAGCAATCTCCCCCAACTCTCCTTGGCTTGCCGTTGAGGGGGTACTTTTGCATGGAGCCCATTGGAAGCGGATCTGACTGTCTCCACAAAGTATATGTGTTATCATTTGCCAGCCAAAGCCAAGTAATTCAGATTCAGCCTTACACTTCGCCCAGTGTTGGGGGCAATAGTGTCTATGCAGAAACATACTCTGCATGATTCTTCCAAGTTCTGCATGCATCTATTGCTTTGGTCGTGCTTAGACTCGTATCGGTGAAATTAGATAGTTTTGTCCCAACTTGTTCAACAAGCCTTTTATTTTGGCCTAACAAAAACAAATCAATTTCAACAGATTTTGCATTTATAGAAAATGTGAAGCACTGATGGTTTAAAATACACAAAGCTTTAATTTTTGTTTATACAACCTACTGCAATGACTTTAATTGTCAACAGTAATTACAAAAACACCCATAAAAGTGATTATAGCAAAACTACAGCAATACAAAAATGCACATGGAAGGTTAGTGGAAAAATTAATGAAAAAAAAAGGTAGTGGCTTTCAATATAACACAATGCAAATGTTTGCATTTGGACACCCAAGGGTGCACAACCTTTTTAATTTACGGGGTCATTAGGATCAAGATGAATTAAAGTACAAAAATGATGAATACATATACAGACTGTGAAATTGGTTTGCCTAATATCATTATTTTACTTTCACTTCTTGAGGTGAACTCTACACAGCACAAATTTAAAAAATAAGCATGGTACATGGCAACAAATGCACACAACTCTAATGTATGTCTGTCTTTGTTTAAAAAAAACCAGGAAACCAAACCTATCAAGCATGTACATGTCTTTCACCAAAGTGCCCTTATAGCAAATGGCCTCTCAGCGACTTCGGCTTCTGAAACAAACAAAGAATAAAAATGCATATATAAGATTCGAAACTTTGCATGGGCGGTAGTGTAAACTGAGGGTTTGCTATAACACCATGTGAAGAATCTCTTTTGAGAAGATGTGTGGTTCTGAAAAGAACTGGTTATAACCGTCAATGGCTCTTTGCAGACTATGGACTCAATAGTGTGAACAGACAGCTTTTTGACCACTTTGGAGAGGTCCAGCGGGATGGACACACCGCCTGTATTTATTTATTCTAAACTGCACAGTTCCATCGTGTCTTTGCTTTGAGTGTCAGAAATGTGTTTGAGTGTCCCTCGGTGGTCTTCCTCAAGGCTCCAATCATATCCATTCTGGTACTTGTGCACCCGCTGCACCGAGTCCCCAACACATTGACTTAGCACTAGTCATGTTTGTAGTCAAGTATTACATTAAGAGTACAAGAAGCAGTTGACTTTTTTTCACAAGTCAACCATATTGAATCAACAGCTAGGCAAACCCTGCAAATATTGTTATTGACTAAAGATGATGCAATAAAGACAAGATGATGATTATGTCCATTGAGCTCTGATGACCAAATCTAAATACTGGAAAGTCACATCACATTTTGAACACAATGCTAAATTGTTGAAAGCAATCACACAATAGACTGGACCCGTCCTAATCAAAATATACAAAATTTAAATTGATCCAGGGAGCACGATCTTTAATGGCTTTCTTGAGAAAAAGGATTACATCTAGGGAAAAGGTTTCATGCACAACTGAGGCAGTTGTGTAGTCACAAAGTCAATAAAATTTGCTGGCAAACTTATGAATATAGTTTCTCTTCTTGTGCACCTACTATCTTTTGAAGTGTAAAGTATTATGCAGTGTTGAGTTCTCACACTTTCAAACCACAAACATGACCAAGAAACCACTCGTAACAAACTATTGTACGCTAAACTAGAGACAAGTCAAACATGTGTACACAACACTGCATCATCATATCTCGTCAGCAAGAGATGTTTCTTCTTTGATTGAAGCAAATTTCACTATTTAAATTTGTTTTCTTCGAATCTCACCTTGAGTGTGAACGGGAACGGGATCTACTGAAGGATCTTCGTCGGCGTCTTCTGCAAAACAAAGAACAAAAATGGATAACCACTTTAAGTGGAATGTCAGAGTTATTAGCAGTCTTTGCTCCGACTCCAACTCTTTCACAGAAATAAATACATGTAGAATCAATTTCCAATCCTTGATTTACTGAGGTTCCATTTTGTTGAGGAACTGACTCTCTGTAGTCCATATGCTGTGTGGTTACTTCTACATCCCTGTGAGTTTATTCCAGGCAGAACCTGAGAGTAACAAAACACTGACTCTATCATGGGTTTTGAGATTGGATAATTCTTGGGCCAAATATATTCATCACTTCATAGAGGTGGATACTATTATCCGTGAAAAATCCAACTTTCAGAATGAAATTCAGTTGGTCACCAAATGAGTGAGAACAGTGTACATCTTTTTAACCACCTTGTATGAGCGAGTTTAGGTTTTCCCCACTTTTTCGAAGAGACTTCAGACTCTATTCCCAAAATACTAGTGACTCCTACACATATATATAGACTTGACATTGTTCCCAGATGCACAAGGTAGCCAAGTCTAGCTCCAACAGAAAAGGTGACATGTGATGAAACTATGAGGTAAAGAAAGCTGCAGCTTAGTTCTCTTTCAGAACATGCTTAATGATAGTCCAAACCTTTTGCATTTCATGGAGTTAGTTATTGAGAAATTACTTTTTTTCCATAGCTTGACTCAATTAGCATGTTTTAAAGGTTTTTTTCCTTAATAAAATTGAAACTAGAGTTTGAAGGGGCAAACACACGGTGTTGGGCTAGAGGTTTGGCTTTTTCGCATTGTTGATTGTTGTTGTTGATTGTTGATTGAATTTGATGGTGGTTGTTCATGTTGATGTTGATTGTTGTTGTTGATTAACGATTATTGATGTTGATTATTGATGATTGTTGAGGTTGATTGTTGATGTTGACTGATTGTTGATGTTGATTGTTGATGTTGGTTATTGATGTTGATTGTCATGATTGTTAATGTTAATTGTTGATAATTGATTGTTGATGTTGATTGTTGATGTTGATGTTAATTGTTGATAGTTGATTGTTGATGTTGATGTTGATTGTTGATGTTGTGTGTTGAGGGTTGAGGGTTGAAGGTTGAAAAATAGCACGTGTAGTAATTATACAGAGAATAGTTAAAAAGAGTCAGGTGAGGATCTGCACATGCGTATGCTAAACTTATCCAGTACAATTGTTACAAAAACCCATTAAATAGCTCATATCTCTAAAAGTAAAGGTCGCACACCATTGGCGCAATACAAAATATTGCTCGCCATACCCTCTTTACCCCAATGCGCATGTTTTTAGAAAAAAGCGCCCAATTAGGCGCTTTTGCCAGCCCAATTTTTGAGTATCATATGTCATCAGAAGTAAAAAATGTGCTTGCATTAAGAAGTTGTCATATAAACGTGTACAAAACACTGGTAAACACTTAAAATACATTGGTCCATCAAACAGCCATTACATGTGGCTCAATAGTTAACATAAAACAGTCGTAAAACCAGACACTCAAGAAGCGAGCACAGGGAATTCTCTTTTGTACACAATCACAGCACACTGTTTTTTTGGGAATTCCCCTTTGTACACAATCATCTCCATTTGCTGTACACACAATGTACGTTGCATTAAATGAGCGTTTCCAAGGCGTAGGCGTGTTCAACTTCAAATTTCAAGGGGCTGCAGGGCATCTCTAAGTTTACTTATTGAAACGAAACTTTGGGAAGTTTTAGACCTATTATTAAAGTGCCATTTAAAGCACAAAACTTGATTATGTCTCTGACGGTTGATTTTTTAGCAATTTTCAAAGGAAAAGAGGTATTTTCATTGTAACTTCCGGTCTGATGACGTAATCAATTTTTTTTTCGTGCACAGGTCTTGTCTGAATTAAGGTCATCATGTATATTAATTTTGAAGCGATTACCGCAAATTTCGCCACAGACATCAACTGAAAATGCATTTTGGACATTTTTAAACCTGCCGCTAGAGAGCATTGGGCTCAGGCCCAACACCTAATTATCAATCATACAACTGATATTAACCACTGGACAGTGGGATTATTTCTGGCAAAAAAACCCATATTTGAAAGACAACTAATATTGAAATCAGGTCAAAATTTTGAAATCAGGTCAAACATCACAACTACTCTTGAGAGTCATTTGTACGATACGCACCATAACTTCATATTTTCAACACTCCGAGGCCCCGCCATGGAGCATTATTTGTTATGATAAAAGGCCGTGTATAGCGGCCAAGTTCAAGACATGGTGTACAAAAAAATGGGAACTACTGACATTTATACAAGTCCACTGACGAAGACTCGCGGAAAATTTGACTATTTAACCCATCACCCGCCCCTGCAAATATACATTGGCAGATCGTGTTTGCACGTCCTCCGACATTAACTGGTTAAAAGTACATGTGCAAAACCCCTACAGATGTAATGCCATATAACTGATTTCTTGGTTAAAGACTAACCACGTGATAAAAATCTGAATTTATTGCCGAGATGGTTCCACACTTGAGTACAATTTGTAGTTTTATACATTTGTACACACACTTAATGAACTGCAATCAATAGGGTGTTTACAACTTGCAAAATGCATGCGCAGCTCAAACATGTCACATTAAAAAAAGTTATGTGACATGTGCGCGAGTGTGTTACCATCTGCATAGTTCTGGTCACTAGGCTACTCTACAGATGTACATGTATGCAAGTTTAGAATGGGCTTTGACCGAGTACACAAATGCCACATTATTATTATTATTATTTTAAATACTCATTCACAGCCTTGGTCTTCACAGGGTGAAATCAGTTTACATATTCACCTTCTGTTCTTGTCCTGTGAATAACTACGGGAGCGTGTCCGACTACGAGAACGACGACTGCGGTATGGACTCCTGCTCCTAGAGCGTCGGTATGGACTCCTGCTCCTGGAGCGTCTGGATGGGCTACGACTACGAGATCGCCTGTCATAGTCAGGACTGCGACTGTACGTACGCCGCCTACGTTTGTAGGTGTCACGGCTTCTCATCTGGTTTGGAGCTAGGAACATGAAGTTGTATGGTATTATTCAGTCTTCAAAACTACATCTTACTTACAAGCAAATGTACACCATTTTTTTTTTTTACAAAATACCTCGGCACTTTTTAAGGTACGTGTACATCGGATTACTTTTTTTGGGAACATTTTGTTTGTTTGAACAAAAGTGCTTAAAATCATTAAGTGGGTGCATACCTAACCCACTGAAGATTTTGCTCAGTGGCTACTATACATTTTGAGAAAACACAGGAAACATACATGTTTTGGGTCTTCTAATGGATTCAATAGCTAATCCACTAAAAGGAAAAAAAAATGTGCTTGCGGATGCCCTATTTCAAAACCACTGCCTTCTATTCATCCAGGTAATTCAATATAATTCCATATTTGAAATGCACCATCTACATTACTCACTTTTTCTGTCCCCCTCAGCAAACTGAATATCCAGCTCTCGTCCAAGGAAGCGATTGCGATCCAACCCATACATGGCTTCCTCTGCGTCCCGTACATACTCAAATGTGCTAGCAGGTTGGGTTAAGGGAACAACAATGGAGAGGAGTAGACACGAAACAAGATACACCAATGAACAGAAGAGATGAGTGGAAATAAGGATACATACATTCATACAGACGAGAGTGACCAGATGGCAAGCTAGAAGGCAATATGCAAGCATGCTTGTAAGGCATCAGTTTGGCTTACATGTGCACAAAGGGAACCCAACCAATATTACAAATGTACCACTGCATTTGGTAAACCCAGTGGCCATTAAGGTGCTAGCTGATAACAACTTTTTGTAAAGTTGTTAATTCAAAAAAGTGCACCATAATATGGCAACTAATAATTCTGTATATGACTTAATCCGAGTTGTTGTTGAATCAAGTCGCTCACATGTCAATCATAAGTTAAGTCGCTAATAAAAGGGGATGAACAATGACAAAGGAATGCCTTTGTCACAGTTCATTTGAATAGCTTGTGATGACTTGTCATGTCTTGTTTACGACCTAATTACAACTCTGGAATGTGAGGAGTCTATTTACCTTCCAATTTTGGCATAGTGACAGGAACACTAGTGTTTACATAATTGCCTGGGTCAATACTGCTTAGTAAAATTAACTGATATGTAAAAAAAATAATCTGCGAGAGCCAAAGATGTCAATGGCAATTCTGGTTGGGACAACCCTCTGCTGTACATGCAATTATCCGACAGACAAGTCGGTGACTAAAGAAAGTAAAGAAGAGAGATCGTTGTGCAAAGATACTTGAAGGAGGATGAACAAACAAACAGGACATTAACAACCACGATGTAAATGTAACAAAACTAAAACTAGACAGAAAAGACATTTTAAATGGAAAAATGATTTTAACACACAGACAGATATGACATCCAGCATTGCCAACACACGACAGCCAAAAAAAGACAAGCCCAAGGGGGGAAAAATATGGAATAATCGGATGTCCTGAAAGACAGGATTCAGAACAAATTCAATTGAGGTGAAGATTTGTGGTTTTTTGGTGCAACTTCTCTCAACATTTCAGAGGTAAACAATGCAATGAATTCCAACAGAATGTTCCTGAGAAAATGGTTTTGGCGGTACCATGTATGTGCACATACAGTTTGAGAATTTGTACTCATACTTTTTTTTACAAAGTAGGTTAACCAAATTTGCCTATTTATTAATATACCAAAGCACCAAGTAACCAGATTAACCTTTGATGAAATGGAATTAAGTCTGCCACAACACCAGGCACAGGAAATACCCAAAATAAGTGGCTACCATACCTTGGTCTTGACTTGGCTTGGGCTCAAGAGAAAGCATGTTGGCTGTACCGGTTCTCTTTAAATTCTTGGTTTTGACTTGGCTTGCCACCAGATTTTAAGCATCTTTTGAAAGTTGGCTTGCTTGGAAGCTGGGCAACTTAGCGGGGAAAGTGCCAATGGAGATGATTTTGCCATCTTACAGCTTGACTTGGTCCAACCGACTGATTTCTATTGAGAAATTGGGTCCAGTACAGAGATCCGTCTACACGATGGGCGTACCGTTTTACACTTGATCACACTATCACACTTGATTCTACATGTAGCTGGCAATTTCTCGTCACATTGAAAAAAAAAACATGCTTGAAATTCTTGAACTGGAAATTCTCTGGTCTTGAAATGATTCTTGTACAAAACTTGCTTGAATCTTGAAATCTTGTCTTGACCCATGCCACCGTCTGGACTTGAGTACCCTTGAGAAACTTGCTTGGAAATTCTTGATTTGAAAAAGAATCCCTCTCGCTTGGGTCGTCTTGTTTCAAGGCACAAATCTTGCTTGATTCTTGAAAGCTTGAACCGACCCACTGCCAGTTATCTTGACTTGAAAGCCTTGCTTCTCTCCTCAGCCAAACTTGTCCTTTCAGCATGAAATGTGGAGTGTAAATGCAAGTCGGGCACTTTTTCATTAGTGAAATGACATTCTACTAAATTGTAAATTGTACTTCTTGTTAGTCTTCTTTGAAGTCTGTTGACTTTACCATAGACGGTTTGGCCAAAATGTGTTTTATTTTCAAGAAGTTTTAGAGCAAAAATGGTTTGAAGTCCACATAGGTATTAAAAAAAAAAAAGATGTCGCAATAAATTTTGGCCACTTGATTTTCTTGAAAGAAAACCATTCTAAATTTTACATTAATTTTTGTTTTTAAATCTGCCAAACACATCAGTACATTAAGTGAGAATCTCAAAAAAATCACCAGGTGTACTAGCAAAAAGCCCTTAATTCTTGCCTACGCCACTCCACACATTTCATGCCATTTTTTAAGCCATCGTTGAACGTGTGCCGCAGTATGCCTGGTAGCCCAGCACATATATCGAAACTTGCGTACACGTAGTGAGGGTCATGTGACTTGACTACTTGTACCCAGGATCCCTTGTCTTTGGGCTTGTGCTCTATAAGTGTATGAGCGAGACAAATAAAATAACATGTGTTAGCATGAATAGACAGAAAAAATACTTCGCTACTGTTGGATGGAATATTTGGCTTCTACATGTATAATTTCCAAAATGTACCAGCATTTGTATTGTTACTTCAGCATTTGTATTGTTACTTCAGAGCAGGCCTTATTACACTAATGGTGATGCAGTCAAAGACTGCATTAATATGTGACCAATTAAAAATCCCTGAACAGTTGTTTTCAATTTTTAAGGAATTGTCATGGCTCTGCTTACACTAAGAGAAGGATTGGTGCTTACATGTACAGACAGTCGTGGTTCACTATACCATAGGAAGACCCCTTTATTGTTTCCTTCTTTTGTTCCTATTGTTTGGACTTTTTTTCAACATTTTCTTGACATAAGGTTTGTACACGAAAACGTCCCAAGGACTATGCTCAGGTCCTCCATGAGAAAGTGCTCATTGAATTCCTTATTTGTGTACTTGATATGCTTACTATCGAAACAAAACACATTGTGTAAGCACAAAGATGTCCCAAGTCCAAGGTTTTGAGAACTCCCAAGTTCTCTTGCGAGCAGAGCCACAACATGGTCCTTAGAATACACACAGCAAGGTGGGTTGAAAAGGGAGGCATGCACAAGGATATTGTACGTAACAAAAGCCCCTTGGCTCTCGAGTGTAGTGGTCCAATGGTATGTACACATCCATTATAGGGCCGTACTTTGCAAAGGCCTGGCGGATATCATCTGGCCTGTGAAAGAGGTATTAACACCAAAGTTTAAGAGGTTAAGAGTTTTATAACAATATCCATTTGATTAGGCCATCATACCTATCAATATTGTGCACTTACCATTTCACTTGTACTATTCTACAACTGCTTATTATTAGCAACACAACATTAAATTCCGTACATTCAGAGGTCTAGTTATCCTGTAATTTTGGGCAGTATTCTGACTGCTTTCGGTCACAATAAAAAAGCATGGCGTCACTGAAAAGGCATGAGCGGCAATCTACAATCGACTAGTCCCATAAATGTGACGGAAATACTGGACTACCTCCGTATTTAACATCACACATCCCACATGTGGTATAAGCACGGAGGGTCCCATTGCTAGGGGAGCCGAAAATTAATAAGGGAATAACAGTGTGAGGAGCCGGTCTTCACTGCGTGATAATGACCGGGTGTGGGGGTGACCGCTGTTAATGGACCGAGACGAAGTCGAGGTCATTATCACGCAGTGAAAACCGGATCCTCACACTATTATTCCCATTAATAAATACCTTTTTAACGAAATAAACAGTTAAAATGCTCCAATTTTGTGACTTTCTTTCGTGCGCACGCACGCACGCATCCCTAGCAACTGTGTTGCGTACGCGCGCGTCAGTCTCACGCGATGGGGGTTGAGCGCATGTGCAGTGCTCAATTGTTAAAAGCTACCGCAGGACTGTTACTATATTTTGACCAATCATTGGCTTGCATGGGGCTGAACGGGGCTGGATCAATGCTGGTTCAGGGGCCTTTTATTCGCTTGATCTTTGAAGCCGGTCCATTATCACCGTTAATGACCGGCCACATGATCGAGTCTCGACCAATCAGAAACCATCAACTCTCCAAGGTATTTATTAATTAAAGATCGAAATTATTTTGTCAGCAGAAAATCAACCCAGCTTTAGTATGACTGCTAAATAGCACAAAATCGTTAAATTCGGTACCTTCAGAGGTCTAGTTATCCAAAAATCATGGTAATTCGTCAAAGAATGCAGACAGTTTTGAAAAAGCATGGCGTCTCTGATATTTACCAGACTGTTTCCCGGCCACCCTAATTATAGTCAAAAGGCCAATTGGGTCAGGGAACCAGACAAGAGCTTTAATCATCTCCTGAGCGTGCGTCAACTTTGGCAAAGTGCACCGCGGCTGTTGCCTGTGATACCAAAATCTTTGAAGCCCTCTGCAGTGAAGCACACCCTCTTATGTGCGCTCTTCATCCGCGGCCGCGTATTGCATCCTGGTACTTCACAGAGCTCCAAAGATTTTGGAATGACAGGCAACAGCAGCGGTGCGCTTTGCCAAAGTTGACACACTCAGTAGATGATTAAACCATCTGCATTCTTTGATGAATTACCATGATTTTTGGATAACTAGACCACTGAAGGTACCGAATTTAACGATTTTGTGCTATAGCAGTCATACACATACTATAGCTGGGTTGATTTTCTGCTGACAAAATAATTTCGATCTTTAATTAATTTTCGGCTCCCCTAGCAATGGCACCCTCCGTGCTTATATCACATGTGGGATGTGTGATGTTAAATACGGAGGTAGTCCAGTATTTCCATCACATTTATGGGACTAACAATCGACGTGCCCTCCACATAACGTGCATAATAAATACTCCTAGAACTATGAGGCTCCACGTATGAAAAATATGCCTTTTCCGCACTGAGCTAACCTAACAAAATGCAGCCATTTCACACAGAACCGCTGCACAGTTTGCCCCTATACTCCGTACTTTATCTCTTGACATACTCACGTATCTTGTGCGGAACTTACATAGGTGGATTCTGTCGGTTTTTAGGCCAAAATGATGAAAAATATGCCCTTTCCGCACTGAGCCAACCTGACACTTGAAACGTGCACGCATATGATCGAGCGATGATTTTCGGTTCGCTCGGAGCGCGCCGCGGGGAGTACGGTACATGCACTTGTACGCATGCACATACTATCATTTCGCTTGTACCGTACCCCCCGCGGCGCGCTCCGAGCGAACCGAAAATCATTGCTCGATCATATGCGTGCACGTTTCAAGTGTCAGGTTGGCTCAGTGCGGAAAGGGCATATTTTTCATCATTTTGGCCTAAAAACCGACAGAATCCACCTATCATGCCTATGTTAGTTCCGCACAACATACGTGAGTATGTCAAGAGATAAAGTACGGAGTATAGGGGCAAACTGTGCAGCGGTTCTGTGTGAAATGGCTGCATTTTGATGGACGTTTTTGTACTTTATTAGTGTTTTGTGCTGCAGGCAATTTCGCGGGCTTCTTGATCTATGAGGCTCCGCTCACGCGGAGCCTCATAGTTCTAGGAGTAACATTTGCACATGATTGCGTATCAAAATTTCAACATGAAATTTCACAAAAATTAGACATCTGAAAAAGGCAGGACTTTCTGATTAGCCTATATAGAGGGTGAGAATGCTTCTAAAGCAAAAAAAAAAACCCTACAAACATGACAAAGTAAGCCTAAATGTGAAAATCAAAATTTGGCAAAATCGACACGTTTTTGTACATGTGGATGTGTGGCCTATGTTTACGGAGGCAGTCCAGTAAATAGGCCACATTTATGGGGCTAGCTGAAGTCATGGAAGTACACTTCGCATGTAGTACACTTCGTCAGAAAAAAAATTACTGGAGACTAATCTAAAAGTAAAAGAGGAAGATCCGGAACTAGGAAAAATCCGGAACTAGGAAAACGACTGTATTGCAAGGTTAACCGTGTATTTCCGACAGTTAAACTAAAAACCCTCAAATAAGAAGCGATACATCTATGATTATTTTTCCTTTCTTGTGTACAGTCTATTACATTCAATACTCACCGTGCTTGGTCAGGTATATTTCGCACATAAAGCGAAGTATTTGGTGGTCTACTCCCGCGTCTCGACATTCTCTTTCAGATTTTTTTGTCACGAAAAAAAATCGCGAACGGGTTACACGTTAACGGTGCGCATACGCGTTGAGCTAGTAAGCTGGTTCCCGGCCAGCCCAACCTCGTCCCCAGTGCTTACTTTATTTCCAACTGCGTTTCCAATAGTAAACCCTGGATAGGAAACTTTCTTCCTGTATCCTGATTGGATACCGCAAATAATTGGCTAGTAATGGATTTTTATCGTGTACTTGGTGCTATATATTCACAACGTGGCCCGTGCAGTACGTGTTTTCGCGATCATTCGTCCACGCCTTCTCGAAAATACTAATTTCCTTTCCAATTTGCTCATATTAATATGAAATATGATACTGCATGTTGTCTTGATAAGATCGTAACAGTTTGATTTCAAAAATCGTGTTTTCGTAACTCACGCCGTGCTCGCGCTGCTACGAATTGACTCTGTTTTTACCCCAGACACCGCATACAAAAACAAACGCTAATGTGTAACACATATCCAGGCACCAGACTGTTCCTCATTTGCATACGTCTGCAAAAATCTTGCACATGCAAATGATCCAATACCAGGGTGAGAGAGCAGGTAGTGGTGGGCGCGTACTGCTCGACACCCTGGGAACGAGGTTGCGGCCAGCCTTACAGTTTGCCGATTCAAAACAGCACAAAGCGTCGAAGCTTGTGTGGAGCCAACGAAACTGAAGCGCGTGCTTTTTTTGGCGGTTTTTTGTTGTCGTTTGATCATGTTGGCGGATGCAAATTTGCGGGTCCAATGGAATTGTAGAGGGGTCCAAACATTTGTTTTTTCTCTCTCAATTGTTCAAGGATTTCTCGCTGTGTTTCTAATTCTTGAGAGAAGCCTCAAAAATCGTCCTATAAATATCCAGCATTTAAAAAAAAAATGCTTTATAACAAATAAAAGGTCTCTGCGCGTGCAACACCGAGTCCGTATTTCACTCTACACCCGCGTGCCCGCGCTGAGGGTTTGTTAAATGTCGTCTTCGTTCCGACTGCGGGTATACCAAGTCTCCCGTTTGGGAAAATCTGGCTTGATATGGGCCCACATGCTAGAAATACGGTTCACCAATAATTCAGGCGCGGATCCAGAGGGGGTGGGGGGGGGGGGGTAAAAAAAAAAACACCAGCCCTGTCTAATTTTTTTTTTTCATACAAACTCCTAAAAAATAAGTCGAACCCCCCCCCCCCCCCCGTGTCACCCCCCAAAAATTATACTGGTATTATGTCTGCCTTTTCAAAATACGGTACACCATTCTGTTATCTAGTGTTAATAATTGTCGGATTTGAACAGCGCCCCCTATTGGATCCGCCCCTGAATATCCTTTATTACGAGGCCGGTAATACGAGTATCCAATTGTGACTTCAACATCAAAGGTTTTCTAAATTATTCTTGGTGGATACCTAACCCCGAAACTAGAGACAAAGCATTTGCTATTTGCAAGCTTTACAGTCTTGCCCAGTTTGTGGTCAAACATTTTATTTTTTTGGCATAAATTCTAAATTAAACTAAGTTCAAATACTTTACATCATATCACGTAACTTAATAAGCAAACATTCAATGGGTGCTGTAGCTATTATTTTTGATGGGGATGGTAATTGTATAGATTATCTTCCCATTTTGATTTTGGATCTATTATATCAGAATGGTGACAACACTTTCCATTAAAGGTACAACTTCACAACTGCATAATGTGCATTGATATTAACACTCACAAGAACAGAAATTCAAGTTTCACTTTCAACAGCCAACATTTATTTTAAAGTGGTCAAAGTGGAATCCACAAACCAAACCTTTTTTATGACAATGCTTTAAAAAAACGAGTCAGCTTTTTGTAGTCGAATTTTGTCACGAGCTTAAAAGCAGCACGATGTTCTCAAACATTTCGTTGCAAATTCCAGCCAACTTAGTTTTGTTTTACATATGTGACTTGTCATCACAAAACCAGCTTTAGGTCACAAAATGCCAGTTGCAGTGTAGTGGGACAAAGCCAACATTTGAATGGGTAGTCTTTTTCTTGTTTTCAGGTGAACCCTCAATCTGTAAGTCAACCTCTAACTTTCCCATTTTTTGTTCTTGCTTCCATTAAACATCTAGGAACCTATTTTTGACCCATTCTAATGTTTGCCTTTCTCCCGTCCAACACAAACACACATCGTCGTGTCCATACAACAAGGTTGAATCTCCTGAAATGGGCCGTATGTGAAACGCGAGTTTCAGAATGTCAAAAGGTGGTATCTCACTTAAAATAACCCGGATGTACACACAAAGTCAATGGACGTCGAGATATGACCTTGTTGCACAGGGCATATTCGTGCGAGATACGACTTTGTTGCAGAATGGAGTTACGACCTTGTTGCACTGACGCGACGACATGAAGCCGTGAGATTTACCACTGTAATAAAGTTAACAGTGTGTAGTTCTGTTACTAAACCTGACAGCCCCAAATGTTACATACCATTTAAGCTCTTGTTCTGCAGAATCCAGAACACAAAAATCTCAATTCTTCAATTAAAAAAAACTCCACTTTAAGCTCATTTTGTTGTGATGGGTCACAAATTTTGTTTTGTTTTGTTTTTTTGGAAATCAAATGGTTCCTGCAAAACAAAATAGTTCTATTAATTTCTTTGAAGAATCCTTTCCTTACTGTTTTGATGAGAATTTTTGAGTCTATAATATTACTCATAAAATAACTTTCAAAATAAGAATAATTATCCAGACTAAAGAGTGAGACAGTTTCCAAAGAAAATTATTTAATTCCAAAAAGTCGTCTTGGGTTAGGGTTTGATAAGCACACCTATATGGTCTGATCTACATTACACCACATTATTGGTCAAGTTTTTGCCATGCAGCAGATAGAGTTGGCTATGATAGGTGATATGTAGCACAGAGGTCTATCGGAAATACATGCAGCCACAAGTCCTTCCATCAGTTCAACTGCAGTGAAAGTTCAAAACTTTGTTGAACACATCCATTTTTGTTCAGAGAATTATGGTCAAGTGTTGGAAAATGTCTGTCATATTATCTGACTGCAATCTGACACCCCCCTCCCACTCCTCCCAATCCCAGACCTAGTACTCATCAGCCCGTGTTCGTCTCTTCTTCCCCGAGGTGTCCGTGTCAGTAGAACTCCGCCGGGAACGATCCTCTTCCTAGTACAAGAACAGTATGAAAATAAAAAATGTATAGCAAATGAAGACTTTATCACAGGAATTCTTTGTCACACAATTTTTGGACACACAATCAATAACCTGGTTCATTCTTTCTGCCTCAGTTTGCCTTTAAGGAGATATGTCTCGATGAAAATGTTATTAACATATCGGTGCTGCAGTTTGCATCTCATCTGAGATGCTCTCTGCATCTCTAACTCACCCCCTGTCCCTGCTTTCCTCTACCCCTCAGCATTTTGGTAGAGTCTGGTTGCTGTACTAACAACTGGGTGGACACAAATTCCTAAGAAATTAAGACAAAGCAAATTTAGGAAATAAGCAGCTGGATATTTTCAGAGCTAACAGAAACAAAATCGTACTTCTGAAAATCATCTTGTCTCATGTAAAGTCCCTAGTTATTCACAGAAACTGTGATAAAGGCATTCCTTTAATTTGTTAGTGTTCATTCTCTACAGGGTGAGTAAATAAAAAAAAGGAAACACAAATTCTACACATAGCGCTTTTCAGATCTAGGATATGAAAGCCCAATTAATAAGCTTTCTTTTAGTGAAAGAATCATTCAAAACGCTCATGAACTTTTCCAGTTATGGAATTTCGAACACAAACACCGTTTTTTAACCTTGTCCACGGATCACAATAAAGGTAAGTGATATTTCAGCAAAACAAAAACGATTCACATACCAAAAAACACATCAGAACACTCTGAAAACCATGATAACTGGCACTTATCATAAGATCTTTTTACAAAGCTGCTGCTTCCAATATTAAATTAACACGCTTTACACTGTCAAGAGTTTATTGTCTTCTACTTGGCTACCCCGGAGACTTGTGGGATAATTCTGATATCATTTTCATCATAGGACATGGTTTCATTTTTATTGAAATATCACATACCTTTATCCGTGGACAAGGCTAAAAAAAACAGTGTTTGTGTACAAAATTCCTAAACTGGAAAGGAAAAAGGTAGCGATTTGAATGATTCTTTCACTAAAAGAAAGCATATTAATTGGGCTTTATAATAATAATAATAATAATAATAATAATAGCAGGCATTTTCATAGCGCTTTTACGCCGCAACGGGGTATCAATGCGCTTTACAATTAGTATTGGTTGGATTTCGCTTTCATATCCTGGATCTGGAAAGCGCTTCATGTAGGAATTCATAAAAGAATCGGGGGCACCGTTTGGATTTCTGGGTTTTTTTACTCACCCTGTATTACTGGTAACTAGACATGTGAATGGACTTGTTATGATTTTGGAGCCTTTCCAAAAAAGTTTCAAGAAATATGACTTTACCTCTATCTGCTTGACCACATCAGCCTGCATGATGGTGGCTATCTGATGGACATGCTGGTCTGCATTGTTATACATGATAGCATTCTGAAACATGAGCATCATATCACGGTGAAACTGCTCTGTGGTCCGTATCACTCCATTCTCAATGTTCTTCTTTATGGTGATCAAGTCCATGGGACGCAGGACGATGCTCTTATAACCTGGGGCTATGTCCTCTGTTACCGGATGTAGAAACACATTGGCATACCTGGATGGTCAAGTGAAAACAAACTCATTGGTTAAAAAACAAATCAGGCCCTTACACTGTAAATACACATTCTTGTTTTATTACACACTGCCTGCAGTAAAATATTCATGTGCCCTTCAATGCTTTGTTTTTTTACATTTTCAGTAAGAAGGGCAAGATGACGTTTCTGTTGGGTTATTTACTCCTAGCATAAGTACACCTTGGCATTAACAATACAAAGCATAACTGTTTACTGAATGGTATGACTGGCAGTGTTGCTTTGCAGCTACCCTCAAGTGCATGTGTTTTTTCACTGGTGTTTTAACTTATTTTAGTAAACGTTGTGTCATACATTTGTCAAATTATGCAGGATCTAAGTGTGTGTTAATATAATGTGGCCTGACGTTGCGAACTTAGCAAGTTCTTCTTCAGAGGCTAAAACAGAAATGACAGAGGTACATACATTAACATGGGGGTTAAGAAACTAGACACCCCTGTTGGTAATCACTTCAACCTACCTAACCACTCCATTTCTGATATGATTTTGCAGGGCATTGAATCTCTTGGCCATCGCAAGGACTCAGTTCGCCTCAGCAGAGAGAAAGTGTGGATGAATCGTCTTCGAACTATTCAACCACATGGTCTTAACATCCAACTTGGAAATGATTAATCCTTTTCTTCCTCCATTGTCTTCTGTTACAGATAATCCACCTGGTCTTCCTTGTTTGTGTTTACCCATCTTCCCCCATCTTTCATCCCTTTCCACCTCAATACTGTCCCCCCCCCCCCCATCATCCCTTCACTCTCACACTCTTTTGTCCCACTCCCTGTGACCTTTGATCCTTCCCCTTTCTGGTCCCTCCCCACCAGACCCCTTGTGGTTTGCCATCTCCCTTTGTTTCTTTGTTCTCTCATCCACCCTCCCCTGCATCTTTCCACACCTTTCCCACCTAATCCTCCTTTTGTGTTTCTTCTTTCAGCCCTGCATGTTTGTGTGCACCCCCATGTTAATGTATGTACCTCTGTCATTTCTGTTTTAGCCTCTGAAGAAGAACTTGCTTAGTTCGCAACGTCAGGCCACATTAATTTTAAGATTTATATATTTCAGGTCCATCCAGTCAGTAAGCAGTTTGCAGCAGTTTTACCTTTTTTCATGTGTGTTAATATACTTTTATATATTTTCATTGTTTAGAAATAGTTCTATATAGTTAATAGTTTTAATTGTTGGTTCTTCCGCTCTTGCTTAGTAACAACGTGAGTGGGTGAACTGAAGACACCGATACAATAGTTCACTGCATCAAGAAATGGAAACAACTTGTACTTACTTGTGGCTTGCGATAGCTCTCCACACAAGCATGATTGCCTTACGCCATATCTTATAAGCATGGTCCTCCTCACTGAAATATACAATCAAGTCAAGAAGGGACACTATGATGGTGTGTGTTGGACACCGTACAGTTAAAGTGGTCGAGAACAATCATGTGTTAACTTTACAGAAATAAATGTGACATCGTTTACTGCAATTGCAAGCATTGCAATGCTCTCTAACTTCAAGTCTGACAGTTGCCCCCCCCCCAAAAAAAATTTGAAACACAAAACTATTTTCAAAATGGTAGGCCAAAATAATTTACAAAATCTGTGATTGTCCTTATCCACTACTGAAATTGTTACACAGCTTCGTCAAGTTTCGTGAAGTAACAAAATTGTGGCTGTGCAAAATGTTTTTGGCATAAATCCTATGCATGCTGAAAGTCATGCACTGTTCAGCAAAATTGGCTGCTTTCCCACAACCAAGCATTTCATATTGAAAGAAAAAACTTACAGTAATCAAAGGTTACAATGCAATAATTCAATTCATGTCTTGAAGCATAATTCACAACTTTTACTTTTGACTGTTTGGCATGAAACAACAAAACAGTTGTTGCTTAAGTTGCAAAATCAACCAACACCTTTGGGCATGTGATTTCCCTTTACTTTATACTTGTATTTTAATATACCTCTGAGCAACCGATGCTGGACTATTTGGCAGCGAGTCTAGGAAGTATGATGGCTGAAGACCTCCAGCCGACGTTGACAAATCGTCACTCTCTGAGGGCTTGTCGGTCACGTCTGAGTCCCCGGCCTCACTGTGTGTATCCTTGCTGTCCTCGTCAATCAGTGACACAAGGCTACTGGCTGTGCCATCCTTGCCAGCTGATCTCCTTCCAGAGGGGGTATCCAGCTGGTTTTGGTCATCCTCCTCCTCCTGTGGTGGGAAGAGCAAAAGTAGGCTTCATTGAAACTCTCTTTTTTAAAATTGAAACTTTGAAACTCTCTTTTAAAATTGAAACATTGAAACTCTCTTTTTTAAAATAAAAAGTATGAAAACTACATGCACTACCTTTCTAATCCTTCTTTCCAAAATCAATTTGCCAGTGACTGATATCAAACTTTTAACTAAACCCTACACGTCACCTGACCTGGGCCCATTTGACCACATATGTCTGCACGAATTCTTAAAATTGAACTCAAAACCTCAATAGCAAACTAGCTGTTATCTAAAATAAAACACACAATCTCTTGGTTGGACAGCTGTAATGTTTACACCATTCAAAACTTTCAAACTCATAAATAAACTTAGTCTGTGATTCCTCATGTGCCACTTCAAGACCAACCCCAACAAGAGAAGGAATACAGTTTATAACCTACTCTATCACGTTTTACTGTCATTTATAAAAATTCACTATATGATATACGTGTTATAACGTACAAATAGTTTACCCCAAACTTGTGGCCACAGGTAATTATTCTAATTCATAATTGATCACATGTTTGTCTAATATGGTGGCATATTGTCCAGAACATGTTTGTGATAATTACAGAGGGCAGTCAAGTATTCCGCTCTGGCCATTGTAGAAAGTTTTTGAAAATCAGAGCTGCCTGATTTCTCCTAATTACTTATAATGGTATGTAACAGTATTCCATATTTTCCATTCATCTTTGGAGTTGGTTTTTGTATAAATGGGATAGACAGGAAACCAGAATAATTGGCCAATACCGCTGCTGCATGTGTCCTTATCCGTGAGCTCTTGCGTTGGCTGCCTGGCGGTCTGCCTCTTGTCCCCTTCCGCTTGACCTTCAAGTCACTGTCCTCCCGTGACGAACTGTCCCCTGGGGAGGGGGGCGCAATATGATGGTAATCATCCTCCCCTGTGTCTGCTCTGGGTTTTGTCACCGGTGTTGCATCTGCATGTCTGTCAGCATGCTAAGTAATTTTAAAAACAATATATATAAATATATATCAATTTCTATAAAAAAAAAATTTTCTTCAATGGATTTAAATTTTGCCCTTTACAGGATTTTGAATCTGAACATAGCCAGTTCAGTAATCCAACTGCACAGTTGCGCATCAAGATTTAAGCATTTTAATTTGGGATATGTGTACACAAGTCTATAGGAGATGGTAACTGAATCTGCAATCTGAAACTTTTCTAGCTGTCAAAAAAGTATCAAAGTTGTTTGGACGTTTGCGCCTACTTCAGAACAAGAGTTTTTCATTAAATTGTCTTTATACCCCAATGATTCTGCAAGCATCTGATTGTTTATACTGAATTGAAAACGGTCAAATCTTGTTTCTTGATGCGCAGTTGGAACACTGAACTGACTTACATGTACTTATTGTCTATTACTTTCACAAAGTTGCCAAATCATGCATGATGCCTGGACTATAGCAGTCCAAGCTGGAACTTTGGTAATGATAATATTTTCTTTCACAGAAACATAGAAACTCAATGGGCACTGTAGCATACATGTACATGGAGTTCTAGCTGTCAATGTGAAATAAACAATGGCCTTGTACTTTTACTGGTTATAATGCATGCAGATTTTATTACTAATCAATTACGGAGTCCTTCGATCAGCGTATGAATCTCATGAATCTCATTCTGTGACTGCTCAATGAAGAACATGCATCTCCCCTCCCCATTAGGATAACACAGCATTGTACTTAGTCATGAGCACACGCACTTGCATGCACTACCAATACCATAGGCTACCATGGGCTACGGTAAATGCAGACTGGCCTATGTAAAGAGTAATAGACTTTGACAAAGCGTTTGTTTCCTGTCAACAGTATACATTATTTGTAACGGTTTACAACAATTTTGATTCGGGAAATATTTCCCGAATCAAATTTTGTTTGCTGTTTTAAAAGAAAGCATGACAATAAGGGTGCCTCAGAAAGAAAAATGTCAACAACTTTGAGGCAAATGTTAATGTTTGCCAGCATTAACTGAATTAGTAGTACTGAATGGTAAAGAACATGTACATCAAAATAAAGCGACAAATCACCAAAGATTAACTGAACAAATTATAAGGGGAATACCATTAAAAGGTTAATATCGATGATCATTAGTATAGGTATATATGGAAAGATGTCTGTGAATGTCATTGTAATGTATGGATAACTGGATAGCACATTTTAGAGTTACACTCAAGTCAATAACAAGTCAAATAAAAAGTCAAGTCAAAGTAAAATGCAATGAACAATGATACAGGAATGTCTAGTTCACAACTTGTTACTTGGCCAAAGACTGAATGATGTGTGATTGACTTGGGATGACTTGGTTATAAACCATGGCACTTTATTAAAACATCAAGTGTGGGAAGAAGATATTTCATGAACTCTTAACCCTCATGGAACTTCCAAAAGGTTCAGCCTAGTCACTGTTGAACATATAAGTACATGTACAGAGATTGTGCCATTCTGGTTCCTGTGCAATGCAGACTTTTGGAGGAAAGGTATTTTGCAAAAAATCCTCTGGGGTCAGGGTTAATGAGGCCTCTTACCAACAGATCTTTGGAGAAGTAATAGTTAGTGAATGATGTTGAAATTTCCAACAAAAAAGGGTTAACAGCTACATGAATGCCCTGCAATGTGAAGGCACTTAACATGAATTTTAACATGAAATGTGTTGTTAGTAACTGACAGGCATTATTGGGAGACATTATAAGATATTCCATGAGGTGATCAAATTCAAGTCAGAATCAATAAATGGGTTTTTTGGTCATAAGATAAACAAACCAATAAAAGGTGTGTGGACACCCAAAATGGAAAAAAAATGACAAATATTGAAGAACCTGTGACTGTGTCTTCTATGGTGTTATTAAAGAGGTTGTTGATTGCTGGAAGAAATCTGCGTCACTATTTAGTTATATATAGTTTAGGGCATATCAAACAATAAAGGGAGATATTTCTGGCTGAAAAATACTTTTAAAAGTTACTTCTGAGAGCATTTTAAAAGTGAGGTCTAGAACCTGTTTGTTTCCTTTGTCTAAGAGTTGTTGCTGAGAGCAGCAAACAACCCGGGGAGGAGTCAGGTTGGCGCGGTGGTTCCTTCCTTGCCTTCCACCGTTGTGACCCAGGTTCGATTCCTGCCCTGGTCCTCGTGTGGACTGGGTTTTCAGTCCATACCTGATTCTGTGGATTTTCCCCAGAATATTCTTCTGCAGTTTTCCTTCTACCCTAAAACTGTAATTTCTTCTCATTGTCTTCTCTCTACAGATTTTTTCAGGCTTGCGAGCTACAGTGCCTAGGGTGCTTTTGAGGAATCCTTGGTATCAATAATAATAACAATAATAAGTATTACCCTGGATTGGACAATTGGGAGACATCCCCATAGACTTGTGCACAAACTTTTTCAAACTTCAATGTGCCCTAACCCAATATTCCCTTGTCCTTTTTCCACGAATTTCGGTCCGTTTACTAATTAGACCACAAGCAACAAAAATAACCTAATTGCGACAAAAACAATTTGCCTCTAAAGGGGGGCTGTGCCATAATGACTGGTGTCTCCAACCGTTTGAAGAAATTACGATACCATGTCTCCTTAATGGTACATTTACACGTATAATAATACTACTAAATGATTCAACAGGGAGGTGTTCTGGGTCACTTGTTGTTGCTTTAGTACTGCTCATTTGCTATAACAGCATTGTTTAACCTCACTTCGTACTTGTGATGTCAAATATCTTTTGATTTCCAATGTCAGCTTGAAGAAAACCGTGACCACTTTGTCATTGTTTTATTACATAAACATGTATCTGCTCTGAAATTTAAATACCCTTTCATAAAAATATCAGTTAGCAATCAGCAACCTCTTTAAAATCCTGGGAACATGTCAACACTGTGGACAAATAAAGGTAAAGAAATGTGGTGAACAACTTGAACTCTGAACCCTCTGATGAGTGACTTAGTAGAACAGGTGTAACGTGAAAAAAAACACCACAAAACTTCAATGGTAACTGCTCCAAACAAGCTGTGTACCTTAGCCACACTGTCACTCTTAGATGTGGCTTTTCTTGGGCTCTTTATTCTGGCTGGCATTGCAACTGATTGGGCCCTGCCTTGGTCATAATTGTCTGCTTTAGACTGTGCAGTGTCTTCTGCATTACGAGTGTAATCTGGCTCTTCCGTCGCCATTTTCTCTTTGCTGACTTCTGGTTTTGGCTGGCTGATGTTTCCACTGATTTGGCCCAAGTCTTCAGATCCCTGTTTCATCTCCATTCCTCTATTTGATTTAAGAGCACTTGCCACATCATCTTTTGGTAGCAGATTTTTCGCTTCGTCCTTCTTCTCTTGGATACTGCTTTCTTGATCTTCTTGAGACTGAGCTTTTCCATCTGTAACTGGAGCTTTGAGCTGGATTTTCTTTCTGTCTTTGACGGAGCGCAGCCATCTCATAGGGGATGGGTCACGGATATAGCTTTCCTCTTTGGGTTCGTACAGAGCCTCGTCCAGCCTCTGGGTAATCAACTTCTGCTCTTCGGGACTCATACTCTTCCTGGTTGGGGATCGCAAATTTGGTTTTGGTGTTGCCTGCTTTGATGATTGTGGCTCTGTATTTGGCTCATCCTTGGTAATCAGTTTCAATAGTGTTGGTGGGTTTGCGATACTAGCTGCCAATGATTCTGTTGTTTTGACAACATCTGATGTGTAGCGATCAATTGCAGAGCAAGTATCAACGCGATGATCAGTTGTACTGGGAGACGTGACTGACTTGATCCGTGTACTATCGGCAACATCTGCGTTGCCAGCACTACCCTGGTTTGAGGGCCAAAATTATCTCAGTAGTAGTTTCCACGACAAAATCAAAACATATTTTCACAAAAATTCAACATGCAGGATTAACACTTTCATATCAGCCTAAAAGAAAAAAGTTGACCTAGTTATTAAGGAAGTACAACTGTTAACGTCAAGCAATAGAAGAAATAAGAAATAAATGATGTCCAATAAGACATTTTTTGTTACAAGATATTGGACAATCAAGAGGCATGAGGCAAATGTGTTTTTTATGAAGTTAGAAAGTTCTAAATTGTTAGAGCTAAACACACCATGATAGTGGCAAATAAACTGCATCTAAACAAAGTCATGAGTCCATCTAGAGTTTTAGTAGAAGGTATCAATCTATAATGCAAAATACATTCCTTAACTTAAATGGATGAGAGATAATTTATGTAACTTTCTAAGACTGACATCACAATTTAATAATGTCTGTTTGCACAAGACAATTTTTTGTTGGTTTTCCTGCTTTGAAAGAAAGTATTATATAGCACACTTGCATGACTTGTTGCTATGGGCCCAACCAATCATTTTTTTTTGTAGAAGACAATGACAATTGTGATGAATGGCAAATGAATTGTTCTTGCTTGATTGTCTACACTTCTCAAGTCACCTTATCACACTTTTTCCAGTGGCAAGCATAATCAAAATTGTAATATGACAAATGAATTTATGAATATGTGGAATGAAGGTTTGTGAAATAGCCACTGAGTGGATAATTGGTACAGCTAGCATGAGTCAGTGTTGTGGTCAGAGATTTGTGAGAGTAAACTAAACTACCTCAGGATTTGGCGCTTGATTGTCGCTCTCTGGGTCATCCACGTTTACCATCTCAGTTTCGTTGCATTCCTCGGTCTTGGACACTTTTGTTTCTACTTTGGGCTTTTACATGATATTCAAGACAACACATTCAGATAAAACATCTAAAAATGGAATGGAACGTGTCACTAGCTGGGTTTGCAATAAAATTACGGGGTTGGGTGAGTTATACAAACACAATTCCAACGTAACAGATTTTGTCTCTTAGACTTACACATTGTTCACGTTTTGTGGCTGCCGACATCTGGTTTTACAAATGACCAAGTAATTTTATCGATTGAAGATAATTTTAGACTTTAAGAGATATATTGTACTGCACACATGGATGTTTGAGCCCAATTCAAATGTGGTGATTGAAATGAAGATCCCGCCTGACAAGTTCTTTGAACTTGAACGAGTAAAAATTATAAATGAATTCTTGAGATCTTTAATTAATACTCGAGCGGTACTGCTCAGAGAGATAGGACACATGGAATGCATCTTATATTGGATGACATCAATCCTTGGATGGGTCATCATGACTTCAAGACAAGATATTACTCTTTCTTTGATACATGTACATCTTAGCATTTCATAACATCCATCATCAACAGTTTACCACACTATATACTTGACACTCACCTCTCTGGTTTTAACGACACCTTTCTCAATCTTCAGTATGAGTGGTTCTTTGAGCCTTGGGACCGGTGTACCATGGTCTGAGGCTGGCAATGAGCTCTCATCAATGCTCTGTGAGGATGGTGAGTCCTCTGGGTAGGGGCTCAATAGTGCAACCAGATCACTGGCAGTGGCTACAGGGAAATGCACAGCAAAGCAGTAGAGTCAAGTTTGTCATTACTAGGTATAATGCTCCTAAATTTCTTGAATAACAGTAACAGTATAGTCACACATGAGTTTGTACGTACACCTATAATCTTTTTTGTCCGTGTCATTTTCTGTAAAATCGGCAGCTGTAGGTCACATGATGATAACTTTCTTGTGGTTAAAAGAGGGCACTTTACGTAAATCAAAACGTGGTTCAATCAAGAGCTACGGGTAACTATAGTTAAGAAAGCTCGTGGAACTTGGAGCATTGAAAACGGTTGGGATCGTCTGGTTTACTATTTTGTAACAGCTTAAAACATATACGAATATAATAATCAAACAAAACAACTCTTTTGGCACAGAATACGAATGTTTCTCTCTGCCTTAAAACAGAAACTCAAAATAACAATTGCATTTTGCATGTGAAATCACGATGCCAAAATGACTACCAAAAATTCATAATATTAACAATCCTTCCCCCTGAAAAAGAAAGGTTTTGAAAGAATAGAATACTCTTGACCATATTCCTTCTCACAGGCACATCACTCAAATGAAAGATCTTGTCCTCTTTAATATTACACCACATGAGATTATGATGTTTTATAATTCTGAATATTTCATAGATTTTGCACTTTTCAACCACGTCCACAATTCAGTGGAATTGTCCTAATTCTAATATTGTTGAGAATACTTGGACTTTTTCAGCATACCTTTGTTGTTCAAACACTCAGATTCCTGGCCATAATTAGGCTGCCAATTACTGTCTACTTTCTCAGGTTTGATTCCCAGCATATCACTTGTCAGACTCATAGAAAGACTTGTGTAAAACACTGGAGGGGGTTCTTTGCATATTTACCTCCAAGCAATTGGTCCACTGTCTCCTCATTGTCAATATCTGCAGAAAGCTCCTCTTCTGGATTCTGAACACAAAGACAGTGAGCCGAGTGTGAGAGGCTTCTTGCAATCTGTACACATACTTTGGCAGCCATATTCACTGTTAAACGCATGCATCTAGGACCCCTCTAAAAGTCTGTTACCAAACTGCTCAATATACATTTGATAGGTTTACAAAACTTACAGTGGATCAGCAACATTTTAAAAATTTTAAACATCTAAGATGAGGATTAAAACAGTTTTATGACGGCTGTGTGTGACAGGTTACATATTGGTCACAAAACAGTTTCCGTGGGTTGAGAGCTAGAAGGTCATTACAGCAGTCAATACATCTCTGATATACGCTGTTGGCTCAAATTTTAAGTGTAAAATAATTATTATACATTAAAACAACTTTCACACAAATGCAACCTGTAAAATATATTTTCCCTAACAAATTACTTGGGTCTTAGGGCTCAATTTGACAATTAAACCAAATGTTGTCATTAAGGACCTTTTGTCTGAATTGTTCTGTATGGACCTTATAGCTGTGAGACAAGTTTTGATTTAGCTGTGCCCGCAATTTTGAAAATACTTTTGTCTGATCTTTCTTTGGAATCAGTATAAAGCAACTCTGAAATACTGTAATCGGTAATACAGAATTTCATCTACCTCAAAGTAATATAGCTGATCAACCTCGATATATGACCTTCTCTATAACGCAATCAGGATTAGTCAATTAAATCATCCATTTTCCAGTTGTATGCCATGATTAATGCTACCAAGAGTGACTGTTTAAGATATATAACATAATAATTAGTCACAGATTTTATAGGGTCGTGACATAAATATGGCACTGAAACATATTTTGTGCATATATCAACTCCTTTGAGCTATATGAGAATAATTAGGGAACCTTTTTGGTTAATTTTTGTTTAGTGCACTTTTGCTGTGATGCCATTTTCAAGAGAATTATATGACGACTCTTTATCTGTTGACTAGTTATTGCTCACAAAGTCACTGCATGAAATTCAAATCCCAAATCTAAAACAAAAGTATGCCGTGTCTTACTGTTATGATATCCGTTTCCTTTTGTAATTCTGTTGCAACCAATGATGTCAGGTAGGGAGAGGCTGAATTCTCTCTTTGTTTTGTTGTTGCATCATCTGGACCTGAGCCTAAATCTTCAGTAACCTGCAAGGGAAAAAAAGCATGTGGCAGAGTTTGAAAAGTGGTGCGACTTGTTAGGATAATTGGATATTAATACAACCCAATGCTCCAGACCACGAGGCCACGTTTATATACAGCTGATCAACCAAGTTACAGACAAGCAGATCTTTGTTTCATTTTATGGGGGCAGGATCCCCCATTTGGTGCTCTTGTTGCCAAAATCACCAAAAGAGGCCATCAGGAACAATTGTAACTACTGTCAGATGGTATTCAACCCCATTCATCCTGAACAGCACCCCCTGGAGTCACATCATGTCCAGCCTCCACACCCCCCCCCCCCACATCCCATGATACAAATGATCACAAACGTAAGTTAGTATCTTGCCTTGACGTCAGAAGTTAGAGGGTTGTCATCGACCTCCACATTATCCCCCACTGATGACGTCTCTGACTGGGTGCGGGGTCCTACGCGAGGAGGTCTGATGGGAGGACGACGCTTGCTGGGAGACTGGAAACCTGGCTTGCTGGCCACTTTGACTGGATAAAGAAACATAGCATTATAAGTACTGGTGCACAGAGTTGTAATGACTCGAGTCAATGACTCGACTCGAGTCCGACTCGAGTCACTTTTTTTGGCGACTCGACTCGTCGAGAGGATCGAACGGACTTACGACTCCGAGTCAATCACTGAACAGCAAATGACTCGGACCCTCATCAGAGTCCCTCATCAGAATGACTTCGACTCGACTCGAAGAGACTTAATAAAGAAAAAAAAAAAAAAAAAAAAAAAAATAAAATTTAAAAAAATATTTGCAATGCCGCTCGCGCGCCGCCCGCCGTTTGTTTTGTTCACGTCACGTTAATGTTCGCGAATAATGTCGTTACAGCGGCCGTCTGTCATATACCTCCATAATCATACAACAAACATACACCGACACAACAACACCCACCGTGTGTTCCTCCCACCTTGTATGTCTATAGCATGTAAACCTTAAAACGAGACTAGACTTAAAATTTCTCAATCATTGGTTTTGGTTTTGGTTTTGAGGTTCTTGGAAACGCTGGGTAAATTTATGGCTAAATTTTTGTCCCGATTTCACAAAACAAATGGATACGGAAATAATCAGAACAGTTTTTTTTCATAACAGTTTTGTTTTTAACAATCAGCTTTTAACGTTCAGCACAAAAATCTAGACCGAAAAAAAGCCACCGAAGCCAAAAGTTATTATAAGACCTTCTGTCATGCAATGGAAACTGTGCATTGGGTACCACAGTTTGTACACCCATATACTTTATGTTTGTGGATTTTTTTAATTTTTTTAAATGGTGTTTGTATTCTTATGTGTGTTATGTTTATTGTATTTTTATATTATAGTTTTCAAATATTTGTAAATATTTATGAATTGAGCTAAAGCTACTACTTTGACTCGACTCGACTTTGACACTGACCTCGACTCGACTTGACTCGACTCGACCTTGTTGACCTAATGACTCGACTCGACTCGAGTCACTTCTTTAAAATGACTCGACTCGACTCGAGTCACAAAAATCAGTGACTCGTTACAACTCTGCTGGTGCATTCACTTCTGATCATGACATTCCTCCCTCAATAACCTGTGGGGAGAGAGAGACTGAAATCCCAATCCACATGTCAGTCTGTGTGGGAGTGAACCAAGGTCACAGAGGAGGGAGGCGAGGAAAGTACCACTTTGCTAGTCTGACTCTCTGCATTTCAATCAAATTCTGCTATAAAAGGACGCAGTTTTCCATGATTACTGCTTATGTTCAATGTGAAATGGAGGACACCTTCAAAGGCAGATAATTAACCTATGCAGTAGAACTGCGTCAAAGCAGCTTGTGAAATACTGTTCAATTACATGATTTACAAATGGACGTGGAATGCCAAAAATCTGAGACAAACAGAACTTACAAATTAACATACAAAAATCCAAAGGGTTGTCTAAGGGGACGTGGCTAACTCGCATATGTCCATAGATCAATTGTTTTCATAGCAGCACTATGAAGGTAAACCTGGTGCTCCTACATATGTCTTTTTACTACAACTCTATGAGCAAGACCAATTACCCACTTATTGTCTATGGCCTCAATACTATCCAATTAATGTGTTCATAGTAAAGTCAGTTTTGTATTCCTACTGCATGTGTGCCCATCAAGATCTGAAGATTTCCCTGAGGATCCACAAATCTACATGCAAAATCATTGACATTAACGACAAAATTGAAGAAACACCCTTATTTTGAAGTACAAAAATAAAACAAATTTGGACTACACAATTTTCTACAGTAATTTTGTGCTCCTCGTAATGTCTGAACAATATTTCCATCTCATGTTTCATCTTCATGAGAAATTGCACATCAGATTCACTGACCTCTTCCCCAAAGCTTCTGCACATCTGCTGCATTTTTCCTGATTGGAAAATTGTCTCATCTTGATGAAAACATGTACAGTTGATATACTGAACTGGCCTGTTAAAGAACTTTGACAAAACTAAGCCTAACTGAAGATGACAACCTGATTTTTTTCAGCATGCATCCTCATACAATAATATTTCTGGGCCTTAAACAAGAATGCTAAAAGATGTGGCCTGCCTACCTGCAGCTGCTGCCTTGGCTGCCTCTGCTGCTGCTCGCTGCGCCTCCTCTGCTTCTTTGGCTGCTCGTTTTTGTCTGATTTATCAATAAAATATCAATATGTTTATAATCAATAAATGCAAGATAAACATTTTGCTGGAATAAAGTATTCGTTTGCTCTTCTGTGGCATTTTAAGGTGACACGAGGCTTTTGTAGGTTTTTTTTTTAATTCCTAAATATTTTACCACATATCAACAAGTAATTTCATGAGACAAACTATATCCCAACCTACTTTCTTTTCCCATTTTCAGTTGCATCAAGATATTTTCATGAAGATACTTTATTTGCAAGAAGTACAAAGGGCAAATGGTGTCAAATCTGCATGCTTTTGTTTTTGATATTTTGCCAGTGTTTTCATTGTCTACAAAGATCTAAATTTTTCTCAACATGGTAAACATTTTCCAATTGCAGATCAATGCAATGTTTTTATGTATGTTTTTTTATGCTCCAAATTAATGGTGGACTATCCTCACATGTTAAGTGGGAGAAACCAGGATAAAACATAGTTCAGCTGGGAATATTTTTCCCCAAAATATCTTCCTTTGTGGACGGGCAGGTGGCAATGTTGGCCATTACTCTAGACTAAACACGTATGTATTTTAAGTTTTGACACACTGTATCCACTTTGCGTTTGGTATGTTACCAATCAATCACTGAGAAACAAATCATCACAATCAAATTTTCTCTAAGATTAAGTGAAAATTGTAAACAAAAATGGAGATTGTGACTAACTCTTGAATTTCATCCCACGTTGACTGTAACCTATCGTCCGCCTGGCCACTACGGATCTGTTCTATCTCTTGTTGCAGCTGACGATATCGGGCTTTATCCTCCTCAAGCTGGGCCTTGAGCTCTGTGATGCGTTCCTTGGTCATCTTACGTACGATGAGGTCGCCGGGCGTGTCCACGACTTCACCCCGCTCACTCCGTTTCCGTCTGAGGATTAGAAAAATGTGAGAACCATTCTGATAAGTAGATAAGAATTGAAGCTTTTTCAGCATAAAGTATTTTCTTAACAATACATGTATGTGACACATCACCCTCCAAAAAATAAAATATAAGTAAATAAATAAATAAATAAATACAATTGAAAGAACCCTTACTTTGGTGTTTCTACTGTTTCAAGCAGGGCCGAGTACTGACAGGCACAATTCTGCAAGAAAAAAAGTTTGGTACAAACTTGGGTTATGGACCAACCCATTCAATGAGACTTTGTAACCTGACGTGAGCATGTATTTAGTGAGTTTCCCCCATATTATTGCAAGGAGCCATGCAAAATATGTTTTTAAAAATCCCTTGGCTGCTGGTACTCCAACAAAGTTGGGACGTCAAACCAACACAGAGTATTAGTGTACCATACTAATTCCATTAAAAATCTAGCCAAATCAAGTGTTAAATTGTGGAAGATTTGGTTTGGAAATATTGAAAAAAGGTATGGAACTCATATTATGCAAATTTCCGTTTTTTTTAGAAACTGCGTTTAAAATTGCTAAACCTCTTGTCACTATTGTTGTTGATATACATGTAGGAACAGTGTTTCTAAGGAAAGTCTTTAAATTCCAATAATTACTGTCAGAAATTAAGCAGTGATTGCCACTGGGCGCAATCCATACTGTTCATGTATATCAGTGGTCCGATCTTTGAGTGTTCCAGAAACAGTGCAGCATGCACTATATACATGTATGTAATATATATATGCTTAACATTTTATGGCGACTGATTGGTGACCTAGGAAAGCCTCAGAGTAACAAAGTGAAACTCCCCAGTTCGAAATAGTCATAGCTCACTAGTGGCTTGAACTGAGACTAGTTCTTACCTTTTGTGAGAACCAGTCTGGTGGCCTGCCTGCTTCACCAAATGGTTTGATGGCTCTGCTAACTGACACCCTGAAGTGATATCAACACAGAAATCATGTCAACAGTGGCAAGAAATATGAGCCACCATAATTATGTAACACCTATCAGATCTGACTCCTCCATTGTATCTGCTCCCTATAGATGTAATTCAGTAAGTATCTCAAGTATCTCTGAATGCTTGGAATGTTTTTATACAAGACTACATTTCGTTCAAACAGTCAAAACAAGTCAAAATAATATATTACTTACAATATTGTTCAACAAGCTAACTTCATGCTTTTTTAAACACCCCTCTAGCAATGTTATGGTCTGTGCCTCTCGCGAGTAATCATAAACAAATCCTGATATGGAGATTGGCGCACGTGTTGCGCGTACTGTGCAATGTGGCGCAGAACACAGCTGTGCAAGTGTAGTATGAATTTAGGACTATGAAATACTGACATGTGACACTGGAAAAGTGTTTAAGACCAGCTGGCCGGTGTTTTATCAACCATTTAAGACCGGCTACGTGACAGGCTCTCGACCAATAGGAATGGGTAAACTGTCGTTAAGTATTTATGAATGACTGATGTTCATCTGAATGTGCCAAAAACTGTGGTACCATAGCTAGGTTCAGTGCAGTGGGAATAGCATTCATGTGTCCATTATTATACGAATAAAACATGGCAGTCACTGTAGAACATCAAAATCAGCCAACATCAATTTCTGCACCTCTTTCCTGAAGTATTTGTCTTATTACACGTCATACATATTGACATTCATTACCAAAAATTGGCAAAATTCCTTGGGGGATCTCTCCTATGGAATGCACATAATGATAATTCTTATGTCTTGAGGGTTTTAGTACAGTGCTACCGGCAATCTCATTTTCAATCACTAGTGTTGCATAGTCTAACAGGTTCTCTTTGGGCACTTTCCTGGTACTACATGTACCAACCCGTCACTCACGCATGCTCCTTTTACTTCTCTGGTGTGTTGGAACACTGTGCATTTGGCATGTAAAACAAGTGCATTTGGCTCAAAAATTTGTCATATAAGGTGTAATAAATCTCTCTGTAACAGGTGGGGGAGCTAGTACAAGGCTCGCATATCCCCAACCATATTCAAAAGTGCAGCAATTATCCCTTACCAATTTTGGTCCCCACTTCTGATGACAGATGAAGCAAGGCAGAGTTTCTCACGGACACTCCACTGGTCTGTTGACACGATGCCAGCCATGATCAAGAAGTATCTGATTGACAAGGTAAGAAACAGGTGATCAACAACCCCCCTATCAGATGACGGGAATTTATTCAGGCATTGTATATTACTATACCTCATACATGCCCAAAAGTCAAACTGTCACTGGTCCATTCACCATCACGTGTCAGATGCTATTTTTGCTGTTTACCAAACGCACACGCGAGTATTCACGCACAGGCTAAATGCGCATGCGTACTAGACTGTCGCACAGGTTACATGTACCTGTGCAACAGTCTACTACGCATGCGCTTTACAAAGCAATCGTGAAACTGCTGCACGGGTGAAGTACGCACACGCGAACATCCCCCAACAGCTACACATGAAAAGATGGTTGCACAAGAAAATGATAATTAGTGTTTTCCCGAGCTCAATGATGCCGAATTGGAGAATATTGTGGACACTAAAGTACCGGTAGGCCTATGCCTCCTGTACTAAAAAAAAAGTTGTCCACAAACAATTGTATTTACAACCGTAGTTACTGTATCACAAACTAACTGAACTTTTTGGAGGTTGAGCAATATTATTCTTCTGGTGAGCTGGACAAGTTTTTCCGAAATGTTTTGCCCGCGAGGTGCATACTGCGGGAAAATTTGGCAACTGAATATGTACATGTATGAGGTATACATGGTATACATGTAGTAAAACAAATATATTATGGTTTATTTCGGGTGGACAGTCGATATTAGCTCCCCTCGGTATTGGAAGTTGACAAACTAATTCCCGAGGCTGCGCCTCGGGAACTTTTCGGAGGTCCGACCTCAAACCATGTTATATTTGTATAATGTTAAACAGTCACCTTTGAGAGGAATTCAGGGAACACACAAGACAAACGTTTAGCAGAGATCGGCAGAAATTTGTAAGCTTTCTTCAGGAACGGAAAAAACTGTTGAAAAATGAAACAAAGTACACAATGTACATTTAAGTACATGTATACCTGTATGTCGTATTCTCAAGAACATAGGACACATGATGCGGGTGCTTATTGCAAACTAATTCACACCGGTCTGCAGGTGCACAAACCTGTTATATAGCGTCTTTGTGTGGGTGCCAGGCATACACAGCTGCTGCGGCATTCAATGTCAGTCTTATCTCTACACATCACCGTTGAGAAGGTACAGGTACCGGTACATGAATTTATACATACAAACTTTCTTGCACACTCTTTTTGACTGAGCACATCTGCTTTTGTCAATTTGTTTGGACAAATATAGTGAACACACAATGTCTGATATTTTAACTACAATTTCAACCTCTTGGCAAATTTATCACAGCTTTTTTATTGATCATCCATTGTAAGGCCACATATCCAAATGATTTGGATATGGCTTGTAATTACATGATACAGCCACTTCTCATATAGACGAATCCGGGCACATGATCACTGCACACTCAAACATGTCTAAAGGCCCCCTTCAATGGAGAAACCGTTGTGCATGGTGTTGTACAAGCAACTGCCCCTTAACAGATTATCTGAACAATAGCCACATGCTGAACACTAGTTTTGCCATTAAATGGGGCCTTCATGATAGAATTGATAGCATGCCCAAATTGGTTTATATAGTACACAATGTATGTGTGTTAACTGCATGCAGCCATAGACAAGCCATTTGAACATACATGTAGCCTCCTATATGGGTGATCATGTATCTACGGGCCCAGTTCCTAGTATAAGGGAACAAAATCCACTTTCAAATTATTTGACTAAACTAGTTGGTGGCAAGAACATGCAGGTATGTCATAGATAAAGGGCGGGGTCATGAATTTTTGAGGGAAATTTGGGGGTAAAAACATGGTACACTTGACTCTAATTTGATCTAAACTTAACAGGAGCCCTACACTACACGATTGCCCCAACATGTACAGTCGAACCCTGATAAGAAGAGCAGTGTCATGTTATGTACACGTACAACGTCATGCATATAACATGTATAACAAGCAAAATTTCAGGTCCCAAGTCTTTGTTTTTCTTTGTTTTCCAATACTGTTAATACAAGGTGCCTGTTATAACAAGGTAGTTTGTAAAGTCCTAAGGACCTTGTTATAATCTGTTAATCATTTTACAACAATCATAATTAACCATCGTACATAATCAAACAGTTTACATATCAAAATTTAAAGTTACCTGCAAAATCTTCTACACCTACATGTATGTGTACTGTAATTGTTGTTCCTTATTTCCTTTTACTCAGCACATTTCTTTTCACTGTAGATCATGTACTCTTGATCTAATTCACAGAGTGCTGAAAATGACAAAGCTCTTTAACTTAACCCTATCCACCACAACGGCTTTCAAAATCTCCACAGAGTTGATCTGTTTTAGTAATTCTGCAGTAAGCATTGTGGCTACAACCTCCCTCTCATGGAACTCACGCAGTATGCTACCACTACATGAACATGAACATGTAGCTGCTCTCACGCCCTGGTATTGGATTACTTGTGAAGGAATGTTGTCACAAATGATTTTTCGGAACAAAAGATTTGTGTAATTTGAATATATTTTGCCGAGTCAACGTTAAAAAAAAAATCACTTGAGTGGACTCGAACCCATGACCTCCTGCTTTCTAGTGCAGCCTCTTACCACTCAAAGGGCGAAACCTAATATTGATTTACATCGCTCCGATACAAAATCATTAATGATTGATTAAAATGTTTGTGAGGAAAAACGTTTTATGAGGAGATAATACTAAAAATTGTGAAAACATGTAATACGCATTGGGACTTTAAATCACAATTATACAAATCCATTGCTTTTAATGAAGGGTACCATACATTTTCAAAATATGGGAAGCCAGTTACTCTCTCAGGGTCTACTGTTGAAGATAACACAGGGAATGAGGTTGGTGTTATTTGCCCATCTACAATGTACACTCTTCTCAATATAAACATGGAGGAATAAGAACGAATGGAAATTTGGGAGGTCTGTGACTCTGTGTGCAGTGACCAAAGTCCAAATTGCTCAGTTGATATTTCAAACAGTGAATTTCACAATACCAGTACCTGTACATATATACAAGGCGTGTACAACACGGGTGCAAAGGCCACTAATCCATGACTGCATTTAGCCCACAAAGCTAATAGTCTGCCACTATTTCGAAGTGTAGGTTTAAGACACGCCTGCCGACAAGCGGCCATCATTTTGGGATTGAGTTTTGTTAAATTAGAATGTTATATTCCCATATTTAACTTTATGATTACATTTATCATAAGATCAGTGAATGGGCAGCTAGGCAGCATACAGCAATGATGTAGCAAGAACGACTGGCAATTGAATGGAGTGAACAGGCTACAGTATTTAAAGGCTTCTGCATGGTTAGTTGCAACATGGTTGGAAAAGTGTATGATCTTGCAGCTACGTAATTCTCTTCTGTATCACTGTGCATACATACGTTTAAGTCAAATATAATATTTTGCACAGAGGTGTGCCAGAGGAGAACTGATCAGCGATTGTCCCCGTTACATACTGCAGTTTATTACAACCGCCACGAGCAAGACTCTGTCTCATGCACGTCTCAAAGACAACTGTACAGCTTCATGCAGAACAAGATTCAGTGAGCACTACTGACACATAGCTTTGATTGAATGGAAAACACCCTATACGTCAAAGTCAAGGAAGTTTCAGATTGGCCACTGTACATGTACAGAGGAAGTTGACTTTTGAAAACAGTTTAAAAACCAAGATAAAACCCAGAGATATCATGGCCTCCAAACGCAGTAGAATTCCTCTAGCACTGGTCTTCATCTTCTCATTAGCGGCGGTTGGTGCGCTAGTTGCAGCTGCTGCTACAGCCCATTGGGTTGGGGCTGTTGCACTACGGCAAAATCTGATTCTGAATGGCAGTGAGCCTCCACCAGTGCCTGATGAAAATGGCCAAATCCCTGAGTACACGGGCTACATCCAGTTTGGACTGTTCAATGGACAGAAGGCATTCAACCCGGGCTTGGGACAGCGTGATACTGTATACTTCTCAAGTAAGTTCATATTAGAGTACATGTACTAAGTTTAGGGCTCAAATTGATAACAATAACACAATGCTTCACGAGAGTGATATAGCCAGCTTTCATGTGCAAAGCATAGTGATTAGTAGACCATACACGTATGTATTGCACATAACTGTCAGAACAATTGTGTGGTACCAACTGGAAAAACTGGTTAGAAAGTAGTCAGTGAAACTAGGACTCTATGAATTACTTTTTCTTTATTCTTTTTTACTTTTGGACATGATCTGGCGGTAGTAGAGTCCGAGGTCAAACTATGCCTCTCCTTTGAGAAAATCCATTATCCAACAAAACCATCTGATTTTGGCTCCAAAACAGCCCAAAAAAAGGGCCCAAAGATTTCCAAAAAATGAAATAAGCCATTCCGTATCAGTAGAGATCAAAGATTTAGAAGATGGCAGGCTACTTTACAACGGCTGTTTCATATGCACTCTAAAGTGGTATGCACAATGCATAGCATTTTTGGAGCAGATTGCTTGAAATGTATCATAAAACAACTATTGTAATGTGAGCGCATGAAGCTTCTGCTAGCCACACACTACTGCTGGCAAGTTGCAACTCATACAATGTTGGTGAATGACCGGCCAGAACCACACCACTGCTGGTAATCAAAAGTTGCATCATAAAATTATTATATTTGAAGTTTAATTACAAGAAAACAATATTTTAGGCAGGCAATAATACTGACTTTCCTATAATTTTAAGTCGATACTTGCACAGTATCAACTTAAAATGATAGGAATTTATACAGTTACATGTAAGTACACATGTGTACAACGGCAACACAATCTGTGTTCCGAGTCAAATTTGATTTCCTCAGAACAATGTTTTCTTCATACATGTACAAATACATTGTACGTAGTATCACCACTGTGTGGCTCACAATAGTCCAAGTAACTAGAACTCTACATGTTCAAATCGCCTTTTTTAAAAACATTTTGGTCATGGTCACGATGGTCTGGCATAACCTTTTCTGGGATGCATTATACTCTCAACCAAAAAAGAAAGTCCAACCCCCTTCCAATACTTTTTTGTCTAACTGAAAAACTAATGAGCACCTCTCGCTCAAATAACAACCAATCAGCACAGAAATTCCTTTGCAATCCAGCCATACATGTACCGATACTCTTTATTTGGCCTAAAACAGTGATAATGTGTACAAATTTATGCAATTTATGAGAAATGATACCGAAAACAGTTGCACTTTTGTAAACGTGCACGTTGTGGTTCACACTCACCTTGCACGTATACAAAAGTGCAACTTTCTTTTCGGTACCATTTGTCATGAATTGCATAATTTTGTACACATTATCACTGCTTTGGGCCAAACAAAGAGTATGGCTGGATTGCTAAGGAATTTCTGTACTGATTAGTTGTTATTTGAGCGAGAGATGCCCAGTAGTTTTTGAGTTAGGCAAAAAAGTATTAAGGGGGACTTTCTTTTTTGGTTGAGTGTAGTCATCACACACTCATCGCTCACCAAAACCCATCAGATTTTACCTCCAAAACAGACTCCAAAGTGCCAAATACGCCACCTAGGGATCTAGTACTGATCAAGACTTAGATGGTGTTATAAAGGTTAACTTACAGTTTGGAAGAAAAAACAATAGCCCTCGAGCCTCTCAGCTGAGGGGTAAAAATGGAATTTCCTTTTCAAAGCCTTTTCGATCCGGATGAAAAGTGAAATTTTTCCGTTCAATTCCGAGAGCTCCCCTCGCGATCGTGAATACGTTAAATTTCCATTGCGTGTTTGAATTGCGATGTGGTCTTCATGCCCAGCGTTCACTCGATGGTCCCCCGTATTCCGAGTGCGATTCCGTTACCGAGCGTGCTCGATGCATCAATTATGATAATGATAGACTGGAGCACGTTTGTAAACATAAGTGCATTTCTAACGATAATAGGGAGTCGGGAACTAACTTTAAGTGGTTTCCGTCCATAAAATCTGCCCTAGTCGTTCAAACATTAACACAAGTCTGAAATTTAACGTGTTCACGATCGCGAGGGGAGCTCTCGGAATTGAACGGGAAATTTCACTTTTCATCCGGATCGTAAGTAAACTTCAGTACCACCATCTTAATTATCGATGTCTACTTGTACACATGTACCTCAGGTGGCATATCTAGTAATTTGGAGGCCGTTTTGAGGGTGAAATCTAATCTTTTTGTTGGGCAATGTTGGGTTTTTGGGTCAATGACAGAATTGTGTTGCTCGGCATAAGGATTAGCTTGGACCCCACTATCGCCAGACCATGTCCGAATGTTAAAAAGGCGATAAGTTCGGTCCAAGTTACTCGGACTAGTGGCGTATCTAGTAATTTGGAGGCCGTTTTGAGGGTGAAATCTAATGTTTTTGTTGGGCAATGTTGGGTTTTTGGGTCAATGACAGAATTGTGTTGCTCGGCATATAATGATTAGCTTGGATCCTACTATCGCCAGACCATGTCGGAATGTTAAAAAGGCGATACATGTACGTTGGGTCCAAGTTCTAGTTACTCGGGGAAAATGTCCATACTGGCTCACCACTTTAACTGCCGCCAAACACATCAATTTTCACCTCACCTTGTGATTTCAGCCAAGAGGAATCCAGGAAGCTAAGTAAATGCGAAAAAAATTAGGCAAAATGTGTTTTTAGAGCACTTTTTTGATGCACACGTCGTGCAAAACTTAGTTGAAGCAGCCGGTCAAAACTGATTGAGTGGCTAAAAGACAGCGGTACGTTATACGCATGACATCGACAACCATGACGTCGCATGAGCCGGCCAATGATAGTGCAATACGTCATTATGAATATTTATTTTCTCATGAATATTTAGTTTATTTCAATGGCTACTTCAAATACGTCCAAAGATTGATTATTGCAACAGCGATCGTGCGCTGCCTAGCGGTTAAGAGTCTCGTGTTTCAAGCAAGAGTCCGAGGTTCGAATCTTGATGAAATAAGTGACTGATTAATAAATAGAAATAAAGGAAAGGAGAGGGTGAGGGTAGCGCCAGTATCACAACTCCAGCAGTACCACTAATGATAATTTATGCTTACGTCACCACAAGTCAGCCACGTCACGTCACAGGACTTAAAATTGCAGTATCGATGGCGATCAGTGGCGGAGCTCCGGAGAGCGGGAGGTTTCACATCGAATGATTGGTCAACTTTCGGAATGTAACTCGTGTTTGAGCAGAGCCAGCTGTGACATGTCGTTCTTCCCATTCCAAACTAACTATATTGTAGTGCAAACAATTACAATAGCATTCGGTTGTACCACGTAGGTAGAATTACTTGTACTTGGGCTAATTGATCTGTAACTTTGTCAAGGTTGGCGTGCTCGGCGGATACTATTTTACACAGTGTCAGCATTTTAGTCGATTACAACGTGCGCTTAAAAAATAATGCGAATAGATAAGGGGAGCCTTCGTTTTTGAAATGACCAATGTTAGATTAACCGGCTTGGGCAGATGATTCGGGTCCATGCATAAACTTCCATGATTTATTATTACATTTAGCATTCAAAAAGTAGGTATGATTACTTTATCGTGAACGCTTGCATTAATTGTTATTTAGTTTGTTTATTTTTACTCTTTTCCTTTTGACACAACCATAGAGAAAGGACATACCATATTTACATAAACCTTGTTAATATTCTTAAAAAAAGCTATTGAATAAAGAATTTATTTTGAATTAATGGATTTTAATCTGTATCAAATAAATCTTATTTCTGTCGTTGAAAAAAATCTCCGCAGTTTTCAATTACTTCCGTGTGCATCAGTGGACTGCGTAACGCCATAACCACAGAAATCCTTGGAGATGCTAATTATTATTTATCCTTTACCCTAGTGTATGGGATGGTTGGTGTTTACAGCTCCATGGTTGACCTACATGTAGCATGTCTCAAGATATTTTTTGCAGGGAATAATAGATTAACTGTGAAGCTGACACTTTCCCTGCATGCAGAAAAAGGTGTGTGTAATGATTTTTGTGCCAAAGAGGGTTGGTGGTTTTACCAAGAAAATTACCATACTTTTTTTCAATCGAGGAAAACCATATGGGCCCACCATGCAAGCTTAAACGGTGCCTTAGGAGAAGCGCATATGGTTGCAAACAACATGGCGAATCGCCCAAATTTTGATGTTTGCATTAGGCCCAATTTTGGGTATGTATACAACCTCTAAGCGGCATTAGATCACAAGCAACACCATGAGCTGACGAGTGGATCAAGTTTTATCGTTGTTCCTAATTTTTTTAGTACGTATATTATTTTGTCTTACAAAATTTCAAATTGTGTTTTGTGCTTTTAACGGAAAAAAATATATGGGCCTGTTTTGTTGTTGCTTTTGCCAGTGCCTCCTTCTTTTTTTTACTCAAGTGTCAACATCACCGAACAAATTTCGATTTGATTTAGTTAATTCGAAACAATGATGATAAAGATAACCGGGCATCGTTCAACGTTCCGCGTTTAACTTGCTCTGTGTTTTAACTAGTCCGAAAATTTGGGACTCTCAATACTGTGTATGAGAGTCCCAAAACTTAAGGTATCCATATCGTGCAAATGTTTGTGCTGCATAATAAAACCAGTGTGAATCAAATGTGCAAGCTTCTTACTCACTACAGTTTCTTCAATAATCTCCGAAACTTCTGCCCTGCAAAGTTGCTATTGTGAGCATTGCATCACCAAAAATTCAGCGTTTAATTCTAATTTTGCAGGGAGTTATCAAAATCCAAACGCGAATCATCACGTTGATGTGTACTGCAATGCATTGTGCAAAAAGACTCCTCAGCTAAAACATTTTCATCGTGTAGATAAAACAGTGCCCTCTTGCTGATCTGAGTGAATGCAGAATGTATCATTTTTTAACAGAGGGCGCTATGTTCATTTGGCCATCGATTAAAAAACAAGTAAGCTGCAAGGCTCTTCCTACACCTACCCAGAATACCTTGGGAATCACACCCACATTTCTAGAGCATGGAGAATGACGTGGATGGTTTTTGAACTGCCAAAAACTTGCCTTAAATTGGATTTATCATGGTCTCAAATTTCGCAGGTGACATGCTTGCAACTATAGCATTTTGCTGTATGTGTTGTGTGGGCATTAATTAGCCAAATGGTGAGTAAAAAAACGTCAGTTGTAATTTTGCACGTTTTTATGCACTCACGGTCCCAGTCTGTGTTTTAACCATTGATCTCCATTTTACATTGATCTCCATTTAGTAAGACTTAAATCAATGAACAAGTAGATACAGTACCGCACCGATATTGGAGGAGGAGGGGGTACATGTTACACCCGGTACAATTACGTACGGAACCCTTGACATGTATGGGTGACCGTGCTGGTGGGTCTGCTAAAGAAGGACATGCACACGACGATAACGCGCGGACCGACGATGTACATAGTTCATAAGTTTGATGACGCTGTACTGTTCACGGCATAAATTATGATAAGTGGTACTGCTGGAGTTGTGATACTGGCGCTACCGAGGGTGAGAGTAGAGGAGGGAAAGTGGAGGGAATAACCATAAAGGATGCAACTTTTGGCACGTGAAAAAAAGGTGGTGATTGAGTATGGAATTTTTTCCGTTACTCAGACTAAAACACATGAAACAGTCGTTGTCTTGCTATCCACGACATCGCATAATACGAAAATTGAAACCCCCTTTCAGTGTAATTTCAAATTTAGAATACACAAACGTGTGCAAACAATCCTGGAAATTACACAATGTAGATGTCTGAAAAAGGGGGGACTAATTTTCTATCGCTATAAAGAGAGTGAGAAGACCTATGCTTCTTAAGTGTAAATAAACTTCAATTTGTACAAATAAAGTCTAAATGTGAAAATCCAAATTTGGTTTTTATTTTTCGTGAAATTTCCAGATTCGTTTGCACATGTTTGTGTATACTATCATCAAAATTTCAAGGTAGTGTATATTTTGCCGGAGGTAACGCCGGCAAACTAACGTTTACTAAAGGTTTGCCGGCGGCAATCCATATCAACAGAGGGCGCTGTACTCTTTAAGATAGGGCTGAATTATAACATGTATTAAATTCCCACCATAGTTGTGTAGCACAGTTGGTGCAGTGGTTAAGCAATGGCTCTAATGAGTGGGATGTCCCGAGTTCGAATCCTGATCCCCGCCACAATTTTAAGGTTTTTTTTTCCCATCCCCAAATAAATAAGAATATTCTTCTTTTATTATTTTAATATGTCTCAAACATTTTATTGCAGAGTATTACTTTTTCTTTTTCAGATTTGTGGCTCTGGAGGATTTTTTTTAAAGGGAAATAAAGTCCGAAATTATAAAATGGTCTGATTCCCATCTTGTAAATACAAAAATACAACGATAATATTGGCATGGAGCCAGACTAAAATTTGTCACCGGAAAATGTCTAAGTACAAAAAAAGGAGCAACTATAGAATGCAGGGCCACGCCGGAGCAAGGTTTTTTATTTTGCTTGGAGGTGTGGATGGATAGGAGTAATAGATATGCAAACCTGCAAAAAGTGCTAAGTACAGCGAATGAACTTGTCTTCTAAGCTTCTCATGAAGGATCGGACGGGAGGGCGTGCTTGTAAATGTGTTGGGGTACGGTATGGATCGGAGTCGCGGAGAGGCGGAGGCGCGGAGTCGTGGAGTCGCAGAGTCGCGGAGACGCGGGGCACTGGAGTGGCGGAGGCGCGGAGTCGCAGAGACTCGCGCCGATAGAGGGCGCAATTCTCGGCGGAATTGTTTTGAGAACGAAGCATCCGTATCCATTTTAAATGGGCTCGCAAATTAGGAAGGGAGGAGGGCGACGGGGCACTGTCTGGAGTGGCGGAGGCGCGGCGTCGTGGAGTCGCAGAGTCGCGGAGATGCGGGGCACTGGAGTGGCGGAGGCACGGAGTCGCGGAGACTCGCGCCGATAGAGGGCGCAATTCTCGGCGGAATTGTTTTAAGAACGAAGCATCCGTATCCATTTTAAATGGGCTCGCAATAGGAAGGGAGGAGGGCGATGGGGCACTGTCTGGAGTGGCGGAGGGGCAGAGTCGTGGAATCGCAGAGTCGTGGAGATGCGGGGCACTGGAATGGCGGAGGCGCGGAGTCGTAGATTCGCGGAGACGCGGGGCACTGGATGGAGTGGCGGAGGCACGGAGTTGCGGAGTCGCAGAGACGCGCACCGATAGAGGGCGCAATTCTCGGAGCTATCGACTGCGGCTCCACGACTCCACGATCGATTTTCGGAGGTACTAGTAGGTCGACTGCGGCTCCACGCCTCCACGCAGCCGTACGGAGGCGCGTATGTAGAGTAAAGTGGCCCTGCATTCTATAGTTGTACCCAAAAAACAGTAACTGCGCATGTTCAGTGCATATCCGGCAAACTAACGTTTACTGAAGATTTGCCGTCTCCGGCAAAATATCCACTGCCAAATTTCAACATGAACATGATGAAATTTCACGAAAAATAGACATCTGAAAAAGGCAGCACTTTCTGATTAGCCTATAAAGATGGTGAGTAGGCCCCTAAAGTTCTAAAGCAAAAATAAACTACAATTACAAAAGTACAACAGGGTTTGAAGGTTAACTTACTTGAACTGCTAAAAAACAAAACTCCGAAGTTCTTTGGCACACAAATATTTCTTCATATGGTCGGCGCCATTTTTGGTTTCTTTCGAGTATGAAGCTTGAGGGCGCTTTGCCTGAGACCAAGACGAGCTTAAGCTAGTCTGGTTCCCAGACCAAAAGATCACGACTAGCTTCGGAAATAATTGTCAGGTCTGGGAACCAGACTACTCTTAAGCCAGCTTGGTTCCAACCTCGTTTTCCAGGGTAACGAGCAGTACGCGCCCACCACTACCTGCTTACTATTGGAAACGAGGTTGGAAATAATGTAAGCACTGGGGACGAGGTTGGCTTGGTTCCGCAACGCACTTTTGGGACATTGCCTACATGAAAATGAAAAAAGTACTGAACAACGCACGTACTTTGTTATAGCTTCAATTGTTTCTTGTTTCATTCGGTCAGAACCCTTTTCAGCTTAAACAAATAAACCATTACTGTTGGTCATTTTTTTTTTTAAATTAATTTTGTAGGGGCGGGGTGGGGGGATTCGGGAACAACTTTTTTGTTTTACGTGCGTAAGCAAGTTACGAACAGAAACTTAACTAGTAGGTCTAAATATGCATAAGTTTTCGTTTGTTTTCTTGAAAATACATATTATCCACTGAGCTGAAACTCAGTTGATATGTACCACTCTTTGGGCAAGTTTTGTTACACAAAATCAGCTTGCAGTTGTCATACCTTTAATTAATACAACCACTTTTAAAGAGAGCTAGCTGTATTGGTCTTTGTGTTTCGGTTTAAACGTGAGTTGTCCGTGCTTTTCAACTGTTAATATTTTGCCCTAAAAAAATATAGTTTTTAGCCTGTTTCACGGGGATGTCCATCTGTCGACGGGGCGCTGATCAAAACCGACGGCTATGCACACCAGCATGTGCTTTTCGGACGGTGGCACAAAAAAGGGCATTACTGATTTTTTTTAAAGGGTACAGAAAAAGGGCAATTTGTTAAGAAAAGAAGGGCACCCTTTACGAATATGGGGGGGGGTGGTTAAGCGCTGGTAAAAAGGGCATTTGAATGGAAACTGGGCAGTCTTTACAAAATATTGGGGGGTGATACTCGGCTACGCTCAGTGGCGTAGCCATGGGGGGGCTGGGGGGACAGCCCCCCATAAAACCTTGTCGCCCCCAGTCGCCCCCACTGAGATTTTGAGTTTCTAAAAAAATTATCATTGATCTACATGACGCCCCCCATGTTCCAGCCCCCTCCCCCCACTGAAAAATTCCTGGCTACCGTACGCCACTGGCTACGCTTAACTAGGGAATTGAATTATTGTTTGGTTGAAAATACTTCGAAATGTGCACATTGGTCGATTAGTTGTCTCATTCAAAAGTGAATACCTTATATTTGTATTGGCCTACTACAAGGAAAATATAGCAAATTTGAAGACGCGTTGCAAATCATTTCGAATTTGAACTGGAAAAAAAGACTTGTTTTTCTAATTGCTTTTTTCCTTGCATTATAAAATGTATTCAATTTTGAATGAGACATCGAACAAACAAAATCCACCGAAGTAATTGGATTATTTCTTCACAAAATTCGAATTACATGGCTGCCACACAACAATTTGGTTCTCTGAGGGGAGTTCAGTGTAAACAAAATGAAAGCTCTTTTCAGATGGTTGCAGCTCGACGCTCAAAATCGGAACAAAGTAGATTTTAATTATAACAAATGGAAAGTTCGAGATCACGAGGCATAGGCCCTAAATCTTTAAAACAAAATCGACATGTATATATCGGGGTAAAACTCGAAAATAGAAGTATCCAACTTTCATGTCTCCTTTGTTTTTCTTTATAAATTCTTTCATATTCTATCTTTTAATCGAAGACTATTTTAGATGGTTAGGCCTCATGATCCTGACTATCCCGACTGCCTCTGGCCGTACATACTATCAGAAGCTCTGCATTACGGGGATTGCGATAGTCTGTATATACGGCCAGGGGCAGTCGGGCTAGATCCTTACTGACAGATCCGCTTGCACATCGCTGCCAGGGCCACATCGGCCCGGTTCGATGCTCCCAACATGTCTCCAGTGTTTGTCTTTATTGTCAAAGCAATTCATTTAAACTGTGCCCGTATTGTTGTTTTCCTCTCTCACTGAACAGTTTTTACAGAACACGCAGATGTGTACAGCATTGGATACCCGATTGCCGTCTTCGTCTTCATAATAATCGCCGCCATTTTCGCCCTCGTATCAGCCATCTTCGGATTGGTCAACACACTGACGGTTCCCATAGAAACCATTCATGGACCAATTGGGCTTTACATGTGGAACGGCATTGGTGGTAAATCTTTTAAACGTTAACCAAATGTTGCATGGGGCTGTATATTTCGGGCTTCATTGAACATCATGATTCCATCCCTATTTCGGGGGGGGGGGGGGACATGGGGTACATTCATTTTTTCAAGGAGGAACCGAAGGCACGATTCAACAGCGCAGTATCCAAATTCAAGATTTTGAACGCGGGGGTGCAGGGGGAGGGGGGGGGACGTCTGTAGTTATGCTACTGGCCCTACGTCTTCCCCTGCATAGCTGCTACACCAGAAATTGTGATTGCTGCATTGTTCACTTTATTGTTCCAACGTCTGAGCCATACCAGTTAAACATTTTTGTCCTAAAACTTATCATACAAATGAATGGGAAAAAACATAATTAATACAGTATGTTCCTTTTTGTGTGTTTTTATTTTACTTTGTACTATAGCTGTTTGTACTCTGCTCGCCTGGGTCCTTTATCTGGTCCTCCTCCTGACAAAACTCACCAAGAACGTCCTGAACCAAGAAGATATAGACTCCCCTAACAACTTCCGTACCTCTTCTGCATCCTTCCAATATTCCTACTGGTTAGTAGTGGTTGGCTGTGGCTTGTTCATTGTCAATCTTCTCTGCATCTTCCTGGCCAAGCTCCTGGCAGATCCGGACTTCATGCAACAACGCAAGAGAAAGCAAGACTTCTCAAGAGGGGAGAATAACCTTGGGCTCGACGACATCATGTATTAAAGTTTGTGTACAACATTGTTTACGTGTGTTTTCACAAAAATTGTATACCGACAATTTTGCAAATTTTGTAGACTTGTATGATAATGGGTTAATATTGGGAAAAGAATGTGTGCAACGAGTGGAACAAATGAAAAATAGAACATCATAGGCAACATTGATTACTGTTCATACTTCGATGTATTTTTTTTAGGAGACAGTGGTTCCTTTATGCCACACCCACTGAAACATATGCAAAAATGATCACGCGATTAAAGTTTACACAAAACTCCTGGTGTCGCCAGGATTTTTATTTCGGGGGGGGGGGGGGGCTTAGCACATTTCCCCCCATAATTTCTGAACTTTGTCAACATATTCACAATTGCTGGATACACCACTGACCACATGACACTAGGGTGCGCTGTTCATGATACAGATGTACATCTCATGTATACTTACGCTCCTTATAACCTTACATCAAAACGGCACATTTAAAGCTTTTGTAATTTTCTCTCTTTTTCACTACTATTGAACACATTTTGCTTATTGGGAAGTTCGGTAAGCTATTTTGTTTCTCACCACGCAAAAAAGTGAGGGTGGGGGATGATCCAATACCCCATCACCTGTGAAAAAAGTGGGGGATATACACCCCAACCCCGCCCTCGGATTTACGCCCCTTGGTCATTAGTCTACCAACCCATTAAGGATTGGCTCGAAAAAAATCGTATAGCACTAATATCAAAAATAAATTGTGTACAGTGAGGATTTTAAACTTACATTTGCACGATTGACAACTGCATATTACCACGATTAGTTAGTTACTTGATTATATACGTTCAATTATTGTTAGCACAAAATTGTAAGAGTCATTATTCAATGCAATAACCACAATAATTGTAAATGTGAGTTTCTTGATACAATTCATGGAATTGCAGCTGGCTGTGCTTCATATAGCATAACTACAGTTAACACCTAAATACCAACGAATTTGTTTTGAATAGCACCCTTCAAATATGACGTAGGCCTATACAGGGTGAGTAAAAAAAACCAACGAAACCCAAATGGCAGGACCAATAATTATGAAGTTTTACCTGTAGCACTTTCAAAATTTAAGATATGAAAGTCCAATCAAAGAGCTTTCCTTTAGTGCATTATTGAAATCAAATGTACTTTTCAAGGTATGGAATTTTGAACACAAACACCGTTTTATAGTTCTGTCCACGGATCACAAAAAAGTAAGTGTTCTTTCAACAAAAAGAAAACAAATCACATGCATCCCTATGAGAATTGTTTTCGTTTTTCAGCATTACGTTTTAAAAATGGTCTCCTTCACTGTTCAGCAGTCCTCAATATTGTGTTCGTCCCAGAAGAATTGATGAATGTATGACGCTATGGGATGCCCGATTTAATTTCTACTATTTAATATCTGTATGATAAAGCAGCTTGACTTTTTTTCTCATTTTATTTCATCAGGGATTTCTCCAAGACGATTTACCACTTAGCAAATTACTGCGTTGACTCCAGGGATGGTACCGCTAAACCGTAACACAATTAAAGTTCCTATTCATTCCTCATTCTTAACATTTTTATCACAAGATGTATAGATGCACATGAACATGCCTTGATATGGTTGTATTGTATAGCTAGCTCACGACAATAAATCCATTCATTAGTTGAATAATGACATCTGACTCTTTTTCTTCTGATTGAATGTATTGCCTGTTTATTTCATTTTTAAAAGCCACATCAGAATGATCAAAGTACAAGCACGCCCTGCATTAATATTCAGTTGTATGCATTTGAGGCTTTTCTCCAACATCCCTTGCCTTGGGCCCATGTTTCCCCACAATATTGTGCCGAAGGTATTCATATAAACATGATGTATAGCTAGACTAGAAACTTTCAAACTCAAACGAAAACAAAGCATCAATATAAGAAGAAAGTCATCGGTTAGATGGACCCTCTATCGAATACATGCTGTATTTGGAATAGTTTGAAGTCTGTGATTCAACACATCTAAACTAGCCTCGGCCTTGATACGCACACATTGTTACATGAAGATCTTGTCTTGCTGTTGTTAATTCCAATCAACGCCCAGAAAAAAAGCAAAGTTCTGTGGTGTTGACCAAGCATTCAGGAGTCTGATTTATTCTGACTGATTACCGACTTCCATAGGAGATCTTCTGGGTTCTCGGGTTTCCCGGCCCACCACACCTCCTTTCCTGTTCATCCATGTTACCAGAAGACAAAGCACCATAAATAAAAAGGGAGGAAACGAGGCGGCATCTATAAGCCCCTTCGCTGCGAGGTGATCGGCAACAAGAGCCCTGTACCTTTACGAAGATGCTAACCTGGACTTCGCGGACAGGCAACTGCATGTAGAATTTACCGATCACGCTAAGTTACTGTCGATATTTTAGGACAGAGTATTAAATCTCTTAAAATTAAATGACTGAACGCGTGCATTGAAAAACAAAAACATCACGAGGATTCGAACTCGGTCCCGTCCCCGAGAACGTGGGACACTCGGCCATTTTGGATACCCTTGAAATTCTCTTCAATTATATGACTTGAAGTTTTGCATGGCAGATGAGATAAATTATAGAGTTTGCAGGTAATACTATGTGGAAAGAAATCTCTCTTTGGATTACACTTATTTGTATTCGCATATGAGATCGTGCGCTAGAAATCTAGCGCAAAATAAAGAAAAACATAAGCTTTCGCCGACGGTTGGACCAAGGCGTTCGATCGGATCCAAATGATTTGCATATATAAATAGTGGTCGCATGAGGTCGCTGTTCGCGCTGTATTTGTACATGCACTGGTAGCGAGAATATGCCGCCGTTTACCGTACGGACGGATAATGACGAACGCCTTGACCAAGGATAAGATGTCGTTGATGTGGAATCCGATGTCTCGGGTGACTGTGTTAATTGTTGCGGTGGATTTCGATGGCTTCTCTGATGCGTTTGGGTGCCAGTGGGTGACCGGAGCGAGGATGTGGGCTTGGTCCCAGTGGATGTGATGATCGTGCTCGTGTGAGTGTTTGATGATGGCTTCTTTTTTCGTGTCCATCATCTATGTTTCAAAAGTTCGGCCAGGCTCTTGCACAGTGAACAGCCTTCTCGTTTGCCACCACTAGATCTTGAGGCAGCACTGTTCACCAAGAAGTGGGCATCTTAGTAGGTGTGGCATAGATTGTACAGATGTTCCACATGCACATTCTGTGTCTGCCGAATCTGCATAGCCCCATTTGCTCATGTTCGTCTTGCATCGGTCCATCCCTGTACGAAGCCTGTTGAGGGACTTCCAGGTCTTCTAGTCGCAATGGGACCAGGTGGGAGCTCTTCCTTGGTTGGGATTGACAGCTTTTCGTTGTGGCTGTTCTCATTACGTTTATCTTCCCATAAGGCTAGTCTAGTTACTTGAGGAGACTGTGACAGTGGTTGGGCTGTGTGAAGGAAGCTCTCCTTGACTTCAGGCGGTTTGGGGCTGGGTGATGGGAGGTGAGAGGAATGGCGGGTGTCCCCAACTTGCCTATACTACGTTCAGATCTGCTGGCAGCTGATCTATGAACTCCTGGTGGAGCAATACCGGCCAAGACATGCAAGCTTTCCACATCCGTTGGTTTTAGGCAGCCAGTGATGCATCTTCAGCTGTCGTTAAGGGTGGCATCAACTTTCTTCGCATGAGATGATCTCTCCCAGACAGGGCAAGCATACTCTGCAGCAGAGTCGCACAGCGCAAGAGCAGTTGACCGCAGTGTGGATGCATTCATACCCCACGACGAGGGAGTTCCTTGCTGTCAAAGCACCAGGTTGACTCTTTATCACCCTGATGCCATGTACTCCTTTTGTGGCGTTTCTTGTGTGGTGGTTTACAGTTCAGAAGCAGTTGGTGAGCGACCTGATCTGATGTAACGTTAGAGTGCAGCGTTGCCTTCTGGGGTCGTTCAGTGTTGAGGTTCTTGATGGTTGACCAAGCTCTCTTACTGTTGTGTGTCATATCGACACTCTCAATAAGTTCTTGCCAGGATTTCCTTCGTTCTTCTTATTTGCTGCCATGAGCATCTCAACTGTGTTCATGGTTTCCTCTGAGAAGGGATCTTCCTCGTACAGTTGTGAGTACTTCTCGTACAATGAAGCACTGTCAGCTGAGATGTCAGGTATACTCCCTACATCCGCGTGGAATATGCTTTCTCGAAATATCTTGCACTGTTTTGACGAACTGATCATAGTTTGCTGGGACTGGCTCGAGGTCAGATAGGGCTTCATCCAGATTGCTGGCAAACTGCTCCCAGTCCGCTTTTCTAACTTGAAACGCGCCGTCTTAGAGGAACTTTCTGAGGTGCCCCAGCAGCAGTGATGCCAATGATGATTGGTCTGTGTTGTGAGTGTGGTATTGGCTCTAGGATTTCTTTTTTTTTGCTTCTACATGTTATTCGATCACAAGTCCGGATTATAGCCTTTCTTCCATCGGCAGCTATTGAAAGAAGGAAGGAGCTTAGCATTATGAATTAAGTCAAGATGATGTGCTTCTGCCCAGCCCTCTACAAGACTCCTCGTTGGTTTCTTTATAGCCCCATGAGGTGCTGTGGCTGTTGAAGTCCCCAATGATAACATTAATGTGTTGGGAACTGTAAGTTTGTGGTTTTTCAAAGGCAAATATAGAGCCTGGTGGTAAACTGAGGTCACAATTAGTTTCCCCAGGTTCACAACAATGATTTCTATGTTCTTTGTCATTGCATGATGTCAGGTCGATGATTAGGTCTCTTTTAATTTCTCATATGGCCTTTCAAAATGTGGCCTTTCAAATAAATGATGATGGCTGACTTGTCGATTTCTCCTTTCCTGCCGTGTGCTGGATGTTCCTTAATTATGGTCTTGAGGTCCCGTCCTGTTCTATATTCAACCAACCGGTTCTTTAAAGGGCTCATGAAGTGGATATCTCTTAGGAACATATTTTGTGCTACTTTCTAATCCGCTTAAGTGTATAAAAACTAATTGAAATTGCTTTTTGGTTAATGTTGTTGAAAAGTGCACTTCTTTAAACATTTAAAATTGTCTATGCTTTTCCAGACAACTGAGGGCGCTGTTGTCGTAATGTCGTATCAGGGAGACGCTGTTCATTTTAGGTGTTTTTTCTGTTGAAATAGCGAACCCCCCAAAAAATGCTCATTAAAAACATTTGTGAGAAAAGTTTGCTCATTGGCTTATACTGCCATGAACTGACACAACAACAAATCACTAATGAAAAGAAAGTTTACGACAGCGAAATATTCAAAATTTTGGCAACTTTTTATGCATAAACTAATTGCAACATTAAGGTTTCCGCCTGATATGACATCACATTTTTTGTCATGAATATGGAAATTCGCATTAGTATAAAAACTAAAAAGGCACCAAAATACCCTTGAAATGGCAAAATAAAAATAGAAAATAATGTTAAAGGGACACAGAGGTGCGTTTTCAAGAATTGCATTAAAGATATTTCTTTCCATGTATTGTTACCTGCAAAACTTAAACCCGCAAACCAATGTATCTTGGCTCCATGCATGGTGGTGGTGGGGGGGGGGGGGGGAACAAACGATATGATATCCCCCCCCCCACTTTAAAAATTGTGTGTGTGTGGGGGGGGGGGGGACACGCATTGTTTAAAAGCTTAGTTTGTTCTCATCACAGTTGTGATGAGAACAGGGCTGTATATGGGGTTTGATTATTAAATGTGTTGAAATGCACTGCATTTGTGAGGAATGAGCCCACGCGTTTCATTTGTCGGGACATTTTGCCGTGTCTTACACAGTCGTAGTGGTATGCAACAATGATTCCCACAATGATAACATGACGCAGGAAGTTTATGGGTGGGTGCGCAGACGTGTATTTTTTTTTTATTGGTGGAAACCTCCACTGCTAGGTTTTCCCGGCCATTTTTTTCTTTTAACTTTTTCCATTCCAATTCACCAATTCTTATGTTCAAATTCGTCCAAAAATAATTTTAGATGCTTTTGGTTAAATAATTTTCGTCATTCATCATTCAACTTCAAATTTGGGTTGACCCAATGAAGTACTTAATAATCGGTCAAGAATATTCGTCAACACAGATTACAAATCTACAAGACTCCCTCTACAAACCACTACTGCGGGTGACTGGGGAAATGCGATCCCTAAAATCTTCAAATCGGCCATCGATAAAGTCCGGGAACTGGTTTCAAGCGACACTACACATACCTCACGAACCTCTGCCAGGAGAATAAAGGAACTGACAAAAGCCAACCATGATCTCCACTGGGAAACACACCTATAAGAGCTACAAGTACAATCAAAGCTATCATACATTATCCAGTTGGAGAGTGAATCCAATGCCTGGCAGCGAGTGCGTTATTCTCTCCCCAGCGGCCAGCTAGCATTTCTTCTCAGAGCAGGATGCGATAACCACCCCCATTAACTTGACAAGATGGCGAATTCAAGTTGACTCAAAATGTCTGCGTCACAATCCTAGTTGCACGCTTGCTCACATACTGAGCGCATGTGAAAAAAGCCCTTAATTTGGGTCACTTCACATGGAGACACAACTGCGTCCTTAAACGTCTTTCCAAATACCTGTCCAATCATGTGGACCAGGAATCCAACTTGACAGTCGACCTCCCAGGCATGTGTGCGGAATCCAGTACTATTCCAGTCGCAATATGCACAACCAACCTTCGTCCGGACATCTTTCTACATAGCGGGCACACAAGCGCCGTTGTGGGAGAATTGATGATCCCAAACAACTCCACAGCAAACCTGGGGAATGCTAAAGTCCGCATGACAACAAAATACCAAGGACTGGTGGCGGACTTAACAGAACAAATTCAATCAGTGGACTTGGTGACAATAGAAGTAGGTGCCTTATAGGTCATTATATTCCATTCGACTTAACCTCTGCTGTCAGAACTTTGGCCCCTAGTATGTCTAAACGGGTCATTAAGTCTCTCTTAGAGGATATTGTAAGGACAGTAGTGAATGCCTCATATACTGTATTCAGTAACCGGAGAATCGAGTGTGACTGGTCATATAAACCACTCATTTATTATTGTAAAAACCCAGCGTACGTGTGAATAAGTTCTCTGTTTTCATTTTCAGCAAAATAGCTGTAATTTGATTCAGGGATACATGTTCAGTGTATAGGGATCTCGAATGTGATTGTCATATTGAGTTCTTTTTTCCCTTAAATTTAATGGTGGGCTCATGAAACAGCATTCGTGTGTGCCATTTCTGTCAGCAATCTATATTCTTTGATAGAGGCTCCCTAGGTTGGCTCGTATTTGAGCATCTCCGGGCCCTTGAATGTGCAATTTCTCTTTTTCATAATAAGCAGATTTTTTTGGGTTTTTAAATTTTTTTTTTTATTGCCCATCGGGCTAACTGTTTTTAGGAAACTCTTTTCCTTCGATGTTAGGATTTTTAAGTGTTAATTCCATTCCAATGTCCATTTTTTATCTGTGGATATGATTTGTGACAGATTTTCGGTGTTTTTTTTTTACTTTTACTTATACATGCAGTTATTATTGTTGTTTTTTTGGAACATAGGGAGTTTGAGTGTGATTGGCCATTTTCACTCTCCTTTAGGCGCTCCAATATAATAGCCCTAGTAGCCATCCTTTGCGAGTGTAAGATCTGTGCAAAATTCATTTCCTTTGTACAAGTCCCCTAGTTTGACTAGAACTTGAACATCAAATAAGGCCTTTGAATGTGCAATTTTTAAATTTTTTTTCCTGATGGTAGAGTTTTATGTGTTAATTGCAAGTATTCTGTGCATGTTAAATTTATCCCTTTTAATACATGTTCCACCCACATTGCCATTTTTATATGGGGAATAGGGTGGAATTTTCCCTTTTTACCTTTCCAGGCCCTTTCAGGGTTTCCCCCTGTTCCTACGCCTGAGTCCGATCCTAGGTTCCCCCTTCTTCCTTTTTACTACTGCTACATTGGTGTATGTACATGTATGTGTGCTGAATTTGTCCATGTCTGACGTTTTTTTTTTAATCATTTTGCTTTAAAAAAAATATTTAGAGTAAATCTCTCTCTGAGGCCGGGAAAATAAAAAAGGGGATGACGATTTTATTCTTCATTTATTAAAAAAACCCATGGCCTACATTATTTCGTGTACCGGTACATGTTCTACTCTAGAATATATTTTGGAATATATTTTGACATGAAGCATTAAATGCAAGTGCTGTATTAAATGTGCCCCCTATTCCAGCCGGGAAATAGAAAAGTGTCTTATAAAAATATATTCTTGCTTTGAAAGAAATTTTGAGACAATGATTGACAGGCGACCTTCAAAACTTATACATTGTATAAGTTTTTGTTGATAATTATGTATGATAGTTATGTTCAAAGCGATTGATTTGATGACCGCCCGTCCGCCCGCCATATAATGACTCCTCAAAAACGAAAAAGATAGCCATGTTCTCAAAGGGATGTATTTAATGCCCGCCCGCCCTAAGACGACTCGTAAAAAAAAAATTAATAAAATAAAAACAGTTGCGAAAAGGGGGCGGGGCACGGGCCGGGTGTGCCCCCATCTGGATCCGCGCGTGCACAGGCCCCACGGGCTCTCCGGAACGATGATAGACCGTCCGCTACGCGCAGGCCCCACGGGCACCGACTCCGGAAAAATGACGCTTGCATTTGTACCAGAAATCCTTCAAATTGGTGTTCGAATAATGTTACAATGTACGTGTTCCCCTCCACTGTCTTTTATTTTTTATTATTTTTTTCACGATGTCCCCGTACGGTGCATCTTTTTCCAGGGGGCGAGTCGGTCAGGAGGCGAGTCGGTCAGGGAGGGAGTCGGCTAGGAGGCGGGTTGACGAGGGGGGGGGGGGGGGCATGGGCGTCGCCAGGATTTTTTCTAGAGGGGGGCAAAAAAAAATTTTGCCAAAAAATGCTTGTATTTCTCAACACATTCTCGATTTATCAGTTTTAGAGGGGGGCAGGGACATTTTGCCCCCCCCCCCCCCCCAACTCATTAAATTTACACCACTTTGTCTTCGCGCCTCTTTTTCTTTCTTTTTTCTTTTCTTTTTTTTTTCTTCCTTTTTTGTTTTGTTTTGTTTTTTTTGCTTTTCCAGGGGGGGGGGGCAAGTGCCCCCCCTTGCCCCCCCCTCGCGACGCCCATGGGGGGGGGGGAGTCGGTAAGGGGCGAGTCGGTAAGGGGCGAGTCGGCCAGGGGGCGACTTCACCTGACACCCTGTGTATGTGGCGCTAGTACAGCGGGCAACGAACGACTTGTTGGCGGGGAAACACGCTGCTTCAAGTAAGAGCGGTCCAATCGGACAACCTCGAAATCAATGATTAAACCAAATAAGTACATCAAAAGGTTAACCACGGAAAATACATACACAAAAAAGACAGATCACGTTCTGTGAATTAAATTGCAGAAATTTTCTCCACCTATTTTATTTGGCACCTGGGACCGAGTTGACTTGGGACCGAGTTGACCCCGACTGAGTTGGTTTCGAGTCAACTCGGTCCCAATCCAAGTCAGTTCCAGTCAACTCATTACCAATTCAACTCGGTCCCAAGTCAACTCGGACCCAAATCAACATGATGGGGAGAAAGTGCTCTGGCAAGGCACTGAAGGGGCAAACATCAATTTGCGCCATGTTAGGGGCCGTGCCATGTTAGGGTACATCAACAATACGTGTTAAAGTGGTTACGTCATACACCGCTGATGTCACGCCTTGCTGAGGTCACGCGTTCCACACAAACCTGGCCTTATAGCACGGTGGTCACTTTTTCATAATTTTTTTTTATCAGTTGGAAAATAAAATATAAAACTGCAAACGTTACTTAACAAATAACAATGCAGCATCCTTAAAAATCTACTCTTTATATGACACCATAATATGCTTATGCTTTATGTTATTATTTACTTTGGTATTACAAAACAGAAATAAATTGATGTGAATCAAACACTTTGGAAAGAGGTTTATATGTTAAGCAAACATTGCAGTCAGTTAGATTTTCCCACTGCGTCATCAAGGATACGTGTATAGTCATGATTAGAGGTCGTGCTGGTTCGTGGTCACTAAGGCGTGACGAGTTCCCATTGTTGTGCCCACGCATGGCAAACTTTCACCACCATCCATCCTGACCTCTACAAACGAACACACTTATCTACACGGTTACTCCCGTCCCGTATGCCCCACACTGCACAAACTAACTTTGTAAGTTGTGTCAACGTTTCATTCTGTGGAAGTTAGTTTTAGAAACACCTGCGCCACTTGCAATTACGTGTGTAATTCTAGTATCACCTTCTTTAGCTTTATGCCGGATTGATTTCATATGCCGTTAACACGGTGATCGTATACGCACAGTGATTTTATATCAAGTAAAAGGCCTACCTACCACTGTAGTAACAAATCACAACAACCCAACCCAGACAGCCATTGTGTTGGTACTGGTATAGGCTACATAGGCCATACATTGTAATCGGTATTGCAAACGTCGGATGACGTACCAAGCACCTGTATGCAGTTGTTGTTTCTTTGATTAAAAGCACAGTCAAGCAAGTCTGTAGACCTCAGTGCTTCACCAGGAATAATCATGATCATCAAGCGGAGGACCACCTACTTCTTCTTCGCCTCTCTGGGCGCTGTCGTCTCGCTGATCTTCACTGGTATAGCCATCGTCACAAGCCACTGGACCTACGCCCAGCTTCAGAAGAACACCACGGGTCTGCTGGATGCAACCTTTCCGCTGCGGGATTATCTAGGAAACAATCCAATCGCGTTTGATCCAGACGACCCCGGTGCTTTCCTAGGTCTAGATTACTTCGGTCTCTTCCAGGGCTGCAAGAAGTTCAACTACGGATTCGGGGCCAGAGAGTGGCACTGCTACAAAGGTTTGAAAACAGTTAGATTTTGAAAATACATGTAATGTTCTGTTGATGATATATTCAGATATGACAGGAACCATGCATATACGCCGCGATAACCGAATTATTGTCGGGCCGCAAATGACTCGACGTTTTTAAAGTAATTATTCCATTACTAAACCTTCCATTACTAAACCTTGGCCGATTTCTTTTTTCGGCTCATTCCAAAGTGAATCACTTTATAATTGTATAGAAAACAAAAAGTAACAAGCAATCCATTTTCGGAGTAGAGCTCCAAAATAGCAGGGAGACCAAAATGACAACGAAATGGACACGTGAATTTAAAAGCTAAAAACTTTAATTCAATATTAAAATTAAAAATCTGTTTTCATTCCCCCATTCATAATTCACTGTTTTTCACAATCCACTATGACGGACCATCGTGACGGTTAAATACATGAGTTGAATAATCGTTTTCATGCGAGTGTTTACCTTGTGAACAATAAAGGATAGTGCACCGGATCCTTCCTCGAGTGGATCTTTTAGCCTGTGGACGGTCACTGAAAATTCGTTTCAGAATGTTGAAACTTCGGAAATCTGTAGTTGGTTTATTGTATAATATGCCGTACACTTATCGTGGTCGTAGATAACAACGGCTCCGACGTAATTCTGGTTTCGTTTTCTTTAAAATAAATCATGATGCTTAAGGCCAAGTAAAAAGAAGTAGTTCCTTGTCCCGGCGTTTTTTACCATAAGAGAGGATGCGGCCCTCTGTTTTTCCTTCTAAAATAGCGGATTTTCCATGATGGCCAATGGATTCTTCCATTTTCTCGATTAATTTGCTGCTACTTTTGTGTCCAAAGGAGCTGTTAACCTTTCTATTAGATTTTAACTTGCAGACATAGGGCCTATCTATGCTGGAAACAAATACATGTACATGTAAGTGCAATTTTACGATTACAATAAAAAGAAAAGAACTGCATGTTTTATCTTTTTTAACCTGGCCTAATACGGCACCAAACCAAACCCATTACTTCATGACAATGAAAGTTCTGATTTCTTGCTTGGACCATGGAGGAATGTTCCTCCATGCTTGGACCACACAGATTGGCTCCCAACAACACCGGGGAAGAAATTGCGTTAGTTCAAAATACCGTTTGAATAACACGGTATTGAACGAGGGTCAGTTTTTGCATTTTAAATTTTTTGTTCGATCAGCTCCGGAAAATATTCTGACGTAAAGGACTCTCCTCGCTTGAAAACCTGTGACTATATGTCACACGACGACTTATCAATGATTTAGCCTATCTTGTACAACACGGAGAGAAGGCGAATAAGAAATGCTGGGTGCTGCGGCGACAATTAAGAAAACCAAGTCAGTTTAAGGGTAGGCTTGACATTTTCGAACTTTCTAGAATTGGCTAAAAAAAATCTGCCCCGTTCTTACATTGATGACTTTCTATATATTTCCGAAAACATATACTCTGACAAACTGTGTAGTCAATAATTTATGAAATAATCCCACAGGCAGAACGTCCGTGGAGAGAATACGAAAATCTACTCAAAGGAGTTAGCAAAAAAAATCACACACTGTCAAATGTTCCAAGTTGTTTAAATGCTGAAAAACCATTAGATGCTGGATTTTGCAGGATTCCATACATATACAGGCATAATAACCTGGGGAGATCTAGCGCATTTACGAGCAGCTTGCAGAGAATCCACGGTTGTTTTCCGTCTTCAAGATTAGTAAATAAAAATGAGTTTTTTTCCAAGTGTAAGACTATCATAAGCTCCCCCCCGGGGCAAGGGAAACAAATAATATCCAAAAATCCATACTTCAGATTGGTTTTGAACAAATGTCAATATTTCACAGAGAAACCTTTGGGCTGTGATTGGTATTATTATAGGTCGATATTCTTTTCGATGGTCTCGGAGATAATGTTTGTGAGACCTTATACAATCCACTGTAATTCTCTCTATATTGTTATTTTCATGCAAAAACAGTTTTACCTTTCAGCCTGCACATGTACACGTGAAGTGGAAATGGTAAAATATTTTGACAAGACCATTCAATTTTTGGCAAAGAATCACGCTTACGAAGCTGGATTTCTCCTTTTTTCCAATTATAATAAAAGATGGACGACAGCAATAGAACATTCATCAGAGAAAGACTGGTACACTTTCTTTGTAAAGTATGATTTGGTTATGATTTACGACCGGCCTACTTGTTTACATGTTTACTCTTTATATAGATGGAATTCTTTTTCATGCGAAAGGAAGAGTAAGCGCATTTTTTTTTGTCTCTGCTTTCAAATTATGACAGGCGACACGACGAAAGAAATTTCATGGAGTCATCGTCTGATATATATATATAGCTGTCATGCCAAGTATCACATTGGTGCTGATTTGATTACTGATGGAATTCTGCGGCCTGACTTGATATAGTTCCTCCGAATTTCCTCCGAAAATCGACATTTCCCCAAATGTCCTCATGCAGTATCGCCAAATCTTTGGTAACAAGCGTCAAGTTCACTCAGTTAAATATGGCACTATTGCCTTAACAATGTTTGTTGTGGAACCATTGTAAACGAAAGTGTCCGAAATTTAGTCCAAAATTCAAAAACGGTGGCGTCCGGTAATTGAACACAAAATCGGCCGAGTGTTCCCTAACGTGACGATCTTGAGAAAGTGTCAGAAATTCCCAAGTGAGCATATAAGAATTGTTGAAAAAATCTGATAAACCATCTCCACTCACACATCCAACTACATTGTGGGTCGGGAAATTATTTTCTTATTATATTTTTACAATAACATCTGAAAAACGTGTCAAAGTAAAATTTCTCTATTAACTTAACTGTATTGAACGGGAATGTGAAAATTTAAGCAAAACTTCGCTCTAGCAAAACACTAAAGGCGAAAAATCGAAGTGCACTACTACGTTAGGTGCCGCGACATGTTAGCAACACAATGTTGCAAAGACGAGTTTTTTTGTGTGGATTTTCTGCGACTAGATATAATTTAGCGCTACATATTAAACGAACTTTCCGTATAGTTCTCGCTCCATTACATTTAATTCTTGTTGGAAAATGGAAAGGACATATGAATGAAACTGTCGAAATGTCATTGGGCTGGTAAGCAGAAACTGGATATCGACATTAATCTTGTTTGACGTTTACGCTTGGAAAAATTCCCATACTTCCCGTTCAACAAAATACATGTACGTGCATGTCGCATGTCGTTGGTTTGTATATAGACGTGGGTGGTTTTTAGTGTCCGTTCTCACGCAGGCACTCATCGGTCGACGTCACACAGTGGTACATTCCATGGCGTTTTCATTGTCAATACTTAGATATTCAATAGGTCTTTCCATTGTTAAAGAACAAAGGTTTGTTTTTCGAAAGAGGTGTATTGTGCTTTTTTTCCCCTCTGTATCAATAGTTTGAGGTCACGGCACAAGGGTTAGGCTCATTTGTGGGTTTTTTTTCAGTACAGTGAAAGTATTGTAGATTCGTGCAAGCTTCCATTAACTTTTAGTTTGAAGAGGTTGTTGTTACTACAGTAATACGTAGATGATACATTCGGTGAGAAATCGTATTACCGCTACAAAAACGTAGCTCACAAGATGGTGTAGGCCTAATTGAAGAAAGCCCTCATACTTTGTTTCAGTCTTTTTTCATCGACAGTATGCGCGTATTAGGCTTCAATGCAATGCCGAAGCGCCGAAGTTTTACCGTTCAGGATTGACGGAAGCCAATGGCTTTCGTCTGTTTTAGCGAGTACATGTTGTTTCTTCAATAAATGATACTTGGGAAGATGTAATTACGAGGTAATTAAAGATGTACTGTAGGTGCTTTTCGTCAATTTAGATTGTCCCCCTCCTTTTTCCCCTCCTAACGATGTTTTAAAATTTTATTTTGGACATCTGCAACCCTATGGATATATGGATTAAAGTTTTATTTGTGGGTTGTGCACAACATATCCTCCCTGTGGAAAGACTGGCCCCGTTTCTCACATATGATCGAGTCTGATATAGGACAGGAACCTATCTATTTAGCGAGAACTGAATTTTCTAGGACTGCAAATAATTCGATTTTTTTAAAGTCCATGTAGGTCTTACATGTAATTAGTTTCTGTAATTATTCCGTACAAATTATGAAAAACTTCGTGTGAAACTTGAAAATATCGGATGGACACTATCCAAGGTCGGTGGAACCGGGGAGGGGGGGCCGGGGGCAATTGCCCCCCCGATTTACCCAAGTGCCCCTTTTGCGGACATGTGCCCCCTCGAGATGAGAACAAAACTGGCCCTAAAATTTCGGAAAATTTGTTTTTAGTAACCATTTCCCAAAATGGTATAGAAAGTTCTGATATGAACGAGGAACATGAAAACCAAGCCCCAAAATGCTTACAATGCGCCCTGAAAATGGCCGGTTTTGAAGAGCACCCCCTATTGTTGTTACGTTATTGATGTTACGAGCCCCTACTATTTGATTTTACGGAGGCCAAGTGTCTGATGGAAAAAACGTGTCGACATTTCAGCACGAATGTGCAAGTGCCCCTTTTTGTTGATGTCGCCCCCCCCCCCCAGTTTGAAAAACGTTCCGCCATCGCTGTATACATCTTTAAAACCAATGTTCTTTATTTTCATAGATATTTGAACTCCAAATGCAAAAACAAAAACAGGAAATAGCTTAACGAATTATTTCCCTGGTCTAATTGTGAAAGATATCGCAGCTGTGTTTTGATAGGAGGGAGGTGGGAGCGAAACTCCAGTCTTTGTGAGTAGCGACATCTTCTGTTCTTGCACGTGTCCAAGAAAGTGGCGTCAAAAGAACAGATAAAGCATATTGATATTTTATGGTTGAAAACCAATTTATATCAGACGGAACATGTTTACTCTTCTGTGTGATTATAAGCAGATCCACACTATATTTGTTGAGTACTTTAATTAAACCAATTAATGCAACATTGATTTTGTTTTTATTCCTCCCCTATATGACCACGCAGTTTTCAGCGAGCATGCAAATGTGTACAGTGTTGGCTATCCAATCGCAGTCTTCGTCTTTTTGACCATCGCCATCATCTTCGCCCTGGTGTCAACCATCTTCGGATTGGTCAACACGCTGACTGTTCCCATAGAAACAATCCACGGGCCAATGGGGTTGTACTTATGGAACGCCATTGGAGGTAATAGCCAGCACCCAAACCTCGCTTTCGTTTGCCAGGTCCGACCGTTAATTTTGTGACTTCGGCGCAATGTGGGTGCGGGTTTTGTAAGGAATTAGAAGTTTTGGCAATTTCGGGAAAGGATTGTTACTTTAAAGGGAATATACATCATTTGCTTTTGCTGTAATTTTCAGAAATGGATGGAATTGGGGGGTTGGAAATATATAGCAAATATAGTTACACTGACTTTTTTGAGGTTTTGGGTTCGAAAATGCTATAAAAACCAAGAAAAACAATCATTTTCCTGTAGTCTGGTTCCCTGACTCCATTTAAGAAGAAACAGAGCAGTTTACATATATTGGGGAATTGTAAGGTCAGGGAACCAGTCTAGCTGGCTTGTACCCGTTCATAGTGTGTAATCGATTGCAAACAAGTGCGATGGTCAACTAGGGCCAGTATTTGAAAAAAAGCCAGTTTTTTTCCAACGCTGATCTGCCGATCAGCGTTGGAAATTGATACAAAAATACCACTTTTCTTGAAAATGACAGTATACCAGGTGCCATGATTTTACAGGATGCTTTACACTGTCATTCACTAACAGTCCAGCAAGGTATTTCAAAATGATTTGGTAGTTTTATTTTTTGATGTTTGCAAATGTTGTATTTTCCCTTTAATGTGGGATAAATGACCTTTTTTTTTCAAAGATTCCGAAAATTCAACTTATCCTCACTAGAATTCACATAATTTTTTTTATCGAAGATATAACAGATTTCAAATTGACTGAAGCACATTGTATCCTCCTTGTTAATGATGTGGACAGATGTTTGAAATAAAGCAATTCTATCAGATGGCTACATGTACAATTACGAGTTTATCATGACAAATTTCTCACCACAATTTTCTCACGTGTGTGTTATTTATGTGAAAGTCAAATCCATCAAACGGAAACCAGACCCATCGTCTTTTGTATTATTTTTTACAGCCGTAGGCAGTCTACTCGCCTGGCTGCTTTACCTGATCCTATACCTGACCCAACTCACCACCAATGTACTGACCACGGAAGACATGGCTCCGCCCAACAATTTCCGGACAACCTCGGTCTCTTTCGGCTACTCCTACTGGCTGGTCCTGGTTAGCTTCATCTTGTTCCTTCTCAACCTTCTCTTTGTCTTCCTGGCTCACCTCTTACAGGAGCCAGACCTCTTGAAGAACAAGAACAAGAAGGGCGAGGCTAAAACTGGCAAGGCGGGTGGGAACAACAACGTGGGCCTTGGGCTCATGTATTAGGCGAAGGTCGTCGAATGTGCTCGTATCCACCGCTCTATCTAAAATCTAGTCTGGGACCAAGACTACTGCAGCTAGGCTAGTTTAATGTACGAACGTGCATTGATCATGGCAGTTAGCTACCCATAATGCTTTGTGTATACTGTATTCCTTGACACGATTTTGTGAAAGCTTATTGATAGCACTATGGGTACGAGCAAACTATAGGCCTAGTTGGAACGTATACTATGGTGTGTGGGTGTGATCTGTTACACGGTACCCTCTGGAGACATGTGCACAATAGGGAACAAAAGATTTTATACGTCTCCACAGGGCAATTTCTATAGATGTATACGTATCCAAAAATTTATCACGAAATAGATATATGGATTTTACTCAAAATATTTCCAAGGTGTGTTGATTCGTCGCAAATTGAAGTATTTTATGTGAGGGATATTGAGTCCGAATTTCAGCCTAGGAAATTAATTCTGGTTAAGTTAAAATAGGTTGATTTTGAAAGTACAGTACACTTTCAAACTTGAAAACTTTAGTATACGAGAACAAAGAAATGACTCCACAAGGATACAAATTTCAGTGTGTGTGCGCGTATTTGTTCATAGATGTACATACAACTTTGACGTGGCAATGGTGTAAGTCGACGCCTTCTGAAATCTTTCTAAGAAACAAATACGCAAGTAAATCATATTTCCATCATATTTAAAACATACATTATACTACAAATGTATTTAAGAAGTTATACTAACCACGTTTGCTGAGAAAAAAAACAATTGGTTTTCACTTAAATTTCAAATTTTACATAGATGAAATTTACAATAAGACAAAAAAGTTACAATAAAAATAGAAAGGGCAGTTAACATTCTAGTTCAACCCGCTATACCACATCAAATTTAAGACTGGCAACAATTTAGTAAAAAGTAGTGGTAAGGAACAGCAGTGTTCAGGAAATCAGACAGCGAAAGCTCCAATCCTACGTATAGTCAAATGACAGGTCTTTGGAAGATCATCTCTGAAACCTTGGCTTTGGCGTCGGCTCTTGGACCAGTACAAAATATTTTTTATTTTAGTTCGAACAGGCTTTCAGTGTATATAGCCAAAGCTGGAGACAAAGCCGGGGTGTACAGAATGGCTCCCCAAAGTGTTGGCCTCAAATTAGAAATTAAATGATATTGGTTACAAGTAGATCTATCAGTAACCATACCAAGGTTGCCATTTGCAAGATGAACAAAAAAAACCCCGCGGGTTTTCTGGACTGTATTTCGTCATTAGGGTAGTTCAGAACCACGGATAGATACTGTTAGGCGTCTTGTAATATAAATAGGGGGCCTACATGTAATGTCTGATTTCGGCTTTTAAATGAGAACGATTTAGATTATTACATAAATCCTACATGCCAAGATTGAATGATTATAAAGAGCAGTATATAGGCAAATACCGCGAAACTATGGCGCGAAATTACGGTGACATACCTACACTGAATAAAAGTAACCAAACAAACCATTTTTTTTAATTAATCGAATAATCGATGACATGTATTTTTTCTATTTGAATTGTAGATTTAATTGGAATGGTTCACATTTAAACACAACTCGAATATGAAGTGCTAAGATCGAAAGGTGATAACATACATTACAATAATTTACAGGGTTTGTTAACAAGTTATAATTCTTTCAAACTTTAGCACTGAACAAAATACTTCGCCATTTATTGTTAAAGTACATTTACATCACGAATTTCTGGCATACTTAACACTAACGATTTCACATTTATAATATTAGTGCATTAGTGCACATTTATAATATTAGTGCATCGAGACAAAGGGCAGGGAATATACCCCAAAATGTACATGCAGTGTGATTATGCTGTCGTGAATATGACGGTCCCTTTTATTACACTTTAGTATTACATCCTATCTGGTTTCGGAGAACGATGACAAAAATAAATGCAAGTCTGCATTAACACTTTTAACCTCTGTACAACTGACAAATTAACAATTTGTGTAGACAATATCAATTGCATTAACGACATTCACTTGTAGAGTACATCTAAGACGTAAATTGCACTTATACAATATGTATATTTAATAATTTAATCAGCGAACGTTAGTGTGATTTGAGAACCTTTGTGTGATTTCACAGCAGAAAATTCTATTTTATTTTATAGATTTACATCACGAATTTCTGGCATACTTAACACTAACGATTTCACATTTATAATATTAGTGCATTAGTGCACATTTATAATATTAGTGCATCGAGACAAAGGGGAGGGAATATACCCCAGAATGTACATGCAGTGTGATTATGCCGTCGTGAATATGACGGTCCTTTTTTAATACACTTTAGCATTACATCCTATCTGGTTTCGGAGAACGAAGACAAAAATAAATGCAAGTCTGCATTAACACTTTTAAACTCTTTACAACTGACAAATTAACAATTTTGTGTAGACAATATCAATTGCATTAACGACATTCACTTGTAGAGTACATCTAAGACGTAAATTGCACTTATACAATTACAATGTAATAATTTAATCAGCGAACGTTAGTGTGATTTGAGAACTTTTGTGTGATTTCACAGCAGAAAATTCTATTTTATTTTATAGATAATAATTATTCTGTACATAGACATTTTTGTAACAGTTATGAAATATAATTACATTTTCTTGAGGTCAAGTATCATGTATACTATACAGTTATGCCTTGTCCGCATAGTGGTTTCGGCTTCGGTTCCCGTGCATGCCGCGGGGGACAAAAATGCCCAGTACAGACGCAACCTTCAAAAACTGATCGATTCTGACTGCAATTGTTGACATCGATAGCTGTCAGATGTTAGTAATAATATAGTAGAAACTGCCAAACGAATAACTCTCAATTTCAATTTTCGAAAGAGTCAGTCAACCACAGATACTTTTCTGACTATTGAAAGTTCTGTACATATACATTTTTGTAACAGTTATGAAATATAATTCCATTTTCTTGAGGTAAGTCAAGTATCATGTATACTATACAGTTATGCCTTGTCCGCATAGTGGTATCTATAATTTTCTAAGTTTTTTTAAATAGTTTTTTAAAAAGAAAATCTTCTACAGAATTTGTTTTGAGTAAAGCTGTACTAAACAAGACAAGATGGGAAAAATTAAAAGTCATCTCCATGCATCATAGGACATTAACAAGAAGGAATGCAGTAACAATGTCAGTGACAACGTCAATAAACGTATAATATAGAACGCTCAAACACCGATTCGATTATTTTAGACGAGGAATAAAATGTGATAATTAATATGCATGCAGTCTGTGTATGGTTTGCATGCACTTTTCTCGTACCTTTTAAATTCCTGTCAAACCAAATTATACATGTCATTGCCATTAAACGAAAATGATAATACATTTCCAAGACAAGTATGCGAAATTGAATGACGGATGTGAATAGAATGAATTTACGCAGATTATAATAGTGTGCTCACACAAAGAATCACAAAGCAAATTGCCAAATCGGCTTTCACGTTCCTGTTTGCGCGTTTTCAAAACAGCAATTATGCATTCATCGGGAAGATCGGGCATTCAAATTCGTTTCCAGATAATCTGGAGGCGCATTTGAATACGCGATCTTCCTGACGATTCGCGTAATCGCTGTTTACAAAACGCTCAAACAGGAACGAGAAAGCCGATTGGCAACTTGCTACCTAAAGAGCAGATTGGCACTGTCCTTTGAGAGCACTAAGTCAGGGGCAATGAAGTACATTTACCCCAAAAAAACCTTGAAGACGAGCGCATAGCATTCACGGAACGAAAACCATTTACGAAATAACTCGAAGCATCCCCCCATATAGATGCACTATCCGGGCCGTATATCAAGTTATAATGTTCATACATCGGCGGTGTACATGCACCTAATTGAAATTCAAGAAATTACGAAATCAGTTGGCAAATTTAACTTGCGTTTAACTTCATTTATTAAAAAAATGACAGTTTGAGTAGGCCTATTGCGAGGAAAATGTGCTCGTTTTGCACGTTTATTTAGGGACCCTTTTAGCACTCAGCGCGAGAGCATGCATTTAGCATCCGCACTAATGGACTATTAGCATGGCCTTCGTATTAGGTGACTTCAACTCGTGCGGTCTCTTTTTGTGAATACTGCCTCTGACATAGGTTGACTTCGTCAATAATGGTTTTTAGCAAAATTAGAAATACAATGTACATGCTGATAATAAAACTCGAAACTCAGTAATAATGTCAAACCGTGTGGAAACCTGTCGGTGGTTTTAAGACTCTATTTATCGATAATTTTCCCCGCTTCTCCTGAAATATAGGCTGGAACATGTGAGCATAATGACAGAAGAAACGTTCCTCGACTATTACATCGCATTTTTCCGCCTTTAAAAAGAAACAAATTTGTTTCCTCTCGGTTGAGGTGAACCACTGTAATGCTTCACAATCCCGCCCGCTCAGGTCAACCTTACGCCGACACAGATCAATCGGCGACTGACATGACATTTCAGGTTCAAACTGCGTCTGATATGACCGTCAGGAACAACTCAGTCGCCGATTAACTGCGACGATATTAAGACGATCGGCATCAGTTGGCGCTCAAAAAAAAAATCAACAGTCGCAAGAATATACATATTTCAAGTTCTGCGCCGCGACGGAACGTGTTCTCGACAGGCGGGAATCAATCGCAGTCGACCTGTGTGAAGTTACGACGACGTGCGCGCATCCAGATCATCATATTACCCCCGCCAAGGAGGCTATGTTTTCATCGGCGTTGGTTTGTTTGTTTGTTGGTTTGTCTGTTAACAAGATAACTCAAAAAGTTATGGACGGATTTTCATGAAATATTTTTTTAGGGGTGGTCCTTGGTTCAAGTACAAATCGATTAGATTTTGGAAATTATGCGGATCTGCAGATATCTGGGTCTGGATGAAGTTTTTTTTAAGGATTCCTCACCATGTATGCATGTATTTTTTTGGGTGTACTAACAACATGGTGCGGAATTGTTTAGCCTTGGTGGAGGTTTGCGCTCTCTGAGTGCTTTCTAGTTTTATTGTGAATCGTCGTCCCGTCGTGACATGAGCATGGTTGCTTTTGTGTTGAGATGCCGATTGTTCCGCGATAATCACACGATTTATTGAGTTGTGTGACCCGTATTAAAGCATGATTTTTGTGCTTGATATACCGACAGTTAGGTCGGTATATCATCATCGTCTAAATATCATGAGTTGTTCAACGGAGCCGCAAGCTCCAAAACAACGTCTGATATAACGACTGTATACATACAAACCTTGTGCGACCCCACGCGCCAGCCAATCAGAGTCGACTTTAGGAGTAGTGACGTCAGTTCGAGCAGAAATTCGGCCTAAACTGACTGCCTTGTTTTGTGATATAACAACGGGTTACCGAGGACCAGACAGAAGGCGCCTGCTGAACTTGATGGTCTTGTTTTGCATAACTATTCGCTGAATCTGCACGCATACGCTTGCTGTGCAAGTGGCTTTGAACTACGGTTCCGTCCCGGCGCAAGCGAATCGCAGGTCGACCAGAGGCCGGCTTTAAACCATACAAGGGAAGTTCCCTAACGATTTAGGAATCGCTTCAGGAGATTTGAGCTCATGACTCTTGGATCTTTAGCTCAGTTTCCATTTTATGATGACACATTTTAGATACAAGACCATTAGAATCAGTCCATTTAGTTTGATCATTACGGCTATGTCTGTGTGAACTTAACATGGTCAGCGTTGCAGGGCACAATTTTATCAAAACAATGCAAACGGTAACTGCTCAAGCAGGTCACCATTCAAGTAGCCGGCACTGGAAATGCCTGCATCAAGTCCTGTCACAATACAAAAAGCGAATTTCAGGGGCCAGTAGCAGGCCAGGCTAATAGGTAGAACGCATGTTATGATTTTACCGCCTCAAAGGAATGAGAGAGTCGAGCCATTTGGTTGTTGACCGACCATTATCCTAAATGTGCCGAATTAGAGTGGCCCGGTGTTAGTAGTGCTGGGATGAGGATGTACCTTCACGTGTCGCGGCCTACTATTGATGCCTGAAGCGTTGGCTGAAGTGCTTGCACGGCTTTGGGTGGTGGCCTCTGTCCGGCTACGCCAATCTGCTACCTCCAAATCCTCAACGAAGCGAGCGGCGTAGAGCTTGGGTAGGTAGACACAGACCAGCGTCAGGTAGGCGTTGAGCAGCAGTGCCATGCAGAGAGTAGCCACCTTCTGCAGCACAGCCACGGCCGTAGTGTAGACAGGCACGGCGGCCAGGCACAGCACCAGGGTGGAATAGACGCTGACTGCGATGAACTTTGACTCGTTGTAGTTGCTGGGTACCTTACGGGTCTTGAAGGCGTAGTAGCAGCAGGCCAGGATCAGTAGCAGGTTGTACACGCATGAGGCCAGGAACCCTCGGCCGAACTCACAAAAGATCTCCACGTAGTTCTTATACTTCGACTGCTGGTAAAGCTTCGGCAGCGAAGGCGCCCAGATGACAGAACAGATGCTGATGAGGAGCTGAAAAGCAAGCACAAGAAACACTTAGTGGCGCCAGTCTTCCGCCCTACACATGCTGACTTTCCAGACCTCTACTTTACCTCTGGCATCGGCTTCATTTCAGGCCGAGCAGTTTTAAGCATTTCATTATACAAATAAACAAACAAACTATAGGATTTGGTTTCCTGGCACCGTTCTGAGCCGTAAAAATCTCGTAAGCCGCATCCGGTCGTTCATATTAATTACAGCCATTGCCAACAGATCGTCTCCATATTTGTGGACGTATGGTTCCAAGAACCAAATATTCTGACAATTCCGAAAAATCTAAGGCTTCGCGGCAAAGGCGGGTGAAACCATTACTTGAATAATTCAGTGGTTTCGATGGAATCGCTGCAAGATACAGGTTCTCTGACTCTTTCCCTCAATTAACATTATCCAAACGATAAAATTTGCATGGAGACGAAAAATAGTCTATGAAAAGTGAAAGAATTTTTTTAGGTGTGTATGTACGTCGGTTCAACTTCATCTTATGTAAATAAAAGGCTGAAGGTAATCAGAGTCATGAAAGGAAGTCTCTTGGTGTCTGTCAGGCTTGGTACTTTTTCCTTCACCTCGAAGTCTGATTCATTGCAATACATTTGCGACTTAAATTGTAAGGGAGTATGTCTTGCCTGTTTCCGTCGAACAAAGTTGCTATCTGCGGTGTACACAGTGTTGCACGTGATTGAACAAGCAGAATCATATTCTGATTGTTCCACTTGCACTCAAACATTTTTTACGCGCTGCTTATTTTTGACATCATATTGTCATGTCAACCTCCGTTTGCATTCCGTACCTCACACTCTCATTCATGTGAATATACATGTACTTTACACAATGGTAAGGGGCAGAATCGGGATTTTTGAAAGTTGGGTGTGGAAGGTGACCATTAGTGCTACCACCCCTAAGGGTATTTTTTTACGGATACTATAATATACCTTCTTTTTGAACGCGCGAAGGCGATGGTTAAATTGTACATTTTGGTTTTTTGTTCATAATGTAAACAAGTAGGGGGATCTTCTGGAGCCCTCCGTTCTCACCCTGTGGTTAGGAAGGCTTAATGGTTTATCCGTAAGGCGTGGCCTTTCCATTATCTATGGATAGTTTTGTATATTCATTCAAACTAGCCCTATACTGATATCAGAACTCGTATATAATAGTGGTGTCCCCTAACGTGGCGCACCTTGACGATTCCCCCGACTTTCCTCATGCAGTTTTGCCAAACCTCTTCGTAGAAAAACTTCAAATTCATTCTTTTTAATACCGGTACTATTACCTGAAAAATACTTGCGGTTGAACCTTTGTGAACAATTTTAGTGTCATGAAATTAAGTCAGAAATTCAAAAACAGTGGCGTCCGGATTTTGGGCTCAAATTCGGCTGCTACCGTGGCGCACTTGAACAAATCTGGAAAATACCACATTAACGTCTAAGAATTTCTTTAAAGTTGATAAATTCCGATAAATCATTATAATCTCCACTCACATACGGAACTACAAGTTTGTCAGCAAATTATTTTGTTATTTTTGAGCGAATTTTAAAAGGGTTCATAGTGCAATGGAAAATCATGCCAAAATAGAATTGCCCTAGAACTTTGTAGCGGGTATACGTAAACTCAAGATTGATGAACGGTAATGTTTAGAGCTTGATAACATTTTCACTGTCTGTGAAATTTGAGGTAACAATTTTGCTCTAACAAGGCACTGGAGGCGAAAAATCAAAGTGCGCCACGTTCGGGGCCGCGCCACGTTAGGGTACATCAACAATACTTCCCATGCATTTAATCCTTACCGTGCCCCGACTCGCTTTCGTATTGTTTTTCAAGCAATGTTAGCCTGGACGATAACAAACCCCTCTCCTTCAATTCCATCTGAAGAGAGAAAGAAAGACAGCCTCGAAAGAAATGGAGGGGGAGTTTTTTTTATTAGCGTGACAAGTGGTTAGGCGCACCGAGCCGTGTTTTTTTTTTAGCGCTAGTATCAACTTTCCGGATCCTGGATCTAATATGCGGAAATACGCTCGGCGTATTAAAACGGCCGTCATTTCTTCCGCCACACGCGTTTTGCACGCACACGGAGTATAAAAACATCAATTCTTGCGTCCAAATGGAAATTGCTCAGAGACGATCGACTGCATATTCCCCCCCCCCCCCCGAGTTTTGATGAGCGTTCAACTATGGCTGGATATCGCGCGCACGTAATTCGGATTTTTTTGGGTTCGCTTTGTTTGGAAAGGAGATTAATGAAAAAAAAAAACTGTGTAATCATTCGTAAACATGATGTGTAACGTCAAAATAATTGTAGTGCAAATGGTAATGTCCTATGTGGCGTACCTGGCCTTCACCCGCATACATGTCATGATTTGCTACCTTCGCTTACTGGTATATCCACACAACGCTGTCTTCCGAAGACTTGTGAAAAGGTCCTCATGTCCCTTGTAATTCCGCAACGTGGTCCTGGCTAGTATCATGCTTCCCCATTTTATCTTAGTTTAATCAAGCCAAATATAGGGCCCTATATACAGATTCTGTCTTGTCAATTCCTTTCCCCTCTTTTCTAAAGCCGCCACCTCGAGGAACCTTTGTTATTGTGGATAATGGATTTGATTATTACCAAAATCTCAAACTAGCTGCACCGAAATTGGGAAGTTTTGGCCGGCCGTCTTTAAATTATTTTAACTAGATATTCCGAACTATTCGAATTCATTGACCGTGTTATGCACCGCAGGCGCGGATCCAGAGAGGGGGTTCAACCCCCATCTCTGTCAAAACTAAAAAAATAAATCCATAGAAAATCCTGAAAAAAATCCGACCCCCCCCCCTGCTGCGACACCCAATTCTGTTTTATTTTACGAAGGCCAAGTGTCCGGAGAAAAAAAAACCTGGGTGTCTACATTTCAGCATTTTTTGCCGATGAACCCACCCCCCTTCGAAAATTCCTGGATCCGCCCCTGCACTGAGTTTTTCTGCGTGAAAAGAATCTCATTCCACTCTTTCATCGGCAGAAATGACCCTGCATCCTCGCTGCTGGAGCTTGACCACTGTCACGACTAGTACCAACGATGGCTGTATGAGGATAAGGTTAACCGACGATACATGCGGTTGTGGTGTTTTTCTATAAAATTCAGCTTTGTGTATGCGCGACTTCTGATTCAAGGTACATTTTCTGCTCCAGAGGCATTAATAATATTAATAATAGTATTTATAAAGCGCAAATTTTATGTAATATATATTCAAATGCGCTGTACAACAATAAAACAATAAACTGGTGTTGATTCAAAGTCATTAAAATCACTAGATACATTAAAATAGGAATCAGGATCAGAAATACATCGTAAAAAAATAGACGGATTAAAACACGAGAATAATTAACATTGCAACAAATTCATTAAAAATACTATATATAAAACCCGTTACAAATCAAAAGCATTTTGGAAAAGATGTGTTTTCAGCAGCGTCATAAAACGGCTGAAGCTTGTGGCATTTCTGACATGAACCGGTAACATATTCCACATAGAAGGGGTAGCATTTTGAAAGGCCTGATTACCCAATGAAGTTCCGCTACAAGCGGTTGGGTGTTAAGGAGAATGCAGTTGTTCGGATTAAAACTACAAAGCCCATAACGAGACAGAGGTCGAACGGTAATAAGCTGAGTCAAATATTCAGGACAATCACCGTGTGTAATTTTAAAAACAAGCAACAAGATTTTAAAAAACAATTCAATAAAAACAGGTGCGATATGACAGAACTTGTACATGTTGCACACAAGCCTGGCACATGCATTTTGAACCCGCTGACGACGGTCTAAATGCACAGATGGTATTCCATAGAGCAAGCTGTTACAGTAATCCAGCTTGGAAGTACTAAATGCGTGGACAAGTGTTTCAGTACTAGCACGTGTTAAAAACTTCCTAATGGATGTAATGTTATGGAGATAATAAAATGCTTAACTGCACGTTTTAACAACATGATCTTTCACTGTTAACATCAAACCACGCTCCCAAGTTCCGGGCAAGAGTCACAGGGCTGACAACTGATCCCCGACCTATATCCCGTCTATCTTAACCTTTGCCAATTGCTGACGAGTACCAATAACCAAGAACTCAGATTTGCTATCATCTAAGAATATCCCACTTGCGGACATCCAAGTACGTAAATCCTTAACACATGGCACATTAATTCCTACAATAAGTTCATACTGTAGAGATCGTTGAAGACAAAACAATTTTGAAAACGCAGCCCAAGGGTACTCCACCTGCAAAAGAGCGTGTATGGGGTTTAACTACCACATCTCTATCGACTAGTAGACCTCTGTCGATTTCATTTTTAAGCTTTGATGCGTTATATCCGATTAATAAAAAGATCGTAAAGGGTTCACTGCCGGGAATACCGCCCGGGGCTTGACGACACGGTAGAGTTCACCTCTACGCGGCTACCATAGTCACTTATCTAATAAATAAATACCGTTGAAATAACGCCGGATGTAGGGCATAGTCTAGCAAAGACGGAACTTGGGATAGTGTGTTGAGGAAATGGGGTATGGACCTCCCACACGTTTATGAAAATCATGAATTTTCCGCTCCCATAAGAAAACCTTAAAAACACTGACACAGCCCGTATAAAGTTTATGCAGTTGTCAGCGCCACCAAGAATCCATTGGTGTCCAGCTCCCATACATTGGTGTCCATGCAGCCCTCTACTTCAACATCCCCACACAATTTAAGGAAACTTTCCCAGTGGAGGGAAACTTCCCGATAAACACAGCACTGAAACAGTCACGTACCTTGGCATGTGGATCTAAACTGTATTGAGAAAAAAAATGCATTCAATATGCAAGTCCAAAGTATTTGGAATTTTGCATGCATTATTTGGTCAGCTCGAACAAAAAAAATCGTGAAATCTTGATTATCGCAGGCGCATAGGCCAAACACCGAACTTGGGCTTAGTCCTACACAATCAACTTGGGATTGACACCGTGTTGATTTTAAGTTAAAAAAAGAAAGAATTTGATTATCTACATCAAGATCAATAGAGTCTACGTCCGCCATGTATTTTTTAGCTGTTCCTGGAGTGTGATGTTGTGAAGCAAGTAAGCTTACGTGGGATTATATCTCTGATTACTTCGAGGGTACAATTTCACTCTCGGTGTCAGTTCAAGAATTACTCTAGCGATTGCCAAAGATATTCCACCGAGTCTTCCTTGTGAAGCTGATGCCACTCCAACAAGCAAGTCAGTGGCTGCTACTAAATTGCCACCGTGCCGCAAGACGATCCTCAAACCGTGCAGTCAAAGCCTTACTATTTCATACTTGTCGTGTATGACTTTTTTCCCCACTGTCCGTGCATGGCCAATGACCAAAATTGCTTTCTATTCATCATTGATACAGCACCACAAGGGCGAACGAAAGTGGCAAGAACGATGACTGAGCTATTTGCAAGCATTCCCCCCCCATTTTTTTTGGGGCTCCTTTTAGTGTCCCCACCTTGGATTTCTTATTCCATTATTGTTCAATCTTAGACCAAAAAAAGAAAAATAAAAGAAAAAAAAGGACAAACATGGCATTTGTTTGGCTCCTTTTAGTGACCCCATCTTGGATTTCTTATTCCATTACTGTTCAAACTGAGACAGAAAAAAGACAAAGATCGTATAAAGATGCACAGGTAAAAGCTTTCCCCAGTCCATTATCTAGTACTTTCAAAATTCGCTCTAGGGAAACAGTTCTCAAGAGATAAGGCAGTTGTAACTACATGTACTATACATGTACTGATAGAGAAATAACGAAGTGTTTCCTTCGCTATAAGATTAAGAAACCGTTCTTGTTTGAGAGCTGATCGAAACTAACAGCTGACAAAATCGACGGAAGTGGCCTTCGTGTTGATCTTGTGGATCTTTTATCACAGTGTATCTGTTACGTGAAGAGGGGAATATGGAGATGTTTATTTCAAGTTGCTCTATATATGCTCTTCAATTCAATGTAGTTGAATTTATTTCTCCTACAACATTTTCAACTTGTACGATTTATTTAATCTGAAAAATGCATATTTTTCTTCTTTGGAAATGACTAAATATTCCATAATTAAACGTGGGCGCATTTTTTGGCCTTTTTAAAAATGAATAACTTTTATTTTGCTAGGAAAAAAAGCAAATTAATAAAAACAATTTTTTTCCGGGGTGAAACTCAAAAATAGCGCACGGACAGTGTCACTTTAACATGAAGCAATAACATTGATACAACATATAGTTTGACCCCTTATCTTTGACATCGGTTCCCGTTCTGCTCTACCCTAATTACATACGTCAAATACATTTGATCTGAGGCTATGTTATTTAGAAATTAATAAAAAAGAGTCATGTTATACATGCACATGTACACTATTTACCCATGCTGCGACAAATGCGTTACTATACCTCATACATATTCATGATCGAGAACCGAGGCTCCTGCGTAACTTCATGAAAATTTGGTGAATATGTATGAGGTATAGTAAAACAAATAAAACATGGGTTAGTTCGGGATAGGTGATACTATACCTCCCCTCGGTACTGGAAGTTGACAGACTAGTTCCCTCGGCTCACCTCGGGAGCTAGTCTGTCAACTTCGAATACCTCGGAAAGCTAGCTATGTTTTAATAGCGTCCCTCTCCTGATCAATAATTTGCATTTAATCAATATTACGCCGATTCCTATGCGTGCTTTTCAAAATTTCGATTCGATTTTCTTTTCCGAACGACATATGACGTCCTGCAACAAATAAATTTGCTGGTTTATTGTTGGAGGCCCTTATACAGCAACCTCGTACCCAGGGTGTCGAACAGTACGCGCCCATCACTACCTGCTCTCTCACCCTGGTATTGGATCATTTGCATGTGCAAGATTTTTGAACACGTATGCACATTAGGAGTAGTCTGGTGCCTGCCTGTGCGTTACATTTGCGTTTGTTTTCGTATGCGGTGTCTGGGGTAAAAACAGAATCAATTCGTCGCAGTGCGAGTATGGCGTGAGTTACGAAAACATGATTTCATTTTAATTAAACTGTTACGATCTTAACAAGACAACATGCAGTATCACATTTCATATTACTATTAACAAACTGGAAAGGAAATGGATATTTTCGAGAAGGCGTGGACGAATGATCGCGAAATCTTTACTGCACGTTGTGAATAACAACACCAAGTACACGATATAAATCCATTTCTAGCCAATTGCGGTATCGAATCAGGATGCAGTAAGGAAGTTTCCTATCCAGGGTTTACTATTGGAAACAACGTTGGAAATAAAGTAAGCACTGGGGACGAGGTTGCTTATACAGTTTTACAACGTGGTTTCAAATGGCGCGCTCCGGTTCAGAAATTGTGCACAACTATTCAGAACGAATTAGGAGCGCCCAGCTCTTAATTGAAAAGTTGGAATTAATTAATTGATTTCTTGTCGTGGGCTGATTTTTTTCGTGCGATGTCTCCCTGGAAAGCTCATAACTAATGTAATGCTAGAAAATTATCAATTCGATTTGAAAAAAAAAACCCACCCCAACTATTTTCAAGGCAGGCGCGGTTCTAGGGGGGGGGGGGGGGCTTTAGACCCCCGCCCACAAATTTTGTCTAGCCCCCCAAAAATACATTCCGTAAAAAAAAAATTGCATTAGCAAAAAGAAGGATTGTGATGTACATGCGAACGGTCTCCCCTAAAGAAATAGTCGTGACAAGGGTGCATTAGTTAATATAGTGTGAATGATTTTAGGATTGTATTGGCGCTGCGCTCCCCATTTGAAAATATGGCATGAGCCCCCCTCCCCCCTCCCCCACCTATTGAGTTTCGGAGGCCTAATTATACATGTGTCTGGAAAAAATAACTGGTCTACATTTAAGCACACCTCACTGAAAAAAATCTGGATCCACCCTGCTAGCCCCCCCCCCAAAAAAAAAATATTGGTTCCAGAACCGCGCCTGTTTCAAGGTGTCCCCCAAAACTTATATATAGATGTATCGAGCACTGTGAATTGTGATAGAAGACGATTTCATTGGATATATATTTATATATATATATAAGTTTTGAGTAATAGTGATTTGGTTTTTTTTATTTATTAAGTCTGAGCTACTCGGTAGAAGGCATTGTGTTCATTACAATACGGCTGATCTATTTGTGAGGGGATTGTCAACCACTAAAGTGGAATTTCTTCAAAACTCTACTTCAATAGCCTAATACTTCAATTAGGTTTGGAATATTTCTATAGGGTACGGGACGAGCTGAAGAAGTTCCAATGTGAGTGTCGCATCGGGTAAACAACGATTTTGTGTATGATTGCAAGGTGGAAATCACAACAATAAAACCTGCCTGTTACAGTATTTACAATTTGAATTTGAACGGCAACCACACCATCTTTAGTATGGTCCAATGACGTCATCTACATGTCCTCTATTTAAACCATGGCAATGAACAAACCCTTCAGTATATAGTTTGAGTGGATGGCGCTTAATTTCGCTGGTCCGAGCACGCTTCCCATTCCTGTTTATTTGACTGAATCAACCAACACGCTCACAATGATCGTCGCTTTTCTTGGGGGGGGGGGCGCTTAAAAATTAGGTCAGGAAAAAAAATCAATTATCAAAACCAAAGACGTGGACTTTTCTTGTTTCCATTAATAACTGTTTCAGTTTTTAATGATTCGAAAAGAGAAAAGACAAAAGAAATCTCGTGTTTTGCAAAGATACGGTTTGCAAAGACACAATGTCGAAACGCATTACTGAGAGAGTGCACATTATTGAGCTAGCTCCCAGTGAAAACCTTTTAGCTCTGCACCAGCCGATTTCAAAATCAACGAAGCGGCCCTGTCCCTGTCAACATTGTGACGCAAGGGATATGGCACAAGCCTACAGCACGAAAGTCAATATTGTTTTAGTGTCAAAAAGACCGAAGTTAGTTCGGACGGGAAAAAAAAAGATCTTTCGGTCCGAAAATAGGCCTAGCTACGTTGCTAATTTCAAGCTTTTGTTTGTTTAGGGACCCAAAGTTTCAAGTGATGGAACTGTAATGGCAATCTCGTTCCAGGGGTCTACTTCATTTCAACCTCGGTCTGAGAAGTAGATCATTCGAGCGTGTTTCGTTCCTCGTGACGCGTGGTCTGCAACAAATTCAATTTGTTTCAACGTGTATGTTTTATTCTAACCAGAAAACCTCCTTTCCCCTTTTTAGACGTCTGCAAACCTCTCAAATGTCCCGGATGTCTCATTAAAAAGTGAATAACTTTTATATTGCCAGAAAGACAGCAGTTTAGAAAAAGAATCTATATTTCTATCTGAAGTCGAAAATGGCATCGGGAATCATCTTTAACTTGTCCCATGATCTGTTTGTACCATAATTACATTGTGATTTTTAATGTTTAACCTGTACTTCGTGTCTTGACGTTCGTGGCGAAGATTACGTCCGGAATCCCCCTCACAAACAATGTTGCATATCATCTTCAGTATAACACTGGCGATTGGATGGGTGTGACCGTTCCCTTGCAACTTATAGAATTGATCTGTTCTCCAATTCGACGTCACAAGAAATGGCTTAAGTTCTTGACGATACCCAATTTTTGAAACAAAAAATGACTTGTGGTATTGTTGTAAAGGCATCGGGCCGACGCGTCGTGCACCTCATGGTGATATCGAAACTTGTTTGGGTATGCAAAATGATCCAATATAAAGGCGATTTGTACGATGAAGCGGCTACAACCTTAATATGTCTATAATCATTAGTTCAATATGTTCAGTCGTATTATTGTTCCGTCCTCGTGGGGACATAGGCATATCGTCTCTACGAGGTATTTATGAGGACCTAAAACACTGTGGGAACAGCAAAAATTCCCTACAACTCGGTCCTGAAAAACTTCTCCATAGCGCGGTGTAGGCCAGTGGCGCACCCAGGATTTGGCTTGGTGGGGGGTCTCACAATTTCTTTTTTAAAAATGTTGCCAAAAAATGATGTGTGGCCGCAGAAAAAAAATATGATTTGGACGTTGATGGCGCCATTTACACCCCTAGTATACTACTAAAAAATAGGCCACATACACATCACCACGGTCAAACCGTGACCAAAAAAAAAAAAAAAAAAAATGGGGGGGGGGGGTGCTTCACTAGGCCAGGGCACCCCTGATGTCATTGCACACCTCCTCGATCGTTTTGCGCAACACACAATCGAGGAGGTGTGCAATGACATCAGGGGTGATCCTTCATTCCTTCAGAAGTTTTCGGCCGCGGCACGCGCCTTCCGCCACCGTCTCCAGTGCTGTATCGACATTCTGAAAGTGTATACTTTTTTTCGTGTGGCGCTTAATGTTCACCCTCTTGCACATACATGTAGCTATTAAACTCGCTCCATAAAATGTGTCATGCCTTGTTTATGATCTGAAATTTTGGTTTCATTCCATTGGTAAACAACAGAGTTATTTTAGGATCAAAAGCGGGACATGTTTTTTTTTACACATAGTGCAAACCATGCTGGTGGTACAAGCTCATGCGCAAGCTGCAACGTTTTAAAAATCAGATGCGCGCAAATATATTGACGTCCAAGGAGTAGTGAGTGCGGACCACCTGCTTGAACAAGTGTGGTACCACGTCATTGATGACCTCTGATTGTGCTCGACGCATTTGCTTTAAATTTAAAGTTAACTGGACTCACCTGTATGAAGGTCAGAACAGAAGCAATGACCAGCTGATCCCGCGGTCCAATGAATCTAGGTCGCTTAGTAGACCTCTTCCCAGCTTGGAAGATCCGATAGATACGGTTGACCTTGAGCGTGGTCGGGGCGAAGGTGAGCGTCATGCAGAGTGCAATCAGCAACTCGGACACAAAGCAGGAGACCGTGGTCGGATAAGCAAGCATCATCATGTACACCGCCACGAATGTAATCAAGATACCGCCCATGTTGACGAAGCTCAGCTCTCGACCAGTCGCCTTGATCAGAGCGTGTCGACGGTAGTACAACATTCCTGAGCCCGTTAAGAGGGTCAGAGCAACACCCATCGAGGATAGGACTAGCACGACTATCATCACCGCATTCTGCCAATCGATAAACGAAGGAATGATGTTCTGACAGACGGTGAAGTCTTCTGACGGCCACTGGAACATGCCACACTCGACGCAACGGCTATCGTCCACGACAACTGCGTTGTCTTGACATCTCTGGCAGCCGTAACAGCATTTCTCCTCCAGCGGTATGACTTTGTAGCCTTGGCGACATTCTTCCCGGCAGACGGACCTCGGCGCTACGACGACTCCATCGGCCCACGGAAGGCTTCCCGCACGAATATGCAATTGGTCTCCGGCTACTCCGCGGGAGTCCCAGTTCCCTACGTCAATATCCGTATAGGTGCCGTCTTGATACTGCTGGCTCTGCACTGCGTACTTGCCCACCGGGTCACCTTTTTCGTCAAACTGGAACACGCCGTCAACACCATTGAATTTGATGTCTTTGAGATGGGTTACCAGAGCTGACCCAGTGACCGTGGCGTTGGTAAGACAAGCTAATTTCCCATCGCAGTCTGCTTGCAGGATTTCATCGAGGGCCCATGCAAATGCATAGACGGCATTCACCACATGGTGCTTGTTACCTTTAGTTGTTAGAGGACACTCATCATTTCTTTTACAGGCCTCAATCGAAGCTTGGAGCCACGGACTCTGCCCATGTCCATCTGCCTGGGCTTCCTGGAAATAGTTTACAAATCCAGGAACCTCTCTGAAATAGTTACGTATCGCAAAGCTTCCTGTCGTCATATTGGCAATACCCAGTTCCACAAGGGTGGAAACATGCCCAAAGGTGTCACTTGATACCAGCCTCAACCCTGGGTGATTGGGGTAAGTCTTCCAAAGAGTCTGTAAAATCTTGTAATCTTCACCTGAGTATAAATGTGTGATGAAAACGATCACAGTGGCATCTTTGATTTCAAAGATTTTATCAGCGACCTCTTGGATCTCATTCTCGGTTGCTGAGGCACGAATGGGCAGAGAATAAGCCAGGCAGATGCCACTCTTCTCTGCCAGTCGCTGAACTTCTTGGGCGCCGTGTATGCCATAACTGTTGACGGAGTAAATCAGACCGATATAAGACCAGTTAAACTGCAGGAGTATATCAACGATTGCCCCGGCCTGGAGACTGGCAGAAGGCCAGGTGCGAAGAAAGTACGGAAATCGGCGCTTGTCACTCAGTTCGATTGTGGATCCTCTGTATGCCACGACAGGAATCTCATAAACGGTTGTGACAAGGGCTGTTGCGATATTCGAAGAGCTTCCCCCAGCGCCGACAATTCCGATGAACTGCCCTCGGTCATGAGGTCCAGATGTACCGTTCTCTGAGTCGATCACCCCGGCCATAGACAGTGCTAGGGATGCCGCTATGGACTCGTCCCCGCAGTAGTTGCGAATGTCGAAGCCGAGTGTGACATTTGGTAGCAGGTCCGAGCGGTTGTTGAGCTGTTCGATGGCGAAGATCATCAGTTCAGATTGTTCCAGGGACTCCGTCAACACGCCGTAGTCACAGTCACCGTAATAGGAGAAATACGTTGCGAACAAGCCACCAATGACAAAATCACCGGACTTAGTATAGCTTGTTCGGGCTCTCTCTGGTAGTGAGCCAAAACTCGGCGAGATGGCTAAAGAAAACAAAACGGTCCACGAAACTAGGGAGCTTACTAGCGTCATCTTCATTTTGATGTCTGAGGCATACGAAGTCGAACTGCAAAACTCCGTATCTTTCACACTGCAACTGCTACGGTCATTTGTGTTTTGTACGCGCTCATCACTTTCTGCCTTGCTTTATTCGATACGATAACTTGGATGATTGGCTTTCCTATATCTCCACTACATCACGGGTTTGTAGCGGCTGCTCACGTGACATGCTGAAGTCTGTGTGGTTACGCTCAATATCAAAGCGCTGTATGGATGAATTGCGCTATGCGAATAGACATCCTGGATAGATCCGGCAAGGCTTGTCCTTACATATATAGTCAGGTGGCATATGGTCGGAATCGTGACCGACTGGTCCAAAGCACCAAACTTGGCAGATAGATTCTTATAGCCTTAGAGAAGATATTTAGAAGGGGTGACACCTGAAATTCTTTTGGGAAGGGTGCCTAATTTGCATAAATCGTTATTCCCTGCCGTGTAATATATTTATTCCCATATTTGGGTATATTTTTATTTTTTAATTTTTTTGAAAAGTGTATTTTGGTGATTCTACTTGCATATTCTTACTTCAATAACATTTTGTAAAACATATAAGTGACTGAATAATAAGAAGGACATAGTAAAGAACCAAAATTGCTACTATTTTAGCCTAAAGTTACGCGCATTTACCTTTTCTTCAGATATCATCAACTAGTCTCGCCAAACGTGGGTATTGATGAGCTTCAAATTCACAAAGTTACTTACTGGCATAGTTACCCTAACAAAAATAAGTGGGATATCAAGTGAAAATTGATAACATCTTGATGTTTAGCCCAAAAGACCAAAAAAAGGGGAGAAAATGTGGTGTCCGTAAATTGGGCAAGTACGGGAAGGGTAACGTGGGGACTTAAACAAGTTCAACGAACTCCCCCTAAAAAACAGATTATTGTTGTTTACAATAATTTTGTCTACGCCAAAACGTTTTCTCAACAATAATTTTGGGAATTTCCTTGAACTTGTTCCAGTGTTCCATGTTAGGCAACCCGTCACCTACTTGTTAGCCTAATTTATGGACACCTCGTTTTTTCCCAGTTTTTGTTTTCTGGGCTAAATATCACAATGTTATCATTGTTCACATGATTTTGCATAAGGTTTTAATAGGGTAACTGTACCAGTTAAGCTACTTGGTGAATTTGAAGTTCATCAATGCTGATGTTTGGCAAGACTTATTGATGATATCTGGAGACAAGGTAAATGCGCGCAATTTTATGGCATAATAGTAGCCATTTTGGATCGTTACTATGTCCTCATAATTATTCAGTCACTTATATGCTTTGGAGAATGTTATTTAAGTAAAGATATGTAAGTAGAATCCCCAAAATTCAAAAAAATAAAAAAATAGAAATATACCCAAATATTGGACTAAATATATTACACGACAGGGATTAACGATTTATGCAAATTAGGCACCCTTCCCAAAAGAATTTCAGGTGTTACCCCTTCTAAATATCTTCTCTAGGTCTATAAAAATCTATCTGCCAAGTTTGGTGCTTTGGACCAGTCGGTCACGATCTTGACGAAAATTAGATCTAAGCCACCTGACTAATATGCAGAGAAAACAAATATCAGCCATGATTTTGCGGGGTCGTTCCCGAGGACCCTCAAAGATATGACGATACAGCATTTTCAAGGAACATTTTCAGGGGTTTGAAGATTATGCGACAAGATAATAGGCACGCGTCGCTTGGCTTTGATGTAAGGTTTCGGGGACAGATTCAACAAGCTCACATGCCATATAAAATGTACATGTATAAATACTCTTAGCTGAGTTTTTGCAGTTGTCTTAAATTATTATACAAATCTGTTGAATAATACTGTCTGCTCAGTGCCTTCATAAATTGGGCCAAATCAAGGACAAAATATTAAACCCAAAAATCCACCCCACCCCTCAAAAAGAGGTAAATATCCCACACTGTTCGTACATTTAAAAGACAAAGAAAGCATTATCCAGTCGGTGACAAGAATGATGGATGGACGATTGCGCAAGACGGACTTACATAAATTGGGTCATGTCTCATCTGCTTGTGTCTACAGCAATATTGGTCGAATCTCATGATCAAACCAGTAGATTATAAAATACCATGGAAACTGGGTTATGGTGCATTACCGTTCCCCACGATACTACTAAACGTATTCATTGACTTGTTTTGATGAGGCTAGTTTTCCATTAAACAAAAAAGTTTTTTTTTACATGGAACAAAAAAGGTTTATATAAATAGCCCTGTTAATGCAGGGCATCTCGGCAGGCCAGGGACGTCGTGCTATACAGCGGAAAGGATTGGGGCTCTTAGGGGGATTGAGTGGCTCAGGACGTAGCTTTTTAAGATATACTGCCTTTTAATATATAAATATATAATATAAGGTTTTTATTATTTTATATTATAATTTTTGTTATTTTAAATATAAATAATTTTTACCATTTTGGGGATGGGGTTTGTCTGAGTATCACCCGTTATCCACGGAGCCCAGTCTCCTGTATAACGTTTGATATATAAAAAACATGCAGATTTATGCGATCCCGCGCCTCACCCAATCGGAGTCGAAAATCGTGAATTCATTTTATTCCCAAATCAGGACTAACTGTTTGATTGGCCAATTGGAATGTGGTGTTTTGTATTTTTGTAATATATCAATAAATTACGGCATATAGATTGATAAAACCTAGACAAGCTTGCGCTCATCGCGTAACTTAAGAGCGCGTGACCACATGCACCACCTCTGTTGCTGTGTCTAGGTTTTCTGTTTTATCCACGTCTATGACGCGACAGCGGTCGAACGACCGAAGACCCGATATAAAAAGCGTCCCTAGGATACATTACAATCCCAACTTTCTGATCAGGGGTGCGCCAAAGGAACACCCTTTGGTTTGTTCCATGGGCGTTGCCAGGATTTTTTTCTAGACGGGCGCTAAGCAGAATCCCAACCCCCCCCCCCCGAAATCCCTGTATTTTTTCAGCATTATATTTGATTAATCATATTTCAAGGGTGGGCAGGGAAATTTGCCCCCCCCCACAAAAAAAAACCCTCACTTGGTCAACATGACCACGTAACAAAAAAAAAAACCTAACATAAAAGTGGGACATAAAAAAGAGATGTACACGAGCCACTCACATTTTATTAACATCATTAGTACAATGCTTAATTTCTTTTCATACTCATGAAAATGATAAATACAAATGTTCTACACCTCTTCGTTATAAAAGCACAGAAAGTGAAAAATGCGTGGGGAATTAATTCAACCCGACTTTAGGTTACTTAGATCTCACGCAAGCAAGTGCCTAAAAATACCACCGGCCATGCGTTCGTGTACCCGCACAGAGTATGTGCGACCAAGGAACTACATGTACTCAAATATAGTCCCTGCAACATTGGAAAATAACACTTGAAAATTACAACATTCTGTAACCTTGTGCTCTTAAACCCACAATAGTTTAAATTCTTCTGCACAAGAATGGGCCCATCAAATGCAAGATGCCAGGTACAACCGAACAAAACGTAATGCGGGTGAATTCAGGCAACGACCGAACGAAGGAAGAAACAGCAGCGTTCTAGATAGAAATCTGTTTTCTTTTCGTCATGTGCAGGACTGATGTTCTTGAATTACGCGCTGGAACGCACCCTAACACACTCCACTAAGCAAACGCATTTCGCTTATTTGTCGACAATGCCAAAGAAAATTCTCGGTTAAGAAGAACCTTTGGAAGGGCAATGAACATGGTTCGTTAAGAGCGCTTGAAAAGCGATTTCAAATTAGTTAACTTTTCGCGGCTTCCAAGTGGAATCTTACAAATTCAGTTGGTTACGAATAGCCTGTTACCAACATGCCAAGACATACACGGATACGAATAGAAACAGCGCCTAAGCCAAATGAGTAAGCACTTCTCTAAAAAAGAAAAGGAAAAACAAACACAAACACAAACACCCAACACCCCAACAAACAAACAAGCATGACCAAAAAAACGAGCTAGCAATTTATATTTTTAACAAGCGTAAACTTTTTAATTGAAAACGAATGCGCCCACCTGTATTAAAACCTTACACCCTTGCGCCGATTCGCAATTTTTTGATACCATACTTTCTTGGGTAATCCATGTTTGGGCGCAAAAGGCTAGCGGACCGTCGAAACACTCTATGATTGAAGTAGGCCTATATTTATTTTTGTTTCTTTCCGATTCATAGCTCTGGATGACTTTTTGTGTATAAGTGAATTTAAGTCCAAGGACCGCCCATCGTCTCGAGGTAGGTAACGTACACTATGGCTTATTTTGAAGACTCTTCAAAATAAACCCAAGTGTAAGTTACCGCGAGATGAATTAGTGCAAGATGAATGGGCCTTATTCACGAGTTGGCTATTTTTGTCGAGTTCCCTGAACGTACATCATTAAATGTTAACTGTGTAAGGCCAAAAAAAAAAAGTCTCCGGTTTCTGGTATGCGCGCGCGTCGCCGCCGTAGCGCGTCGCGTCATGAAAAATTTTTTTTTTTTATGAATGATGATGTATCAAAACCGCCAATCTCACTGTTGACTGTGGAATTCTGCTGCTGCATTTCAACGTGTTTTTAGATGGGGTTATGATCGAGAATAAGCTTTTTATGTATTCTCTCTGAATCCCATATATTTGCATTAGTTTTACACGGTTTACAGTCATCAGCCGACATTTGAAGCAAAAGAAAAAAAAAAAAAAAAAAAAAAAAAAAAAAAAAAAAAAAAAAAAAAAAAAAAAAAAAATACACCAAGAACCGGAGACTTTTTTTTTTTGGCCTAATGGGATGGCGCCAGACTATTTATGCAGGAACAATGCAGCCTTTTTTTTAAAATCTCGCTTCAAACATTAGGGAAATTTTAATTACAAATTTCAAATTATTCGCTGAAGCAAATAAAGTAAGATTAAAAGTAAGATTTGATCTCACTTTCAATCCAATATGGCCGACTCGTGAATAAGGCCCATTAGCAACCTTGTCCCCAGTGCTTACTTTATTCCAACCTCGTTTCCAATAGTATGCCCTGGAACTGTATCCTGATTCGATACCGCAATTGGCTAGTAATGGATTTTTATTGTGTCTTCTTGGTGTTATTATTCACAACGTGCAGTACGTGTTTTCGCGATCATTCGTCCACGCCTTCTCGAAAATACTAATTTCCTTTCCAATTTATTATATTAATATGAAATGTGATACTGCATGTTGTCGGGATAAGATCGTAACAGTTTAATTAAAAAAATCGTGTTTTCGTAACTCACGCCGTGCTCGTGCTGCGACGAATTGACTCTGTTTTTACCCCAGACACCGCATACAAAAACAAACGGTAATGTAACGCATATCCAGGCACCAGACTATTCCTCATTTGCATACGTGTTCAAAAACCTTGCACATGCAAATGATCCAATACCAGGGTGAGAAAGCAGGTAGTGATGGGCGCGTACTGTTCGACACCCTATGACGAGGTTGGGCCCATTAGATGATGAATTAGTCCCCACTCCCCATCTCAGCGTCGATAAACCATAGGAAAGTAAACGGTATACCCTAAACTGTCGTGTAATAAGGGCGTCCCTTTGTAGTTCCTACGAAAGCCCTGTAGTGCCATAGAGATTTTTTTCTCGAAGTTCGTTTTTAGGAGATTTTTTTTCTCGAAGTTCGTTTTTAGGAGATTTTTTTTCTCGAAGTTCGTTTTTAGGAGATTTTTTTCTCGAAGTTCGTTTTTAGGAGATTTTTTTTCTCGAAGTTCGTTTTTAGGAGATTTTTTTTCTCGAAGTTCGTTTTTACGAGATTTTTTTTCTCGAAGTTCGTTTTTACGAGATTTTTTTTCTCGAAGTTCGTTGCGTTCGTTCGAGATATATGTCGTGCGCACGTGATAATTATCTCGTGCGCACGAGATATTATGTCGTGCGCACGAGATAAAAAAATAATTTTGGATGTCCCTTTAGGGGCTCCGTAACTTCATAAAACTTCGTAAAAATCTCGTAAAAACGAACTTCGAGAAAAAAAAATCTCGTAAAAACGAACTTCGAGAAAAAAATCTCCTAAAAACGAACTTCGAGAAAAAAAATCTCCTAAAAACGAACTTCGAGAAAAAAAATCTCGTAAAAACGAACTTCGAAAAAAAAAATCTCCTAAAAACGAACTTCGAGAAAAAAAATCTCGTAAAAACGAACTTCGAGAAAAAAAATCTCCTAAAAACGAACTTCGAGAAAAAAAATCTCCTAAAAACGAACTTCGAGAAAAAAAATCTTCTAAAAACGAACTTCGAGAAAAAAAATCTCCTAAAAACGAACTTCGAGAAAAAAAATCTCTATGGCACTACAGGGCTTTCGTAAGTTCCTATTATGTTTCTCATAATTATTTTTGTCTCTGAAGTAGGGTCGGTCGAATTTTTTTTTAAATTTCAGCTGCACCCGTTTATAGATAACTAAATTATGAGAAGTGCATATTGTCTATAGTTAGATTATTGCAATGAGTTTATTATGAGTTGATATCACTGAATAACATATAAACCATTATTGGCAAGATGTAGCTGACTTCAATTATTCTGCAGCTCGCTAACCGTTGGCTGTAGTGGGAACCATGACAGTAAGGATATACTACAGACATGAGAGGCAACATCCTCCTACCTACGTCGCGAAAAAAATATTCTTGAATTCATTTTCAATAGCTTTTCAAATAACACAGAGCCTGATTGCATGAATTTCGTATTCATTAATTTTTAATTAATATTGTGTTTGTTTGTTTGCTTTTTTCTTTTTTTTTTCTTCACTTTTATTAATGGGTTCCAAACAGGGCCGGCGAAAATACAAAAACGTTTTTTTCTTGGGTCGGAAGCCCAAAATTGGGTCGGTCGGAAATGAGAACCAAAGAAATAAGAAGGGATGCCCTCGAAACTAGCGGTAGCCCGCTAGCCAAAGCAGCGGCGGGCTAGTCAAACTATTCCTTAACTTTAGCCCAGCTGGCGAGTCAAAAATCATACGGCAAAGTAAAAGGATAGGAAGATAAATCATTAAATTCAGAAAGCAAACCTGTATCAGTTTTATCAACTGTTTTGAAGGGTTAAATTATTAGATCTATTTATTGAAAACACTGACACAATTGCCTCAGAATAGATGAGAAATCAGTTGGAAATGGGTCAAAACGAATTTTACTATACGACTCATTGTCGGTCCAAGGTCGCCTTAATGGATCACGTTTGTTTTCACATCGCGTACTTGCGTGAGAACCAAAATAATAACGATGCGAAGATTTACCTACGTACATGCAATGGATTCTCGATTTATTCAGGCTCGTTTAAATCACGTTTTATTACAGTTCTTATCAACGGTCATTTTAGATTTGCTTGTAAATGAAAATAAATCCTTCAAGTTGATTCAAAACAAATTTGTCTGCCCCAAAAGACATTTTGAGTCTCCTGTTTAAGTTTAAATTTTTACCCAATGACCGCCACAAAATTATTTCATAAATTTTCATGCTTGAACGAGTGATCGATGGAGTTCCATGAGTCCACACTGAAGTTTTCGGAAGTGAGAGGTCATTTTTGGCACGAAATTTCTCTTTCAGAAGAAGGTGTGTGTATGTCTCGGGGTGGGGGGGGGGGTAAGGGTGATCTGGACACACGCATGTTCACAGTACACATTGTTTTATATCGAAAGTTACAGTAAAGGTTTGGTGAACAAAATGACGTTTATTTTATTTTTTCAAAATGGAAAATAATAATAATAATAAACAGTGAAAAGATCTGGCGATTTAGAGAGCAACTAATTCTTATTTGTTTATATTGAAATACATGTACTTTAAAACAAGGATCACTCCAGAGAAAACTCCGAGAAAACACAGCATCAATTTGATTGCATGAATTTCACTCTGACTTGACTTGGCTATATACATGTAGTTGGGGTATTTTTTTAGTGGAAGTGTCCTCCAAATTTGTATTTGCCTGATCAACATGAAATGTTGTGACTTTTAACAGTGGTCACCATGGCACCAAACACACTTCGGTAGTTTGTTCATTATTACCATGGCAACCGTTGTAAAGACATCGGTGCTCATAAACTTAAGTAAAAAATACTTCCATTTTCAAAACCAATCACTCAGTATGTAACGTGGCTGCCATTGGTGCGAGAGCGCATGTTATTTTCACATTTCAATCTGTACCATTTCTTTGTTTTGATGTACGTTTCTGATAGTTATTACTTGAATCAATTGCAGAGCATTAAATAACATCGCCACAATTATGTATATAAACTTTAGTTTTGCCAATTCGGGTTGAAAACCAACACATTTTTGGAATAAAATCAGTAAGTAGATATAGTCCCTATGGCAGTGACATTAATGGATGCATACAACTGCCTGACTGGGATGAATGTTTACACACAAAATACAGAAATTATGCCCAAAATGCCATCTAGACTTGGAGTTTGGAAAAATATATAAAAAACACCTCTAGTGATAACAGCAATAGAACCAAGAATGTCATATTATAGAGTAATGGTCAACCAATATTTTCCTGCCAAATCAGTTGTAGGAAAATCGGTCAAAGTATATTCAAATCAACATGGGGATCACAGTGTGCTGTACCACTGCCTTTCAGAAAAAAAACACCCAAATACCCGCCAGAAAGGGTTAAAAACTGTAAGCACTTGTGGTTCGGTGGGGAAGTTGATATTTTTTTAAATTTACACATTAACAAAACATTCCCTGCTTGTATACAAAAACCCTGTAATTTATTAGCACCAATACATTTAAATTGCTTGTCATGCAACAATGGATGCACCACAGAAGAGTGGCCAGGTTGACTATTGATGACAGTTTGGAAGAGACTCAAAATGTCATGCTGATTACGAAATTACGATTTTGGAGGGCATAGCAGCTAGCACCCACAACGGATATATTCGACTTTATATGTGCTCGATCTGACCATATTTACGCGTAGGGCCAAGACAATTCAATCAATCAAAATAGAGGCCATTTTGGGTTTTCACTAGAGTGATATAGTTGTTTTAAAGTACATGTATTTTAATATAAAATATGAGTTATTTGCTCTCGTAATCGCCATATCACTTCTCTGTATTGAAAATAATATAATAAATGCAATTTTGTTAAAAAAATTACAGCATTATGTACGTGTACCATGTACATGTATCCATTTACCCCCCCACCCCCGCGCTTTCCAGATATTCCAAACCACTCCCACGTTGACAAAAAAAAATAGCCAAACCTACATAGTGCATATAAATATGTGGACTTTCCGCAAGGCAATATGTACCGATAACCTTCACATTAATACATGTTGAATTCTTTGGGAGGGGGAGGGGTCGTTGCTCATAATGAACACTGGAATAGGAAGAAGGGTGGCAGGGGGTGGGCTGTGAGACGGGTACGCCTGTTGGTGTAAATTATTAAAGGTTCACTTGCAAATTGATATCTATTTACAATTTTAATTTAGGTAAATACATGCAGAATCAAAATCTGAATTTGGTGGCAAGGGAAGGGGCGGGGCCTAGCTGGGAGGGGAGGACTGGACATCATTTGAATAATGGTGCACTTCAATCAGAAGACAATGGATATGGCCATTATTATTCATTGAGGCTTGCAAACACATGAGTTTTGCCCATGTGACAATGATTTTACCGACAATGCCAAGTTATTGGTGGGTGGTCACACCCCACCCTCAAACCAAAGCAATGCCCCCGGGGTGGGGGACGGGGAGGCTGTGAAAAAGGAAGTCTATGTTATTTCTAAAGTGTTCACTTGCATATTATTTATTTACATTTGTTTCGTTATGCAACATACAAGTTCAAAATTCGGTGGCACAGGGGGAGTGGGCGGGGCCTAGCCAGGTGTGGGATGGAGTACACGACCAACCATTCATCCACTGGTCTAAAAATGATACACAGTCTGATTCTGTTTGTGAAAATGTGCTAGATTCATGAACAATACCAATTATACAAGTTATTGCTCAAAACAAAGGAAAACACTGAAAATACACTTGTTAAGGTTTTTCTGAAATTTACCATTTTTGGAGCGCTACTGCACAAAGGCTATACAATAACCCAACATTTTCTCACCAGATATAAAAAAGATTAAATGTCTGAACTAACCATAGCCGAAGGGAAATTATTCTGAGTGCCCTGGCAAGTGCCATTTTGGAGGGATAAAAATGGGGTATAAAATGCAATTTTGCTAGTTGTAAAAACATGCTGTATTATAGGGCCTAAAAATAATACAAAGGAGATTTTTCAGAAGTGTTTCTATTTTTTTCTTGTAAGGGTAAGTATGATACTTCGTCGTGATATAGTTACTTTTGCGACATTACTTTGCAGTTTGGCTTGATGACCTTTGAAAATAACGCAAAAAATGAATTTTTGCAGCCTCAAAATTGCCCCAAAATGGCCAAAACGCATAATGGCACGCACGTAACCATGGGAACGGGCAAAATATTGGTTTAAAAAAGTATATTTTGGTTACTTGCTCCCAAAGTCCATTTTTTGAGCGTGGACACTTATATGAAGTATTTACACGAAATGACTCTTAACTAGCCCGCGGGCAATTTCACTTGCCCGCATGTTTGTTTTTTAATTTATAGTGTCTCATTAACAACAATAACCTGAAAGTTAACACCCTGGTGACGCGCTTCAGGGACCCTCGAAAAGGAAAATTAACTTGTAAAAGTCAGAGTTTTTAAAATTAGTTTTGGTACGGATTTCTTAAGAAAATCACCCTGAAAAATTGCATGACGTGAAAGAGAAATATCGTGCCAAAAATGACCTCTCACTTCCGAAAACTTCCGTGTGGACTCATGGAACTCGATCGATCACTCGTGCAAGCATGAACATTTATGAAATAATTTTGTGGCGGTCATTGGGTAAAAATTTAAACTTAAACAGGAGACTCAAAATGTCTTTTGGGGCAGACAAATTTGTTTTAAATCAACTTGAAGGATTTATTTTCATTTACAAGCAAATCTAAAATGACCGTTGATAAGAACTGTAATAAAACGTGATTTAAACGAGCCTGAATAAATCGAGAATCCATTGCATGTACGAAGGTAAATCTTCACATTGTTATCATTTTGGTTCTAACGCAAGTACGCGATGTGAAAACAAACGTGATCCATTAAGGCGACCTTGGACCGAAAATGAGTCGTATAGTAAAATTCGTTTTGACCCATTTCCAACTGATTTCTCATCTATTCTGAGGCAATTGTGTCAGTGTTTTCAATAAATAGATCTAATAATTTAACCCTTCAAAACAGTTGATAAAACTGATACAGGTTTGCTTTCTGAATTTAATGATTTATCTTCCTGTCCTTTTACTTTGCCGTAGCTGGGCTAAAGTTAAGGAATAGTTTGACTAGCCCGCCGCTGCTTTGGCTAGCGGGCTACTGCTAATTTAGAGGGCATCCCTTCTTATTTCTTTGGTTCTCATTTCCGACCGACCCAATTTGGGCCGGCCCTGTTTGGAACCCATTAATAAAAACTGGAAAAAAACCCCAACCAAAACAAACAAACACAATATTACACAAAAATTAATGAATACTAAATTCATGCAATCAGGCTCTGTGTTATTTGAAAAGCTATTGAAAATGAATACCAGAATATTTTTTTCGCGACTTAGGTAGGAGGATGATGCCTCTCATGTCTGTAGTATATCCTTACTGTCATGGTTCCCACTACAGCCAACGGTTAGTGAGCTGCAGAATAATTGAAGTCAGCTACATCTTGCCAATAATGGTTTATATGTTATTCAGTGATATCAACTCATAATAAACTCATTGCAATAATCTAACTATAGACAATATGCTCTTGCCAGCCATCTATACGGGTGCAGCTGAAATTTTAATTTTTTTCGACCGACCCTACTTCAGAGACAAAAATAATTTTGAGAAACATAATAGGGTAAGGATGATACTTTGTCGTGATACAGTTACTTTTTTTAACATTACTTCGCAGTTTGGCTTGATGACCTTTAAAAATAACGCAAAAAATGAAGTTTTGCAACCTCAAAATTGCCCAAAAAATGGCCAAAACACATAATTGCCCGTAACTATGGCAACGAGCAAATTAAAAGTTTAAAAAGTCTATTTTGGTTACTTGCTCCCAAAGTCCTTTCATCCCACAAAGTTAAAAAAAAATCGAATTATTATTTACACGAAATGAGTCTGTTTCAGTAGCACGGCTGGCTAGTGAAAAAAAAAGTTAAGGTCGAACCCTATTGCCCTAAAACAAAACGAAATCGCCAGCCTTGGCCTCCTTCACTTTTAGTCTGAGTATCACTCGTCACGGAGCCAAGTCCTGTATAGCGTCTGATTATGGACATGCAGATACATGTATATGCAAGCCGGCCAATCGGATTGGAGTCGACTTTACTAGTTTACGGCCACCTCGTGTTTTCTTCCCCGTTTTTATTTTTTTGGGGGCTAAATATCACAATATTATCATTGTTCACCTAATTTTCCATGAAGTTTTATAATTGAGTAACTGTGCCAGTGAGCAACTTGGTGTATTTGAAGCTCATACGTGGATTTGGCAAGACACTTGAACTTGATGATATCTGGAGACAAGGTAAATTAATGCGCGCAACTTTACTACTTTAGGGTAAGCCTAGCCTATACTATAGTAGCCATTTTGGATGTTACTATGTCCTCATAATAATTCAGTCACTTATGTGCTTTAGAAAATGTTATTGAAGTAAGGATGTGTACATGTGTATAAGTAGAATCACCAAATTATACTTTAAAAAAAAATGTATACATGTAGGCCTATATACCCAAATACTGAAACAAATATTTCATGGCAGGACGGGCAGGTATTAACGATTTTTGCAAATAAGGCACCCTCCCCCCCCCAATCAGGTGTCACCCCTTCTATATATCTTCTCTAGGGCTACAAGAATCTATCTGCCAAGTTTGGTGCTTTGGACCAGTCCGTCACGATCTCGTCAAAAATTGGATCTAACCTGGCCTACTTGAGCTGACTACTGCCTGTGACAAATTTTCTCAGGTTGCAGACCAGTAAATCGGTCCGAAATTGCCTACGCCGGCCAAATCACGATTTGCATGCCCTCAAAATCTCCAGTATTTGAGCATGCTGTGGGCCATGAACTTGAGGATCTGTAAATATGGGAGGAAGCCATGCACAGGACTGTGAACTTGTAGTTCCGTTCAATTTGGATGAAATTGGGGCCCTTAAAGCGCTCTATTTTGCAATGGAGCGTAGGCATCGTTTTTTTTTTCAAAATGGCGATGGGCTTCAGGACTATTTTCAGGGGTGATCATCTTCGGATGGAAATTTCTCCTAAAAGTCATCGGTTGACCCCCCCAAAAAAAATTGAAAAGAAAATGAAAGATGATGAAATAAGCTTTAATTTGATGTGTGTCTCGAACACCTTGGAGAGTTGTGAGTATTTTCCCCGAATTTTTTGAAGTGGGAGCATTTACCATTGGGCTCTATGGAAGTTTATTTACTGGTCTGTAACCCTTTCGCTCGTCCCCTCGCCCACTGTTTGCAGGGCGGGGGTACATAGAGCTGTATGTAACCTCAGCAACTGCTTTCAAAGTTTCAGGTCAATTGAGGGCGGGCTTTACTATCTTCAAAGAGACTCCTTGTGTCTGAAACCTAGACGCTTTCCATTTTTATACAGTACAAAAGAGTTGAGGTATGTGTAACTTGGCTAGCAGGGAACATGTTCTATCGCACATGTCACGCATATGCATGTGCTCGATCGAGTCGCGTGCAGTCGATGTCAGCGGGATCGAGATCTTTGTAGCGTTTCGATAAATACAAATGTAGCAGTTGTCGGAAACGCATTTCAAGGTTCGATGTAGGGGAGGCCTGAGTTGTAAGATTATCCACCTGAATTTTCATTAAGTTTTCATAAGAAGTCATGGAAGTGGATAGCCCCACTACTGTGGCCGCGGTACGTATGCTGCGCTGAACCTTAGGCCACACAGGGTACACTACTGTACTGAGGAGGTTCTCAAAATAATTGCGCAAATTTTCTTACATATGTTTGTATTCTATGATGTCTCAGTTCTTCACTTCTAGGATGCTTAGGTGTAATAATATCCATTTTTCCGAGAAATTTTTGAATCTTTCTGGAGCCCATATGCACGCAAAAATAGTCTGTTGATGGCAGCCATTTTGTAGCAATGTTAGAGGTACCGCGATATTGACATTTCCTATTCTGGTGACACACAAAACTGAAGTTTTTCAAATGAATGTTACTTTGTCCCATCAAGCTATTTCAGCTTCAAATCACTCCTACATGTCGACAAATATGTCTTCTTTTACAAAATGGCAATAGATCGGGAAAAGCATACCTCAATTTGTCCAAAACCAGAAGTTTCAGAGCGTGATTTTCAGGGCGGCCGTCTTGAGCGCGGCCATTTTGACACCAAGTTTGGCATTTTCATGCCTCGAAAATGGGTTACCGTTTTTGATTAATACCGCCCTCTCTTGACTTCCAAATCAATAAATACTGCCATCTATTGACCAGATAGGATAGGACAATCTGCTGATGCTTTTTGTTTCGTTTCAAACGGTCAAGAAATAAGGTTTTACGGTAATTTTTGCAAATTTTTGCCAAATTTTGATCAAATTTGCCACTTTTTTTCACAATTTAGATATACAGAACATGGGGGGGATTCCTGTAAACCTATATCACAAGATTCCTTGTTCCTTTCTGAGTAAGAATATCTAGATTTTATTCCTGCGTGTGATTGCGGTCTGTAGAAATGTATTTGTTAAAAAGTTTAATGACATCGATGATGTCGAATCTCCGCGCATGTTTGGCCAGCCCTTGACGCAGTTGATGATGATGCACTGTCATGTTTGCACCAGTAACTCAGTGTTTTTTACGAATGAAACTCGTACAAACGTCCATTCATGACCAACAAATGTATTTCAGTTGCTTTCAAAATTATTGTTTTAATTTAATAATAATAAAAAAAATCATCATTAACATGATTAAAGGATTAATTTAATTACATCAGCAATAATAATGCATTTCCATTTGCTGCCAAAACTTGACTTGTAACCTTTGATGGGGGAGGGGTGGTAAGTGTGCAGTGAGACATAATTCTGGTGGAGGCAGATTTTTTCTCTTTTTTTTTCAATTATTAGAGGAAAGGAAAATGTCTTAAAAGGTGTGTCAATATTCCCTGTTTATTTTACACATAAATTAGTCTTTCTGGATTCATGCTTCATCACAAAAGGTCATGAGTGGATCTCCAGCACAAGCTGCAGGAAGATCTTCAAAAACGAGACCTAATCATTGAAGATCAATAAGGTTACATTATAAATTCATCTTCCATCTTATGCAGAAAAAGCAGGGGGGGGGGTCATAGGAATTGGGATGCTAAATGCTGATATAAAGGGAATATCTGGAGGCATCACTTTCTCCTCAGTAGGTGCTGCTCCACCCTGGTTACAGAAATAAAAACACACACACAATCAGAATAGTTTCACGAGTAATAATGGTGTGTTTCGGAAGACATAACTTCTGAACGGAAGCACCTATGACAATGACGTTTGCACCATTGAATTTTTCTCATCGAAAGCTTTAATTTGATGTATAGTTTGACTATATTTGAACCAAAACTGAATAGTATGGTTGGTTCTAAGTTAACTAATACATTAACTCGAATGACGACCAGAAGAGTTCCAGGAGTATGGTGTCTTTGGGAGGACATAACTTCTGAACGGAAGCACATATGACAGTGTTGTTTGCACCATTGGATTTCTCCCATCGAGAGCTTTAATTTGATGTATAGTTTGGCCATATTTAACAAAAAATTAAAAATCATGTAATAATGCTACATTTTGTCTTATTTGAATGTACGAAGCGATGAGCCCAAAGTGTGACGTCGCGCTTATGCAAATCAATCTTGTCGCTCAACAGGCGCGCGAGTTGTGATGCGACGGCTGTTTCTTGTACAATCTATCAACCGATAGTATTATAGCGCGCAGCCATAAAAGTATGGGCAAATCAATTGTACAAGAAACAGCCGTCGCATCGCAACTCGCGCGCCTGATCGCGGGCGGCATCAGCAGACGGGCCCATCACGAGGCCACGTGATAAATGCTGCGGATAATTTGGTATCGCACTGACGCTCCGGACACTCCTCATGTCCGGATCGAATGTGCGATTCCAAATTATCAGGAGCGTTTATCACGTGGTCTCATGATTGGCCCGTCTGACGCCGGCAGGCCCGCGCGCCTGATACGACAAGATCAATTTGCATAAGCGCGACGTCACAGCTTTGGGGTCATTGCTTCGTACATTCAAAATGGCTGCCATTAACAGACGATTTTCGCGTACATATGGGCTCCAGAAAGATTCAAAAATTTCTCGGAAAATTGGATATTATTACACCCTTGGCATCCCAGAAGTGAAAAGCTGAGACATCATAAAATACAACCGTATGTAAGAAAATGTGCGTAATTTTTTTGAGAACCTCCTCAGTAGTGTGCGATACCCTGGTGTGTTGCCAGAGGTTCAGCGCAGCATACCGCGGCCACACTAGTGGGGCTAGGAAGTGGACAAATGGTGTAGGGAGAAAATGTTCGGAAAGAATTCGCAGATCATCATCTGGCCTAGCCCCATAAATGTGGCCAATTTACCTGACGGGATACGAAACAATATGCAGGGATCGTTCACCTGTCAATCATGCGTGCACGAGGCATGCGCGTGTGCTGCAGGCCCGGTGATAGTCTGGTTCACAGACCTGACAATTATTCCCAACGCTCACGTTTATATTGATTCATCAGAAATAGTCAGAATCTTTTGGTCTGAGAACCAGACTACGGCGTGCCTTGTGCACGCATGATTGACACGTGAACGATCCCTGCATATTGTTTCCTATCCTGTTAGGTATTGCGCGAGGTCATTGTTCAGTTGGACCAAAAGTTGCCAAGAAGCCTCCAGAAAATATCATAAATTACGCAGCAGCTGGGCAACTGACACTGGAAGCAGGTTCTAAGTTTGTTATTAAGAGGGTGAGTGTATTTTCAAAGCATAAATGAAATGGGTCTGAAGTCGAAATGTGGAAATCACTTTGCGAACATGTACAAGTAGCTTCAGTGTACGTGGACGTGTGGCCTATGTTTACGTAGGTAGTCCAGTAAATTAGCCACATTTATGGGGCTACATCTGGCCATCACTTGTCTCCCTGCCTGTGCACCAGTGTTTTCTCAGTAAAAATTCAAAATTTGTCCTTGCTAATTTTGACTTTTTACGACATAGGCCTAGTATTATCACTTTCTATAGGTCATTTGGAGTTATTGCAGAATACCCCTCCACTCGGAAATACACCCCTAAATTATCTGGCTAAGAGGTTGGAATCACTGGAAAAGAAACAATTCAAGTCCATTGGCATTGCCAGCTACGTGGATATACTGAGTGGGGGTCTCCTTGAGAACGAAGCAACACAAAATGAATGGGAGTTGCTGAAAAAATTCTAAGTCCAAACCAACTACCCTGTTGCCGGCTACGCGGATACGGAGTGGGAGTGCAAGGGAGCATGACGCATAGTTTATACATGTAGCGCTGAGAAGGTTGATTAAGGGCAATCAACCATGACTCTGTAGCCGGCTACGAGGTTGGGAGATCGAGTGGCGGGGTATTCTGCAATTGTGCTGGTCATTTAAGGGAAAATTTACTGATGGCCAGATATGGAAATCTTTCCAAATGTTGCAACCTGACGCCACTTTCTTTTTTTCTTCATTCATAATGTTATTTTTTTTTATCTGACATCTGTCAATGATGTGACTCAAATACAGGACTTCCTCCGTATGTTGAGTCACAGAGCCACATTCGGCCTGTGCGTGGATGGTCTCGTTGCTAGAGGAGCCGAAAATTAATTAAAGATCGAAATTATTTTGTCAGTAGAAAATCAACCCAGCTATAGTAGGACTGCTAAATAGCACAAAATCGTTAAATTCGGTACCTTCAGAGGTCTAGATATCCAAAAATCATGGTAATTTGGCAAAGAATTCGGACGGTTTTTAAAAGGCATGGCGTCTGTGATATTGACCAGACTGTTTCCCAGCCACCCTAACAATAGTCAAAAGGCCAATGGGGTTTGGGAACGAGACAAGAGCTTTAATCATTTAATCATCTACTGAGTGTGTCAACTTTGGCAAAGTGCACCGCGGCTGTTGCTTGTCATTTTAAAATCTTTGGAGCTCTGTGAAGTACCTGGATGCAATACGCGGCCGCGGATGAAGGGCGCACACAAGATATTATAGTCGGCGATATCGATAGTAGGACCAGTACTATCGCAGACAATGTCTAAACGTTAAAAAAGGTAATTCGTAGAGTCCTAGTTACTCGGACTAGCATATGCCTAAAAACATCATGACAAAATGTAAACGCGAAGTCGGGATCAAAGTGTTTTTAGCCTTAAATTAGCTGGAGTTACCCCAGCCCTAAATTTTATCATTGGGTTGTCATTTAGGGCTGGAGGAAGTTGTTTACTTGGACTAGCAGGCATTTGGCAGGTACAAAAATGAATTTGAAAATGTGCCATTGTGTCCCCGTAACACACTAATTGCCTGGCATAACCACTACACAGGTCCTTGAAGAAAAAACGATGAAGATTCAGCCTACAATTGCAGTGAAAAAAGGAGGTAGCCAATCAAGCTGTGCGGCCATGATGATGCCCGGAGTAGATTTGTGCACAAACAAAATGCAATGCGCTGTCGATTACCATGCACACACAGCGAATCACCAGTCAGACTTGCCAACTGCTGAGGAGTTTCTCAAAAAATTACGCAAAGTTTCTTACATATGTTTGTATTCTATGATGTCTCAGCTGTTCACTTCTAGGATGCTTAAATGGAAAAATATCCAATTTTCCGAGAATTTTTTGAATCTTTCTGGAGCCCATATGTGCACGAAAATCGTCTGTTGATGGCAGCCATTTTGAATGTAAGAAGCGATGACCCCAAAGCTGTGACGTCCCATGCAAATCGATCTTGTCGCTCAGGTACGCAAGTTGCAATGCGACGGCTGTCCGTGGTGTCATCGACTCCAAGTTCCCGACTCCCTATCATTGTTCTAAATGCTCTTGTGTTTACAAACGAGATCCAGTCTACGCATTATAATAATCGATGCATCACGCTCGGTAACGGAATCGCACTTGGGACACGGGGACCATTGAAGGAAAGCTGGGCACGCTACATTGCATTGTTCAAACACAAAGTGGGAAATTTAACGTGTTCACGTTCGCGAGTGGAGCTCTTGGATTGAACGGGAAATTCCACTTTTCATCCGGATCGTTAGTGAACCATCTTAAAACCATCTTTAAAGCATTTTGAACGGTGATAGGGAGTCGGGAACTAGGGCAGCTATCAGCCAGTTCAAGCTATAAACTATGTTGAGTGCCGTGCCGGTACAATTACTGAAAACAATCGTGGACCGGTTCTTGGTCAAATATACAATGCCAAACGTGAAACAATAATATTGCTGTTACTACATATGTGATGCGATCAGGCTAAATCAGTCGTTTGTCAGGAATTTTTATTTGGAGATACAGGCCAAAATAGGGCCACTTCATCACATCACTGCATCACACCTCTTGGTGTTCCAACTTCCATAATTTTTCAACTAAAGATGGTATCAGCATGTGGTTTTCACAACAGTAATGCTGAGATTGTGCTCTTTCCAAGTCTGTAATAAAAAATTTTTTGACCAGGGTTGACAAACGACTCATGTAGCTTGATCGCATCACATATGTAGTTTAGCCTTGGAAAACCCGGTTCTAAGGCTCATGACATGTCATTAGCCTTAGTATAAATTCAGACGCTTGACATGGAAATTTGCCGTTTAGCTTCATTCTGGGTTTCCAAGCTAAGCTTTTGCTATTTCTACGGAAGCCTAACATTCGTCAACCGTTGCACGAATGTTTGTGGGACTTTACTTCCATTAAAAAACAAAATTCCTACAGACAACAGAGACATGAATCAGAAAGACATAGTATGTATTAAAAATTTAAAAAGATAAAAATAAGAGAATGTACTGTTGGGCCCTTTTTTGAAGGGCCTTCAATCAAAACACATCTATCCAGTTGAGCTACTGAAGTGCCTCAATCGCTGTACAAATTATGAAACTTAAATAGATGCGAATTGTTATATTGCGATTCTGTAACTACTACCATTGGAAAACATGTTACGGCCACTGTGAAACAATAATGCCTATATGTTGTAGCACATAGGACTACGTCATTACCCCCAGTTGTCCATATCCAAGGCCTTACTCATGTCGATACCAAAAGTAACTGACACCAAAAGTTAACTTATTCAGCCCGATATTCCGGCTTCACTTACCCAAGCGTACAGTTTTTTTCACAGAAAGTACAACTCCCAGATTTCTTCTTTTGGTGAAATTTGCTTCTTAATTTTAGTCCAGAAGCTGCCATTCATTTCATTCATCACTCCTGATTCTTTTTAGTGGGACAGAAGAAAACATGGGCTTCCAAAGCTACATGTATGGCTACGTCTTGTGCCCATGTATTCACAACAGCTGACAGACGTTAGCTCTGAACAAAAGATTCGAATGCCGCTATAAAGTCACTTCTGTATGGCGCATATCTAGCTCATCAAATATCGCAATACCCAATGGCTGTTACCTGATACATACATGTAGCCATTACGTTGTTGCTGTTGTGCTCGTGAAGAATGGCATTTCACAAAACAGCCGTTGCAAATTTCATCAAAAGGAGAAATCAGGGAGTTGTATTTTTGTCAATTATCTTTGGAATATTTTTTCATTATATTTTTTTAAATTCTTTTCACTCACTCCCAAAATTACCTTCTCACAACCATTTTTACAGAGTTGCCAATACTGTAGCATCCACATTATGGCCAAGTCAAAGAAAAACAAGAGGAATTTGTCGGATAAAATCCGGCGCAACAGGACCACACAAGAGGTCAAGAACAACCCGTTTGAGATCCGGATCAACCGTCAGAAGCAGCACATCCTGGGCAAGAAGATCAGCAAGCATTCCAAGGGACTTCCTGGGGTCTCTAGGTCCAAAGCTATCAAAAAGGTAACCATCTACAAGTGTGGTCTACTGTGATGTGGTCCATGGCATTTTGTACCTTCGTGGGGGTAAATGGCCCCCTACCACTGAGTGTTTACGAACCCCATGGATCATTTAACAAGAGACAACAATTATTTAGTTATTCCTCTTATATTTTTCAAGTGAGCAGTAGATAGTGTGTATTTGCTATGACACAATGTTATGCTCACCCCGAGTTATATTATGTAGCCTGTGCTCAGGTTTAAAACAAATTGAGTTGTGAGAAGCAGTGGAAGTGATACTAAAGGATACAAAAGTCCTGACGAAGATCACAGTGACCTATCAGATTGTGACGCACAGCAAGAACACCAGGGACAGTGGTGCGTTACCAGTGGTGCGTTACCAGTGGTGCGCGCGCATGTATGACGTTTTTACTAACGAACCGGATACCCTATGGGTATCAGGGGGTGGGGCCACAATGGAACTTATTACAATCAGTCCTAAATGTTTTGGCTAATCTGTAGGATATTTTACGATCACTCATAACTTCTACCAGATGTCAATATGGTACAAAGACAATTAATTCAATTACAGGTATTATAAAACTTTGTCATTTTGTGTGTGTTAAACCATAAATTTGTGCATTTTTGGATATTATCCAATGTTTTGCCCCGGTCTATCATGAGACTAAAATTCATGGCCAACCAACTAACTACCGGTACAATGCATGCCGGGAATCCAATATGGCCGAGTGAGAGAAGTGGTGACTCTATCCCACCCAGAGAAGCTTGTCTTATAGATTGACTTGAATAAAATATGTGAAATATATTCAAATCATGAAAGTAACTTTTCAGTTACTCAGTTCTCCAGTGCTGTGCCTTTCTATGCATTGGGTTACATTCCTTCAACTGACCCCTATGTTTACTTGTTGCATTAACACTTGAAATTTAATTGAACGAGGTAATGACATGTGCTGAAACATGTACTGGATTATGAGATACAGTACAGAGCACGTACAGATGCATGCCCGGTTACTTGAAATGGGGTACTTCAATTGTAGAACTTTACACAGTGTACAGCCATCTGTTCTCAAACTCCGTGAATCATTTGCCGAGTACAGACATTTCTATGGATTGACTGGTCTCGTCTACCCTGTATTCTAGGAGATCTCTTAATATTAAACCATTGCTATGACGTCACACTATTGTTAAAAGTGTGGATTCGGATCTGCGAATCTCTTACACTGGTCACAAAGTGTGGATTCGGAATGACAAATCTTTAGTAAAGCGTGGATTCGGAATTACGAATCCACACTTTGAACATGTCGGACAATTGTTCTCCAAAATGAGCATGAATAGGACCGTCTGTGTGAAAATTTGCTTTCCGAAAATTGCTAATGCATCTTCACTGTCAGATTTTCCGCCGTCACTGCAAAATCTACTTTTAGTCAGAAAGAAATCGTCGTCTCAACTATCCATTGGAGCCTATACACACAAAATGACTTGGTTGTACTGGGGTGGCAATACATGTACACATGCTCAACACGCCAGGAAACAATGTTGCAACCTGACGCCACTTCCGCGCTTAATTGTTTACAACGTCTATGGAGAGTCATTTCAAGTATTTCCTAACAATTTTGGAAACATTTATCAGTCCCAGATTCATGTCTTATCATCATTTTTGGAACGAATGGCCTTCATTGAGATGATATATGAAGAAAAAAGTGGCGTCAGGTTGCAGCATTCTTTCCAATACTTCTGTTGATGCAATGGTTTAAGTCGAAGAATACCCTCGCAAGTGTGGATTCTTAATTTACGAATTCACTTGGCGCTTCGCGCCTCGTGAATTCTTAAATTACGAATCCACACTTTCTCGTGTATTCTCCTTAACAGAGACTCTAAAGAATTCAGTTGCTGAAGTTTGAAATCCAACAGACTCCCAAGTTAAGTTCAGCAACACATGTGGCATAAATTCCTGACTTGTTGTGAATGTTGTCTCTTCCGTGTCAATTCTAGCGCAAAGACACCCTCCTGAAGGAGTATCAGCAGAGACACAAAAGCAATAAGTTCATCGATAAGCGATTTGGAGAGAATGATCCTACACTCAGTGTTGAGGAAAAGATGATGCAAAGATTTGCATTTGAGAGACAGGTAAGGGATAGCTTTTCTTAACCTTCCCAGAGAAACATGAACATGCATAGAACTTTTCTGGACTTTGTGTTTTTTGTTGTAACTCAACTTGTAAATTGGTTAAACCCCAATTTGTAAAATATCCAAAAGACATTTGAAGCTTTGTGTCGAATATTAAAAGATATATTTTATCAGGAAAATAAAGGCAGAGTAATTTTCATTTCTATTTGATTAACTAGTTAATCTTACCTAAGGAATTTTTTCAATAAATCAATATGTACAAAATGAACTTAGTACTGACAACTACACATTCTGTCTACAAACACTAGTTGAATGATAATTACAATCTTATACCAAGTTTTCTTCTTTTGCCATGCGCTTTTTTTTTTTAAACCAAAGGTTCAAATACCTCTGCAATCAATTCCCATTTTTTAAACCTAATAATGAATAAAAAAAGTAGTGAATAAAAAACAAACGGTTGGATAGCTCAGTTGGTAAAGCATTGGAAGGGCAATCCGGAGGTCGAAGGTTAAACCTGCTCCAGTCAATTTTTTGTTCGACTTTAAAACTAAAAATAAAAGTAGTCTTTTCCAACCAATAGACTGTGCAAACCATAAGACTGTGTTCTCATAAAGCTGCCACACAATGCCTAGAGTTTAAGGTCATGTCAGGATTATTTGTCTATGGACTTGTTACCTTTTTGAAACACCACCAAGCTTGCTGGGTGGGCTCAGGCTGGCCTAATGTGGCCTAATAGCCTACAGGTAATATTCCTTATATTCCTGTGCTTGTTGTCGCCCACCCATAAGGTGTCCTGAATATATTTGAATATTCAATCTTCAACCGAATATTCGACTAGTTTTTTTCTAGATTGAATATTGAAATAATAATAATAATACCATAATACTAAAGTTGTAGTGCTTTATTGTCAGATGCCACTATTTCTGTCGACGGTGGTTCCTTGTTCCCATCCTTTTAGAAGGATAAAGTCCTTACTGCAAAACACTCAAGGGGCCCATAATGTGGATCACTGCATGCATATTTTACAACCATCCCACTTTATTTGCAAATCTTGACTGGCGCGGCACGTATGTTGCTGCTGGCGCATTTAAAACTTACTTGGCAAGTTTTGAATATTCGGTCAAATGCAGTTTCAATTAATGGAATACTATATTATTTGAAATTAGACGGCCCTACCCACCCATAATGGTATTATGTATTCATACAACGGTTCTGCTTGCACATTTAATTGACTGAGCCAGAACAGTGTTGGATGATAACATCTTTCCATTTTAAGTGCATTTCACTTCAAAATATTTGAATCAAAAAAGACATTAGATATTCAATAACTAAACAGGCTATGAAATAGTTGAGTAAATGAATATGTGGCACAGCCTGAGCAGGAATGACCAGCAGGTCTGACTTCCGTCCATTTTTGTTTTGCAGAGGGGCCACTCTAAGGAGGCTATCTATCAGCTGAATGAGGAGGAAGAGCTGACCCATTATGGCCAGTCACTGGCGGATGTGGAGAAGTTTGAAGACACTCAGCTAGCTAGTGATGATGAGGATGAGGATGGAAACTTGGGAGGTATGGAGGGGGAGGGGGAAGGGAAGGGGGAGAGGGGGTCCAATGTTTGAAAGTACCATGAAGCCCCTTTAGGCTTATGAGTATAGGATTATTTGTTGAAAGATGAGTTGTTCTTTTTTGTTGTTGCAGTTTTGATTAAACCAGTTGATGGATTTGTTTGTTTGCTTTATGTAATATTCTCCCAAATAAGGTTTACTCGCCAATAAAAGGGATCATCTAATTGCTCTGAGCCACTGTGTCTTCACAATGCTTGGCAGCCACCTGTCAATTGCTAAACATGAATCATTTGCATACCTTTGACACTAACATTTCCATTAAGTATATATCTGTGTCATTGTGCTTGTCCCACCTATTTTTTGGAATATAAATCATTCATGGAATATTTTTGGGTCTTTTGCTCCTTTGAGTGGTGCATACGGGGGAGGGCTTGGGTGGCTTGGGCCTCCCAAAGTCCTACAAAAATAGGGAAGAAAGAATAGGCCCACAGTCAATATTGTAATGTTAATTCAGTGTAAAATTATTTCTGGAAAGGGAGTCTAAAGGGGAGTCTCAAATGTGGCTAGGTAGAATGCAAAATATGTCCTGCATCAAGTTGATGTAAAAGTTCCCTTCCACTCTGCTCTTGATATTTGCCATGCCTAGTCAGTTAAACCTCTCCATTGACAAATCCAGGGTTTGCAACTTGCTCTGTAGCCTACTAATAAAAAGTCTTTATTTTCACAAAGTGATTCACTTTCAATCAAATATAAAAGACATTACCAAAGAACCTATTCAACAATTTATCAATTGAGTAATGGAATAACCATGGCAGGCCTCCCACTGCCTGTCTGCTATGTTTTAGTGTGACTATCATCTAGTGTCTATGGTTTGATTTCTATTTTCGATCTATCAATTTATCTTCCAGCAAAATATGTGGCTGAAGAACACTTTGGGGGATTCCTGACTAAGAAGAAAGCAGGAGACACAAAGGAAGAGGTAATGATCAATAATCAACAATCAAGCTTTCCATCAACTTAATTGTGGCTTGTGATCATACTGTATTCTGCCGTAAGCCCAATAGTGTACCAACAGTTATAATGACTAGCCTTTTACATTGGACGCAATGTGTCAATTTGAATTTGCCATGATAATGAAAGAGCCCATAATGTGATCTTGAAAGAGTGCACTCTGAACAGTTTTTGGATACTCGTGATCATGGCTTTCCTACATGATCATGATGATATTCCCACCGTGCAGCCTCTATTGAGAACGCTGAATATACTTGTACGTGTAATGTTCACAAGATTAGTGCAGAGTCTCCACAAGCCCTTACCTAGATATTATCCCCATATCCAGAATTATTTAGTCCTCCGGTCTTCTAACTAATATTAAAAAAGTAGAAGAGCCTTTAATTATCTTCACAATTTTTTTAATAGAAAACCATTATGTTGTTTATCTTTTTCCCTTTGCAGGACACAAAGCCTAAATCTCGCCAAGAGATACTTGATGAAGTCATTGCAAACTCAAAGAAAGACAAGGTAAAACGGTCACACAGTAATGAAAAATATCATGCTGATTAAACTAAGAAATCTTCACTCAGGTAGGGAGGGAGACACCGCGTGTGTGTACTTGTATTTGCAAGAATGACATGTATTTTTCATGACTTATTTTATTCTGAATGTGCACAAAACCATGGCATTTTTTTGCGTAACATCATGCACCATTTGCACTAAGTTTGAATGTCCCCGTCGAGGGGTTAATTGAGTACAGAGTCCATAGTTTTACATCACCACTCGTTGCAGTCAGCATTTGTGTATAATATTCAGCCCACGAACAATATCACGGCAAGCATCATGCTTTATGTGAAAGCAAATTAAAAATATGAAAAGTATTTGATGTAATCAAACATTTGTGGTGAAATTGGCCAAGTTTTTATGAATTCGCTGAGCTAATGCTTGTTAGTGCATGTCACACATTTGCATTGCCATATGCATTTGCTTTTTGTGTGAGACGGCCTTCTTGTATACTGTATTTGACATGCTATATGTTGTTATTATTTGTTTACATCATCTCAGTACGATCGTCAGCACCAAAAAGAAGACATGGTGAATCTTACAGAAAAGCTGGACAAGGATTGGAGGACGGTCTCTGGCCTTATCTCCTGCTCCAAGGTAACTTTTTCCCTATTTTCTGTGTGTTCATTTGGTTTGGCTTTACAAACATTTGATGCTTATTTCTGTGTTAACAGCCTAGCTTAATAAAAATTTAAGCTGATATGCTTTAATTACTACCGACGAGAAATGTCGCCTTTAAGTAGTAGAAATTCTTTGCTCATGGTAAGCATCAGGCCCTGGGCCCCATTGTTATGGTTCGGTTCGGGTTTGGTTTGGGGTCTGTTCTGCAATTTTTATCTGAACATTGGTTCCAGTTCGAGTTCAGCAGCAAATTAGGACGTCAAAACGATTTGCTGCGGGATTATACCTGTTAATAAGCCAGTTCGGTATTTTGATGACCTGAAGTCATTCGGGATAACATCGCTGACATGATGTTACACGATGTTACGCACACGCCCATTCTGCTGGTAATTTACATGCAAGCGTCGTGCGCCCGCATTCCTGGCCTTCGAAACGTTGGATTATCCTGAATGACCTGTGACCCATATCATTGTGCACATGCGCAGTTGAAATACGGAACTGGCTAATTGACTTTTAGGAGCCCTTTGTAGGACCCAGTCCCATGCCAGAAAAAAACCCAGCCATGACACACTGCCACTAATTAACAGGGTGATAATGTATTTTTTTACGAGCTCGAAGCACAAAATGTTTGTATTCCTTCTATCACAGCGATGGCGATTGAGAGCTCAGGAAGCATTGCCAACCCAAGTATTTCTCCAACTTTGACGCGATGTCAATAGCAAATGTTTGGCTGCCTCCAAGATAGCTTGCATGCTTAGCACATAGACTAGTTCTCGCCAAACAAAGATGATAAACTAATGTGACAAAATGTGAAGTTTCCTTTTGTGTGAACAAATTTGTTTCTGTTAACATGTACAGTGGTATTTATTTCAAGCATTGAATTTGGATTCCTAACATTTGAGCAGTGCCGGCGAATGCACATTTCCACGTTTTTGCTCAATCCATGATCCACTGTAGCCCAGTCCATGGTTGTTGCCGTTGTACTTTTACGTGCACTTATAATTATTGCACGTTTATTAGGTCTTGGTGACTTTCCTTTCATTTTAAGTTAGTACCATCAGCCTAGAATGTTCTTTTATTTTCCATAGAAGAAATATTTGATAAAAGAATGGTGCAAAGTTTGATTAAAAAATATGCGGTGTTAAAAATCGTCTTCCCGGACATCCAAACTGAAGAATTTGGTGGTTTAGTTCAGTTCTGTTCGGAGTGCTATGTTCAGTGAATTTTAGTTCAGTTAGGCGGTTCGACTGCAGCACTATGCTATGGCTCACTAAGCGATCATCCTTATAAACTATACCAACATTTCCACTCTTTGCTGTTGGGTCATTCTATACATTCGGGGTTCACTATGTTTCCAGTCCCTGTTACATCTGACAATAGTGATTATATAATTCTGATGCACTCCTGTGATTATGAATAGTGATTATGAATAGCAAACTACCTACAGTACCCAACAAATAAAAAAAAATCTTTTTAAGTCATTCTTAATGATACTTGAAGAGCAAAATACAAAGTACCAAAGTAACAGGGACAGGAAAAAATATCACAATTTGGACTCCAAATTTTGAAAATGTACCTAGCTGCCATATTTCAAAATTTAACAAATAAAAGGATTAGGTTATTGCACATGTGTGCATGCTGTAACTAAGAATTTGTGCTTGCAGCTTCTTTTTGCAAAATTTCTTCACTTGAGCAAAATTTGATCGTAATCCATGAAATTTGGCCCCAGTTTGTATTATGCGTGACATATTTTGTCTGTCATTATTTCTTGTCAGCGTGATAAGTCAACCCCTAAAGACAGGCCCAAAGCAGATGACTATGATATAGCTGTCAGAGAGCTGATGTTTGACGTGAAAGCTAAGGTAGGTGGAAGATTGGGAATGTGATGTTTGGATCAGTTCTTTGTTAGGAGCTTTCCTCAATCTTTCAAAATCGTCCGATGTGCGCAGGAGACCAATGGCATAATCTTTGAGCTTAAAGATGCATCCCAGTGTAGGAGGTGTCGAGGCCAGCCTTGCGGCTGATTTTCATGGCCTCGGCGTCGGCCTTGGTCTTAGAGTGCAAGGCCTCTGCCTCAGAGCCTTCTGGACTCGATGAATTGGTCGAGGCCAGCTTGAGGCCGCCCACTTAAAGCACTTGTCCCACCCATTCACGTGTGTTTTCTGTTACAAATAATTAAAATTTGTTACCGTATGAAACTTTCGTGAAGCTGCCACAGTGGGTTCCATGAATTGAAATAAAATTGTAAGCAGGTACGCGCAAATGAATGAACTGGTATTTGCATTACATTGCACCATGGGACTGTAGCTCCATGATTGCACGTACATACATGTAGCATCTTCTTGTAGAACCAGTCTACTCCGGCCGCTATAGACTGGTTCCTGGTTCACCCCTGAATGAGTGAGCGTCACAAGTTGGCATTAGCCAAAGCGATAATGGGGACAGGGAACCAACCTGTTTTGCATGCTCACGTAATGCAAAGCCTGTCTAGTACTATCCAGTGCTTCAGCTTTCCACGTGCGTGCATGTGTTATTACGTGTTGAATAGCTGGCCTCGGCCTTGGCCTCGGAGGTTGTGGCCTTGGCCTCGGAGGTTGTGGCCTTGGCCTCGGAGGTTGTGGCCTGGGCCTTGGCCTTGGAGTTTGTGTCCTTGACTACAACACTGATGCCTTCCCTGTGCTATTTTCAAGTTTCACCTCGAAAATGTTTTTTTTTTAAATTGCTATTTTCTTAGAAATATAAAAATTATTTACTTTTGAATGAGACATCAAATGAAAAAATCCCCCGATGATTAGTAATTGAATATTTCTTTACAAAAATTGAATTATTGGCTGCATTCAGCTCTTCCTCCAGGGCGGGTTCATTTGTGCGTAAAATGAAAGTCCTTTTACAGATGGTTGCAGACGCCCAAAATCGGAATAGAGTACTTTTTTTAAACCCAAACTCTTCCAGATCCTTCAAAATCCAACAAAGGCATTTGGAGAATTTTTCTAAGATTGAGAAAGATAGAGCCTGGCTCAAAAAGCCATTAAAAACAGCAGCAGGATTTTATCAGTTTTGGCTCAAATTGGACATCTTTTCATAGAAGAAAAATATGAAAAGTCCAATACACAGGGTCTGACTTTATAAGGCATGCTGGGCAAGAAATCGGAGCCTTTCTTGGCCTTAGATGGTTGCATCAAAATGAATGTGGCAATTTGGAGCATTTTATATTGTGAAATGATGAATTACACTACAGTTGGTTCATACAAGGAGTGAATGCGTAAATGAAGATATATTGATGACATCTTGGCAAGTTTTTGCCGAGTTGAACACATTTGTTTGTCAATAATTTAGGTGATAACAAGTTCACTTCGAATTGGCATTGACATGAACTACACAAGTCTTTAATGATGATAGCACTTGTGCATGAAGTATAAGCAGGGGCCCCAAATAAAAACCATGGTGTCAATGCAAAACACATACCAGTCTTGATTTGATGGTGTTTTTCTAGGCAACGGACCGAATGAAGACACCAGAGGAGATTGCCCGAGATGAGAAGGAGAGACTGGACAAACTGGAGCAGGATAGACAGAGGAGGATGCTGGGAATTACTGAGGGGGAGGAGCAAGAGGCACGACGGAGGGCGGGGCATCAATCGGCCGATGACCTCAATGATGGGTAAAGATAAACAGTTTACTTTAAAAATGTAGGACTTGTTCCTTTCATTTCCATGGCGTGGACAATTTGAAAGGATGAGGTGAATAGAGTACATGATCACATAACATACAGATTGATATTACAATTGCTCATGTGCACAAAATGATTTGATGATTTTTACTTCAGGATAAAAGCATTTGGTGTAATAATGTGGGTTTGAACTGTACCAATTGATTGCGATCAGACTTGTCAGAAATAACTCTCAAGTCACTGAAGGTAGCTCTAAGGTAGTCCCATGCCATTGTACTTGAAATTATCAGACACAGTACTTAACTACTTGAAGTTTGGTATACACAATGGTTTGTTTCATCTTCTGCATCCTCAAATTAATGCAATTTAACTTTGCATAGAGGTAGAGATATGTCAATTTGAAAACTGATTCAATTGAGAAATTTTCTATCCACGTCTGAAAATTTGCTTCTGAAATGATGATGGATCTGGGATGATAAGCATTAATGATTAGAACTGGTAAATGCGTGTTAAGTTGAAGTAAGCATATGAGCATTTAGAATTATATTTCAGGAAGTTCATTTTGAAATAAAATTGGTGTTCCTAAACGAAGGTGATCTCAACTATTTTCGTTTGTTTGCAGGTATGCGTTGGATGCCATTTCTAAGACTACGTTGAGCTATAAAGATGGAAAGGCTATCAACATGGACATATTTGGAGCCAAGACTAGTAAGCGACATTTTGTACCAAAGGCTTTGTCCAAAATGGTCTTTTTGTCTATGGCTGTGCATATTTACTGCAGTGAGTCAATGCCAGAACTCAAAGCCACAGCCACATAACAGTAGAAACAGCTGTTGCTTTTCATTGCATGTACGAACTGTAAAAAGATTAGTCAAGTAGTAGGACTGTAGAGATATTTGCACTTAGACACTCACTGTTGATTTTGTAAAACCAAGAATAATTTTCCAAAACACCTGTACTACATTGTATTACATTGTGTTAATTTACTGAAGAATCAATAAAATCATAGAGTGCTGGGGGGGGGGGGGCTACAGTGAGTGATAGGCAGGGTGGTTTCAGGTGCTTTTAATGCACTTGTGTGATTATACAGAGAGATTCATAAAAAGTAGTCCCAAAATTAATAATGTTAAAATCTGAACTTCAAAACTTACATTGTGGTTGCAGCTTAATGTTTGGTTTAGACATGGATCATATATGACTGAGCACTATTGTAAAACAAGTAAACAAGCAAACAATTACCCCCTAAATTACTTGATGTGCATAAAAAAACATGTAAGATGTGCCAAATCCATGTTGCCTAGAGTACGATTAATAAGAAGTTTGACTTTATTACATGTACATGATGCTTTGTGGGAAAAACATGAGCAGCGTTTCTGTACATGACCTATACCAGTTTGGGCACACAATTACAGATTACTCAAGGAGGCCCCCACCGATGGCAGATACAGAGGCACCATCATGGAATGTGATGTGCTTTGGCATACACTAGCAGCTGCGTAAACCCTTACTCCCTACGTTTACGAATTACGAAGACCATGTCTGTCAAAATCCATCATTCACTCTGCTTCACACAATGCTTCAGGACCACGAAATCCATCAAAATCCTCCACTGAAGTGTTGGTGGAAGTGTTTGATGGCTTTGGTATACATGGCTTAGGCCAAACAAAAAAAATGGTGTGTTTACGGTAACGGCCTGAAAAAAATCCAGGTAGGTAGGTAGGGAAATAATTTTATTTTGTCATTTTTTTTTTTCATTTCAGTTCTGCATGCCCATGCGTGTTCTTTCGCAAAAAATTGTATAAAACCACTATTCAAGCATTGAAGATATTCAATCGATACATTTCAATCCAAATTAATTCGTATCGTCGGCCAGGGTTCTCCCCAGGATTTTTTCAAACGTGGGGGAAGATTTGCTGTGATTCAACAACCCAAAAATGTTTGAACTTTAGAAGCTCTCTGGTGCATTTTAGAGCAAATCTGGGGGTCTTTATCTTAAGATTTGTCCTTGAAATTCAGAGGAGATCTTGTAGGTTATTAATATTTTTGTAATTAAAGAAAAAAAATTAAAATTGTTAACTTAAAAAAAATTAACATTTCACAACCTGTGTTTCATTGCTTCCTAACTAGAAAGTATGCATTACATTTACATGTAAGTTTCAAATTAAGAAATTAAGGTGGAGAAAAAAAACAACTTTTGCTTCCGATTACATGCCTTTCAAAATAGCGTCAGTAGGTTGAAAATTTATTTCGCCAATTTTTTTTGGTGCTGATTAATGGACATGATGGAGCATCATTCGTACTAATCATAGAGCAAGGAATCATGTTTATTTTGTGCCTGGATTATTTTCATTTGCGCCACGAAAATGATCAAGACTGGCTATCAGAAGTGATTAAAACTTGCTTCACCTAATTAAAAATATATTTGAGGTCGGTGATTCCACTTTATACTTAACATACATCATGGCCGCTGGCACCACCAACATTCTGCCTGGCTGGCCGAACATCGCGCCGTGCTCACGGCCCTCGTGGCCGAAAATCTTGCACTACTGCAGAAACACGCTACGATGTTTCGCCACAAGTTCGAGCTTTGCAATCTCGTCATTTTAATGGAAAACACATACACAGAAAGTAAAGATCACGTTTTGTGAATTAATTCGCAGAAATTCTCTTTCTCCAGCGATGTTTGTTTGGAAATATTTTTTACGATCCAACTTCGGCCCACTACATCATCATGCTGTATGATACGAAGTATGGACCGGAGAGAGGCAGTAGTCACTGGTTCCGGTCCTTCATCATGCATAGCATTGATTCCGTTAGCTGGGGAAGGGAACCAGTGCATGCTCTATGTTAGCTGGGTGCTGCTGCATGGTGGTCGACAGAACACGTCATTGTGTGCATTTTGATCACACATGCATCGGAAAAACAGGATTTTGGTCAAGATTTTGAAATAATGGCGTATGTAACGATCAAATTGTGCATTTAAATGACGTGTATGATAATTATATTGTGCGTATCAGGGGCTAAAAATGTGATCGGCATTTTTTTGTCGGCGTATTGCGCGGGCCGGCCACAATTCCAGCGTATCGGGCAGTAGGCAGTACGCACGTTTGTATTATATGTGGGGAGAACCATGCCGTCCGTCGGCCAGCCAGGCGTACCGCGATGCATTTGTGCAAAAATAATCGTACTTCATAGTTTGAGAGTTCAAGTTTTGAGATCGTCGCGATTTTCGCACGTTTAACACAGATATGTTTGTGTCAAATTATGGTCAGATTCAAGTGTGGAAAATGTTTTTTGTTCGTGGCAAATAATTAAAAGTACTTGAAATGTTTGAAATTTGTCAATTATCAACCTTCAAAATGGCAATAAAAAGTTTGAGGTCGGCAATTTGGCCGAAAAAATTCCAGGTCGGTCGGGTTACCGTAAACACACTATTTTTTTTGTTCGGCCTTAATTGACAACAGCAATATTTCTATGCTGGACCAAAGCCTCAAGCCTCCAGGCCCAAGTCTGTCATACTCCATCAAAATTGAGTCCAACCAGCAGGAGTCTTCAGGACCATGTTTGCTAAAATCCCCCAACATGGGAGGATGAATTTTGATGGAGTTGCTAGGGTTAAGGTCAATGTACATGTACAGTGAATCAATGATCAGATTGGTAAATTGCTTGTATTGCATTTTACTTGTAACTCCAGAGAAGAGGCAATCCAGAAGATCCGAGAATGAAGACCAAGATGACGATTCCATTGGAGATGATGGAGAAGATGATGGGAATGAAGAGGATGACAGTGATGGGGAAGCAGATAATGAAGAGCAAGAACAAGATGAAGATGAAGATGATGATGACGATGACGATGATGAGATTGAGGATAACCACTCAGACTTGGAGTCAGAAAATGCAGAGAGTGAGGATGAAGAAGAGACGTCAAGTAGGAAACCATCCATATCAAAAGAGGTAGCATACCGTATAACGCCTGCAGTTACTATGGACCCCTTGCACAGGCACCTCCTCACTTTTTTGTATTTAAGAGAGAGATATGAAGAACTTGAGTGCATTTCAGCCGTATACCTGGTGCTCATGCGAAGAAGACATTGGTTTGTACACATTCAGAATGTTCATGCAAAAAAACCATAAATAAAAATAAAAGAGTGAACTTTGTTTATCATTGATTGATCTTATGGGGTGTAATGATCCATCTCTGTGTTAATAATCGTAAAATGAGAACTCAACATTGTAGAATCATGATAAGAACATTTGAATCATGAAATTCGGTAAGTAATAAACTTGGACAAAAGGTGATTTACGTCATGCATTAAAAGCCCACATTTGTGAACAACACATCTGAATAACATTTTTTCAATTTCAATATTCGTAAAATGGGCAGTCTGAAGGAGATGATGAATCACGTATATGTTTGTGGTTTGATTGTTTGTCAAATGCAACACTTTTGTTGAAAGTGCATGATTGGAAAGCTTCCATGAGGAACATGGGCCCAAGTTTCTTTAAAATTGGTCAAATGTCGGCCACTGCTATCTGTTCAAAAACGCACAGCCTTAATGCTGAAAAAAAACCCTTTATTTCTGAAAAACCTGTGAAAATTATTATTCCCTTGTGCCATTTGTAATTAGCAAAAAGTATGTTATGTGACCTTACCATATAACAGATTTGATTATGGTTTGACTAGAGACATCTTCTGACCACTTCCCTATTTATCTGATGTGCTTTAATAGCATACTTTTGAACTGTAAGTTCATTATAAGCCCATATGTTTGTTTATTAAATTGCTGATTATTTCTTTTTCAGATGATGCAAGCAATTCAAAAAAATGCAAAAGAGGAATTACCATACACCTTTAAAGGTTCGTATTTCTTATCATAATTGTACATAAGCTGTAAGCAGGAATCTCAGTTCATAGTACTCTTGATCTGCATCTACAATTCCCAGCTCCTCCAAATCCTACAGGAGGCTTTTGAGGTATATGCAGGATTTAATAGGGTAGAGCACAGTCAACATTATTTTACATAGGTACTGATGCATCTTATTTAAGATACATATACGTAGAATATTTTATATAACCGGCATACAGATCCTTGTCATTTGATTGGTGGAACTCGCATCACGTGACATTCGTTATTGCTGCCATTCACGCTGGGGTTCAAATAGTCCCATTCGCCCATGGGGAATGGGAAATATTATTGAACAGTTAGAGTCATTCTTGTTCCATGACGCGGTATTTGTATGCAAATGCATGCTGGTGCGCACGTTCAGCGTTGCGCGTAGCGTGTGTTCCAAAGAGCCAGCGCTACAGGGTTGGGTTCAAACATTTTCGTGAAGGGGTTTGGAAGAGAAATACATTTTCCTTCAGTTTTGTATTGAAATAAAAGTTCAGATATCAAATGACAAGGATCTTTATGTCAGTTATATAAAACAAATATGGAGTGGCTTTAAATTGTGAAATGGGAGGAATATTATCGCTCGGTAAAATCTGGACTTTTCCAGTTCACTCGGCCTCGCCTCGTGAAATGGAAAAGTCCAGATTTTACCTTGCGATAATATTCCTCCCATTCCACTCTGAGCCACTCAATATTTGTATACTATGCACATCTTGCTCAATGATTGACTGTGGACAATTTAAGAAGGTTGCTAACAAAGAGGCCTAGGAGGATTTTTCCCAATCTGTTTCAATTTCTGAAAGAATTTGATTGTCCAAAAAATTTCAAAGACAAAAAGTGATTGATAGCTGACAGAGTTTTTTTTAAACGTCCTCAGAAGTAATATATTCCAAACCATGGGATGACCTTTGTATTACACCATGACTGTTGGAAATATAAAGAGTCACATGTCTACTATGGAGAATTATCAGTCAAGACAATTGTTTTTGAAGTTTTAGGGAAACTGAATATATTAATCTAATAATTGCCACACAAAAACATGCTTAACCCATTGGCTTGTGCTGTGTGCCCAGAACGTTTCCTTGTGGAGACAAAATCTGTGACTTCATCTTCAAGTAAACGTGAGGGTTGCGGTAGCACCATGTTGTCAAATCTCTTCTGTGACTGTGTTGTCCTGAAAATTAGGACAGTCTTCATGAGACTCAAACCAGTTCCGTGTCTTTCAGAGCCATACAAAGTCACAAAAGATTTGACTACATGTACATGGTGCTACCATAAACCCAACACCTATTGACTTTCAAGTCTTATTTATATTCAAGTAGTGATATCAGAGAAGCAGATGCAATCTTTTATGGAAACTATTCTCCTTAATTTTTTTTTTGTGGGGGGGGGGGATTTTAACATGAAAATTGCTAAAAGCAAGAATGACCTGGTACATTCCATTTTGAGCTGTTACATGCTCTTAGCTCTTGCAGGACAAATTTGTTTAGGCAAACTAGGTTTAATAGTCGTCACTAGGTGTCCAACATCAGACCATAGTTTCGCCATCTTGAAGGGTAAGATCATAGAAAATCCACTGCTAGGTTTGGAAGATTTACACAAGGATAGAACCTTGACACTGTTACTTTGTGTGGAGCTAATTATGCCCCTTGAAAGTTGCAAAGAATGTAACAGTGGTTTGCTGCACGGTGAGGGATTTCGGTGGATGCAGGAATATTACAAACAAATTTTAATTGAGTTTACAAACTTTTTTATTGTGCCTACAGCACCTGAGAATTATGAAGAGTTCATGGACGTTGTAGGCGGCCAGTCACACATCAACCAACTCCTAATCATTGAGAGAATACGTACTTGCCACCACCCCAGCCTCGCCGAGGGCAATAAAGACAAACTAGACACTCTCCTGGCGATACTTTTCCAGTACTTTGGGGAGGTTGTCAACCAAGATTCGGTCAGGATGGAATTTCTGGACGGGCTGACAAAGTACGGTCATAAATGAAACACTAAGTATAGTTTCTTATACATAAACTGGAGAGATCAGTACTACTTGTTATATTTGTCTTGGATACTTGGCATGGATTTCATTAGTCATGAAATTCAAGTTTATAAAAAACCGAATGTGACATTATTTACATCAATCCAAATCCTACGTACACATCGTTTGCATGTGTTGCAAGGTGCTGCATGGTCCTTCAAATGATGCAGTATGTGTTACAGCATGTTATACAATTGTTGCCTACTATGATGAAGTCCATGGCGTTTTGTAGGCCCGAGGGATGCAAATGCCACCCAAGGAGAAGCCGCCGGTGCCATTTGCCCCGAGGGGTACAAAACCCATAGACTATTATCACAACAGACAATTGATAATTGTTGACTGCTGTGATGTAGGATAAGATGTTCTTGACACCCAAGGGGCGCATAGCGCATGCACCCTGAGGGGTAATAAAACGTCATATCCCACATCACAGCAGTCAACAATTGTTTTGTTGTATCAGGCCAATAACTCCAAAAGATAAATGGTTGTAACTAATACTGTGAGAAATAAATCAAATCACTGCGATGTAACCTGTGACAACTGAAGGCTTTGATGTCCTGCCGGACGTGAGACTGAGCGTTGTGCAAAGCTAGTGCTGGCTGGTTCCACACACGCATGCAACGTGTGCAACGAATGCCGTGCGATATCACCGTGAGTGTGTGACATGCGTTTTTATAAACCAGACACGTAGCCGTTCTAGACCGATGAAATGACAGTATCCAAGCACACGATATAACAACAGCTGTTTTGTAATACCACGGTTTTATTTGTTTAAAACACAATATGTGATAATGGTAACTGTCACAGTCTTGTTTTTTTTCTATGTTGACACCCCTATGTATTTTTATTAAGAGTCTAATGCGTTGGTCTTTGATGAAATGTGCATGTGCACATGTCAACTTTGACATGTGCACGTCCTGCGTAACATCACCTACCTGTTGCACAGAGTATATTCTAACTGAGCTGTACAAAACTTATTCAAAAGTCTTTCAGACCGATGAAAAGCGATGCTCCCATGGAACATGCAGTGGTGTACTCTGCAGAGTCCATCAGGTTGTCATACATGAACTTTTGCAATACGTCACTTGAACGGTTCTCAGTCAATGAAATTTCACAATCTAAAACCTTGGTATAATAAGAGGCAGGGCATTAGCTACATGAACATGCATGTAGGGCAAACCCTCTGAGTTCGATCAAGTCCAGTCACAAGCAACAGAGGTTGAATGGAATGCCTTAGTCCAAATTCATTTGAATAACTTGTGACTTGAATTGGGATTGGATAACTTGTGATGGACTTGTGAGGACTAGCAGGGACTTGTGATGGACTTGACTAGAACAGTAATGGGATTGGGTAACTTGTGATGGGACTTGTGAGGACTAGCAGGGACTTGTGATGGACTTGACTGGAACAGTAATGGGATTGGGTAACTTGGGATGGGACTTGTGAGGACTAGCAGGGACTTGTGATGGACTTGACTAGAACAGTAATGGGATTGGGTAACTTGTGATGGGACTTGTGAGGACTAGCAGGGACTTGTGAGGACTAGCAGGGACTTGTGATGGACTTGACTAGAATAGTAATGGGGTTGGATAACTTGTGATGGACTTGTGAGGACTAGCAGGGACTTGTGATGGACTTGACTAGAACAGTAATGGGATTGGGTAACTTGTGATGGGACTTGTGAGGACTAGCAGGGACTTGTGATGGACTCAACTAAAACAGTAATGGGATTGGGTAACTTGGGATGGACTTGTGAGGACTAGCAGGGACTTGTGATGGACTTGACTAGAACAGTAATGGGATTGGGTAACTTGGGATGGACTTGTGAGGACTAGTAGGGACTTGTGATGGACTTGACTAGAACAGTAATGGGATTGGGTAACTTGTGATGGGACTTGTGAGGACTAGCAGGGACTTGTGATGGACTTGACTAGAACAGTAATGGGATTGGGTAACTTGGGATGGACTTGTGAGGACTAGCAGGGACTTGTGATGGACTTGACTAGAACAGTAATGGGATTGGGTAACTTGTGATGGGACTTGTGAGGACTAGCAGGGACTTGTGATGGACTTGACTAGAACAGTAATGGGGTTGGATAACTTGTGATGGACTTGTGAGGACTAGCAGGGACTTGTGATGGACTTGACTAGAACAGTAATGGGATTGGGTAACTTGGGATGGACTTGTGAGGACTAGCAGGGACTTGTGATGGACTTGACTAGAACAGTAATGGGATTGGGTAACTTGGGATGGACTTGTGAGGACTAGCAGGGACTTGTGATGGACTTGACTAGAACAGTAATGGGATTGGGTAACTTGGGATGGACTTGTGAGGACTAGCAGGGACTTGTGATGGACTTGACTAGAACAGTAATGGGATTGGGTAACTTGTGATGGGACTTGTGAGGACTAGCAGGGACTTGTGATGGACTTGACTAGAACAGTAATGGGATTGGGTAACTTGGGATGGACTTGTGAGGACTAGCAGGGACTTGTGATGGACTTGACTAGAACAGTAATGGGATTGGGTAACTTGTGATGGGACTTGTGAGGACTAGCAGGGACTTGTGATGGACTTGACTAGAACAGTAATGGGATTGGGTAACTTGGGATGGACTTGTGAGGACTAGCAGGGACTTGTGATGGACTTGACTAGAACAGTAATGGGATTGGGTAACTTGGGATGGACTTGTGAGGACTAGCAGGGACTTGTGATGGACTTGACTAGAACAGTAATGGGATTGGGTAACTTGTGATGGGACTTGTGAGGACTAGCAGGGACTTGTGATGGACTTGACTAGAACAGTAATGGGATTGGGTAACTTGGGATGGACTTGTGAGGACTAGCAGGGACTTGTGATGGACTTGACTAGAACAGTAATGGGATTGGGTAACTTGGGATGGACTTGTGAGGACTAGCAGGGACTTGTGATGGACTCAACTAAAACAGTAATGGGATTGGGTAACTTGGGATGGACTTGTGAGGACTAGCAGGGACTTGTGATGGATTCGACTAAAACAGTAATGGGATTGGGTAACTTGGGATGGACTTGTGAGGACTAGCAGGGACTTGTGATGGACTTGACGAGAACAGTAATTGGATTGGGTAACTTGGGATGGACTTGTGAGGACTAGCAGGGACTTGTGATGGACTCAACTAAAACAGTAATTTGCATCAGAGCATTTCATGTCCGACAGGAAAGCTCTCGCATATCAAAATTTACACTGCAGTGATGCAATTCCTTGCTTGCAGAAATAATCGCAACCTTTTCCTTTTTGACTTATGAATACAATATAACTACACAATTGTTGCTTTCTGTAAAGTGGGGTATATGAAATTTATACCTTCAAGGACTTATGGTACATTTAACAGTTGTTGACTGCTGTGATGTTGGATATGCCGTTTTTAACCATAAGACTATTATCACAACAGACCATTAACAATTGTTGACTGCTGTGATGTGGGATATGACGTTTTTGAAACCCAAGGGGCGCATAGCGCATGCATCCTGAGGGGTAATAAAACGTCATATCCCACATCACAGCAGTCAACAATTGTTTTGTTATATCGTGCCAATAAGTACAAAAGATAAAGGGTTTTAACTTAAATAATACTAAGCGAGAAGAAGTTAAATCAGTGCGGTGTAACCTTTGATAACTGCAGACTTTCCTGCAGGATATGAGGCTGCACTGAGCAGTTGCAGTCTCAGTCACAAATGTGTGGAAAGCCTTACATGCACGCGCAGGCAAGCCCGACACGCGCAGTGTGTATGAGGTTCATTTATGTATATTGTGTACAGTGTATGTGAGGTTCATATAACTGGAACGCAGTGTGTATGTAGTAAATGGTTATTTTTTACAGACTGGACATGTGGCTGTTCTAGACCAATGAAATTACAGTATATAACAATTGACTTTGGGTTGGGTGCCATGTAACCATGTGGGGACAAAAGGTCAGTCCCATATAATAGCAGACTTCGGTTCAATCGTATGATGTAGTACACAACATTTCCTTTCTAAGCAGTGTAGCTGATCCGATACATCGTGCCCTCTGGAGACATGCACACAATAGGGAACAAAAGATTGTATGTATACGAAAGAGATATATGGATTTTACTCAAAAACTAGGAATTTCCAAGGTATGTTGATCAGTAGCAAATGGTAGAGTTTTAGAAAAGTGATATTAAGTCTGAATTTCAGCCAAGAAAATTAATTCTGGTTAAAATAAGAGCATTTTGAAACTGTACTTTCAAACTCGAAAACTTTAGTACACGAGAACAAAGAAATGTCTCCACAAGGATACAAATTTCAGTATGTGTGTGTTTTTGTTGTATTGTTTTTGCAGACATATCTATGAATTAACACAGCATTCATCATTGCATGCTGGTAAATGCATGCAAACACTGATAGTGGATAGACACCAACGATTCACTGAGGAGACAGACAGAAGAGGCAGGGGAGTCTTTCCTTCCATGGATACGGTGAGTTGAAAGACAAGTCTAGATGAACTAAGGTCCATTTTGGTGAAGCTGCTGAGCAACTACGTGCTTTATACAAGAATAGGTTACCAGCCAAAATGTTATGAGATTCATACTCTGTGTGACTGGTTCTCAGCTAATCTCCGCTTTGGATAAAATTGTCCTCGGCAGCATTTTCTCTCAGCAGCCCCATGAACTAGGGCCCAGTAGATGTCATGGGGACCAGCATAAGTTGTATTGGTTTACATGGTATTACATTGTAAAACTTCATTGGTTCAGATCTGGGCCCAATTTCATAGCTCTGGTAACCACAGAATTCCGTGCTTACGATCACCATTTTGTGCTAACCATGCCAGCAGAAAAATTCTGTTTGAATCCTGTAAGCACAGAATTCTTAGTTATGGGATGTACCCATGCGCAGAAGTCGCAATTACTTGCTAACCAGTGAAAGACGCTTACCGTAAGCACTGAATATTTTGCTACTGTAAGCAAGGGTTTTTTGCTAACGGTAAGCAGAGCCATGAAATTGGGCCCCATTTACATGACACATTTCTGCACTTTCCAAATGTGGAGTGCTTTTGTCTACCGTTTGACACAAAACTGGGAGGCAATCAAAATTAGCCGCCATCTTGAGACATTTTAATTTCGCACTACTTCCCTTTGGTGTTTGCTTTGCACTGGTTTCCCTTTGTTTTAGGAGTAGTTACTTCCAGATATGTCTGTTTCCATTTGTTTCCAACTTGTTTGAACATTCTGTGGTAATAGACATCGTGTTATGATTGGACTGTCTTGTTGTGCTCTTTACAGTTGATGTATTTCAGATTGGTGGGAGTGCTTTTCTCGACCTCTGACTTTCGACACAGTGTGGTGACCCCAACCATGTTGTTCATGGGTCAGATCCTGTCCCAGTGCCCAGTGCGGACGTGCAGGGATGTGGCATCAAGCCTCTTCGTGTGCAATTTGTTTCTAAAGGTTTGTAACAAAAGCCACTCACACTTCGGATTAATCTTTTTATATTTGCCCATATTGTCATTGCTTGCAGATGAAACTTGTGGCTTTTTGAGTTTAAAACCTTCATTGTTGTTTTCCAATTGATCTTCCCTGCTGTCTTTACATCCCGCTCTCCCTTCTGTTTCTGATTCCCCTCCTCTTGCCCATCTACCCTACATTCCTCACTCCTTGGCCCTTTAGCTTTCATCTTTGCTTGTTCGTTTTTCTTGCTTGTTGGTTGCTCTAGTTTTCCCATGTCATTTTCCTTTTGAGGGATATTCTACTTTGTTCAAAACATTATAGGCCCTATAATTTGACGTCTTTGGCTTAACTGCTCTTTTAAGCCTTTTCTAATGCCGACATTTTCTGTTTCCAGAACAATGTTTCTGGTTTTGTTTGCTAACACCATTCATTCAAAAGTTGAGCCAAACCAAATAGTATAGGGAGTGGCTCAGGTCAGTCCAGACAGATTTTGTTTCCATACAGGCGAACTATGAATTTCTCATTGACCATATTCATCAGGAGTCTTTCTATTATGACTGCATGGTCAATAGCTTAATGTAGGCACCCAAATTTGTTAAAATGCCGTACTTTTCATGGACTTACTTCAAATCTTTGGAATAAGTTGGTGTGTTGTGACTCTAGAAATTCAGTCAGGATTGATAAAACAAGGCTCCTTGATAAAAAAATGGTAATTTTATTTTACTATTTTGTTTTTTAGTTTAGTTAAAATTAAACTGTGTTAATCTTGCTCAAGCATGAGTTATGTTAAATGATGTACAAAAATTGACTAGGGATCTTAACAGAAAGTTGTTGAGTTTAAAGTTTTTGATTGCCTTTGTTATATTCTGACAGTATATTCGGCTCTCTAAGAGATATGTACCAGAGGTTATCAGCTACCTGAGGGGTCTGATGTTCCTTGCCATGGATAAGGAGCTGGGTCATATCTATGATGTCATCCCTCCATTCAAGCCAGTGGGCAGGCACATTGATGTTCTGAGGTTACAATCTAACAGCAATACAGTCACAAGGTAGTTGTCAAAGTGTAAGGATGCTGAGATATGCTCCAGATTCAAGCCAGCAGTGAAATTGTCATTGGGACCTACTTTTATGACATAATGGTTGACTAGCTGTGATGTTATGTTGACCACTGTGATGTGACATGTCGCCTTATGTCACTTCAGGTCAAGCGAGGGCGCCATATACACTTAGTCAAACCCTAGTCCATCCAAGCCCTCACAAGACCAGTCTCAACTACAGTCACATGCTACTCATCGTTCATTACCTGTTACTTGTGGCTAGTCTTGTGAAAGGACTTGTGATCTACTTTTGATGGGGCTTGTGATGAACTCCACTACACAATTGCCTAAAGGGAGTAAAATATACATGACCCACGCCACTGCAGTCAAAATAGTGTCTTGTTACATCATGGGAATAAGTGAAAGCGGTAAGATTTGTTGCTCTGCAAGAAATGAATTAAATCACTACAGTTTAAAGGGAATATACAACATTTGCTTTTGTTGTAATTTTCAGAAATGGATGGATTGGGGAGGGGGTAGTATTTTATAGCAAATATTATTACACTGACTTGTTTGAAGTTTTGTGTTTGTATATGCAAGAAAAACCCAAACAAAAAATCATGTTCCTGTAGTCTGGTTCCCTGACCCCACTTAAGATGAAACGGAACAATTTATAGACGTCGTGGAATTGTAAGGTCAGGAAACCAGTCTAGCTGGCTCACACCCGTTGGGCCAGTAATTGAAAAAAGTCAGGTTTTTCAAACGCTGGTCATTGATACAAAATACCACTTTCTTGAAAATGACAGCACACCAGGTGCCATGATTTTACAGGATGCTTTAGACTGTCATTCACTAGCAGTCCAGTAAGGTATTTCATAATAATTTGGTAGTTTTGTTTTTTGATGCTCGCAAATGTTGAATATTCCCTTTAATCATTGATTTCTGTGAGGTTTCTGGCTGTACATGAAAAGCTATGCGCAAGGCCAACACATTTGTTGACACGTTGCACTATTCTCTGCATCTTTGTGACACAAATGATATGCTGCAACACAATTGATGTGGACAACTTGTTAGTTTGGACAAGTTGGATCAGAAAATGACTAGATGCAAGTAACTTTGCAAATTAATCAAAGTGAGCACCGTCATCAATTGACTACAAGTCAAGACCACCAAATTCATTAGCGCCGTCTATGCAATGCATGTTTGTGCCTACGTTCAGAGTGAAGATTTGATTATTAATCTAGGTACAATTTTTCCCCTTTGTAGAAACATAAAGGTCAAACCCCAGTGCATTTTGGAGGTCCTCTCACAGGCAGAAGCCAGAGAGTTAGAGACAAATGAGTTTCGCTGCTGGGCTCTCAGCACTACACTCGGCCTGCTGTCGGAGTTTGCCAAGCTCTATCAGGGACTGACCTGTGCTAAAGAGATCTTTGCTCCTATCAGGGGCTGGTTAGAAGCCGAAGGAATTCCCATCAAGAGATATCCAGACAATATCCAGGTATATGGCTGTGAGGCTTTTCCTAGGAGTAATATTAAAATGACGTGTTCTGTCAAACCAGATGCTTGTAAAATGGCGATACAATCCAAAAAAATAATGTGATTTTTTTTATTTTCTAGTGTTTTATAAACTTGTGATCCTGTATGTCTAAAATATTCTGTAAATTTTCAAACTATATTTTTGCCTTTATAACGGTGATGTTTTGGGATGTTTTTTTAGAGGCGTAGATGTATCTGTTCAAGGAATACAAAACCCAAAACGTTCACATACGTTTCTATATTTGTGACATCACAAACTTAAACTGGGAAGAATTTTGTCAAGGAAAATCCATTTTCAGAAATTTAAACCATTATTGCACAAGGGCAATTCTGTAAGTTTGGACGTACATCTCAGACAGTTTAATGAGCTTCTGTTGGTAGTGTGAATGTGATAATTACTAATCAGTGACATCTAATGAAGAGAAAACAATTACAGGCCAAACAAATGTACTACCACCTTTACTACTTGTAAAATCCTGTCGTCGGACTCACAAAAAGAGCTGGAATTTATGGAATTGCCCACAAGGAAAAATGTATAGTTTGCATTATATAACCGACATACAGTATCCTTGTCATTTGATTGGTGGAACTCACATCACGTGACATTCGTTATTGCTCCCATTCACGCTGGGGCTCTAAAAAGTCCCATTCGCCCATGGGGAATGGGAAATACTTTGCAACAGTTAGGATCAGTCTTGTTCCATGACGCAGTATTTGTGTGCAAATGCATGCTGTTGTGCGCGTTCAGCGTTGCGCGTTGCGCGTATTGTTCCAAACAGCCAGCACTACAGAGTTGGGTTCAAACATTTTCGTGGAGGGGTAGTTTGGAAGAGACAAATACATGTTCCTCATATTTTGTATTGAAATAAAAGTTCAAATATTTCAAATGACAAAGATCTATATGTCAGCTATATAAAACAAATATTGAGTGGCTTTAAAGTGTGAAATGGGAGGAATATTATTGCTCAGTAAAATTTTACCTTGCGATAATATTCCTCCCATTTCACTATGAGCCACTCAATATTTGAATTGGGCAATTCCACACCAAAGTGGACATGACACCAAAAAATTCAAATACATGTGACTTAAACAAATTTGGCATCAAATGAAAGCTGAAAGTCTATATTTTCAAGATTTGAAGTCGGAATTTTATTTTTTATACACTTCGGTACCAAAAAATAGTAGTCCTGTGTTCGTGAATGATGTGTTTTTGGTTGTTTTCGTTTTTTTTTTGTTATCATTAATTAGCAGAATTCTATCTTTATCTCAATAGTTTCTTGGGTATAATTATTTATGCCAGGTCTGCATATTGTTGATTTCACATTCAGTTACACATTTCAGCAATTTGTTTCACTTGTATAATTAGTGTAAATTCACATTTTGTTCATGCTATAATTGAGTAAACCTTTTGTCCTTCCGTTACCGTCCTTCCATTACCAAATTATAATCTGCTTAAAACGTTGTAATTATATTACCGAAACACCTAAAGTCAAATGAAAGGCGGTATAGTATAGATAAAGCTTCAGGGATTCCATTTCCTACCTTTAAAATAAAATTGCCCCATAAAATTCACAGAGTTTATGCAAAACGCGAGTAAGTTGGAAAACCCTTGTCCATTTTACCGTCCTTCCGTTACCGACCTCATTAATATTCATAATTCATAAACGGGAGGCATTCATGCCCCCCCAAAAGTGTGGAAAATGAAAGTAGCATTATAGCAATACAATTGTGACATTTGTTTGCTGTAACTATTAACAGTGTCTGTGATACACACATTTGAAATTTTGTATAATGAGTGAAAACGTCCTTCCGTTACCGTGGAATTGCCCTAATATTAACTATTTGTTACAAAGAGTCTTTGTTTGATAGAGCACATCGCATATATTTTTCATTGTCCAACATGTTGGATATTTACAGAGGTGTGAAATCTCAGCTCTAAAGCTGATATCAGCTTTTTTGCTTTTTTTCCCCTCACTTGCTGTGTACAAAAGTATAGGAGATTTCCAAAGTCCAGCTTTTTAAAACCTTTGTCAGCTGTTTTCAGCTTTTTTTTATCAGTGGTCACTTACACCCCTGTATTTAATGTATTTTTCTTTTGCATTTTCAAATACATGTACCTGTTATTTTGACATTTGAACACCATTGCTACCATATGCTGGTGCTTATTTACATTTACTTGTTAAAGGTTTGAGCCATTTTGATGGAAATAAGTTGCATTTTTGACACACATAATTGTGCAAACGGTGAGTACCTTGGAGCGCCTTTGCACAGGGACTCCTACCAAACTCTTAGTTTGCCTCATAGGAGTGTAAACAGTTGAGCTTTACGAAATATCCAAGAGAGATCTTTTGACAAATGGACCAAAAATACACTTAGGGATTCTGAAAGAGCCCAAAAGTGTTGTCATAATGTAAATACTCACTTTATGTTAAACTTGAATTTGAGTTAATGAAAAATTGACATTTGACCTTTGCACTTTGCCCTCAGGAGCTGCACGAGTATCTGCTCAAGCAAGTGACCTCCCTGAGTGACCAACCCAAGATCTGCCTACAGCGTGAGAAGAAACGACCGCGTCCTCTGCAGATGTTTGACCCCAAGATCGAGGAAGAGTAAGTACATTATCCTTGAATCATGTTCTAGAACTTTTCCAGTAGTGTTTGGACGGCTAAACTGATACCCCAAACCCATCCTTAGACGGTTGATACCCAAGTCTGTTTCATGGTTGATACACTTAAACTGTCTTTGGAGATTCTGGCACAACCCTAATGAAAGGGAACACAACGTTTATTGATCCGTTAACTGACTATAAACCAAAATAGGCAAAACTCTTTTGCTATAAGGAATGTTAAATGAACTATTCCAATTGCAGACCCTCCATATTGATCAGATTGCAGTTGAAAGTATTTCCTCTGTTGAGGGGTAGTGGCCTTTGAATCAGTTTCCTTGCATTTCTTGACATCTAACCTGACCAAAGCACACCATTCACAATTGTTTGGTTACAGTTGTCCTCTGAATACATTTGTTGATAAGTTGGACAAAAAGCTTTCTGTTTTTATTTGGCCGTCTTGGGTGTGATGTGCACTGCATACACTGGGAAACACTCATTTTTGGGTTTAATGTCTTTAAACTCTGGCTAGGATGCAACCTCAATCCTTCAAAATCCCCCAATTGCCACCAAGAAAAAAATGGTTTCAGCTTCAATCCTCCAAAATCATCCGTTATTTTCTTGAAGTTAGTCTGTGAAGGGTGACCACTGCCTCTATCCTCCAAAATCCTCTGCCAATAAATGCTATAGTTTGAGGCAGTGTGAATGGTACTCAGAAGCAGTGTGGATGAAATACAAGAAAAACACAGGGTTGATTTATGCATGGCTGAGCATAACCAATGCAGGATATGGCCTACTGGCTTGACATAATGCATCCTCCACAAAAAAAGCGATACATCTTTGCCATTCATCCTCAATCCTCTAAAATCGTCCAAAACCGGCAGGAGGATTTTGGAGGATTGAGGAGGGTTAGGGTTAATATGTAACTATCACAGGAACAGATGCCTGCTTCCAAAATTACCTGTAAAAAACATGCTCCTATTTCTCAATTGATTCGTCTTCAAACAGTCAGACGCATAGGTTGCACTGGAGCATGTTATGTTAATGAGAGTATACTTATGAGTGCACAAATGCCAAGGGTACAACCCATATTGGTTAGTACGTGTGGGTATACTCATGCACCCAATGACTTGTGCTTTAAATGACATGATTAGTTCTGCTAATGTATTCATGTACATGATGTATCTCCACAAGAAAACAATAACTTCGTTAACAATGGGCCTTATTCACGAGTTGGCCATTTTTGTCGAGTTCCCTAAATGTTTTTCATTAATTGTTAACTGTTGAATGGGATGGTACCAGACTATTTATGCAGGCACAATGCAGCCTTATTTTACTTGATATTTTTTTTAAAACATGGTTTTAAACATTAGGGAATGTTTAATTACAAATTCAAAATTAGTTATTGAGGCAGACTGGAATTGATTATACATCTAAATTAAGTTGCTTTCATTTCTCTTCGCAAGTTTAAAAAAATAAGATTTTACCTAACTTTCAATTCAATATGGCCGACTGGTGAATAAGGCCCATGAGTGTAAGCTGTTATTGTGGCCAGGTTGTAAACGCCAAATGCTATCACTAACTGTGTGAGTGATCTGTCTTCTTCCTGCAGTTATTACGCGTGCAAAAATAAATCTCCAGAGTAATAAGTGACGTGTCAACGCAGCCCGACATGTAATACGCCATTAGCTTGTGCAGCTCTTTTTGAAGCACTTATCGTAATGACATCCAAGACTTCAAGTGGAGTATAATGACTGGCGTTAAAGTATTGTGTTGCAGTTTTCAATTCATTAGCATGTGAATGGTTTTTCAGCTCTAGATGATGTGAGCACTGTGCATATTGAAACAGTCAGAAAGTACATTGTGTGTGACTAGATCTGCCAACATGATCCCCAGGGACTATACAGGGTGGTCCAAGAAAACCGGACCGCATGCTTCCACTACCTTGAGACTCAAACCACTTATACTAATTGATGAAGAATCCTTTTAGAAAAAAATGCAACAAAGATCGCCCGATTCAGTCCAGTAGTTTTTGTTCTAGAGCCAATGAAAGAAGGCCATTTCCATGCGTCTAAAGACACATTTTGGAAATTTCCATTAGTAGTTCATGTTTAATTCGGGGCGCGCAGTTGCTATAATTCGTCGGTTCAGTGCGCGACATCACGTAGTTGCAATTTGCTGAACATTCTCTGTTGTGTATTTGACACAACAAGTAAATGGTACTGAAAGGTTTGAGAATGAGTTTGGCGTCATTCCATTAATTTTAGGTCAATTTTTGTTTGTTTCTCTGTTACATCTTATATGAGATTTTGTAATTTCAGGACACTTTCTTAAATGCCTTCTATCTCCAAGAGTGATTATGTAAAACGAATATAAAACAAATATAAATTAGTTTGAAGTCAGTTTTAATGATATGGCAAATTACACAGGTGTAACAGGGACACACACAAAAAAGTAACACGTTTGGACCCACAGTTTTGGAATGACCCTTTGAATTCTTTTTAAAAATTTTTCTCCACTGTACATGTAGTTATGATCCAATCCGCAAGAAGAAAAAGGATGTCGGCAGTGCAAAGAATGAGAAACAGAGATTGTTACATAACTACAAGAGGGAGATGAAAGGAGCTATACGGGAGATCAGGAAAGATGCACAGTTTCTGGCACGGGAGAAACTAAATGAACAAATAGAAAGGTAAACGTACTTTATACATCCTCTCACTGCACAGCTAGAAGAGAGCAACACAGGCAAAAGCATGATGGGTTATTGTCATGTATACATCAATGCAGACACAAAATGACTGCAAACTCACATACATTGTATACCCCCAGTAATGACAACCATGATCAGCACATCTTTGCTGGAGGATTTGTCTTTTACAATAAACAGTGGCATTTTGGCAACTGTGGCACCGACTTTGGCTGCCATTAAACTGTGATAATTATAGGGCTGTGCCTTTTGAATAATTTAGCATTTAATTATTCAAATTTGGACTGGACGACTATTCGAATATTCAATTTTGAAATGCAGTGATCAAGTTCAACATGTGCCAGCCAAAATTGGCCTCTGATCGGCATGTGCATGCACCTGCACTTGTTGGGAAATGACAAAGAGCTTAAAATAATATTAAAAAGCGGGTAGTGGTGACTGATATTTGACTGACTTTAAAGAAACAATCTGAGCGAAAGTTTCTCATGTAAACTCTAAAATCGTGCGCTATAGTGGCTTTCGAGACAAGTGTGGCATTTGCATACAAAACCACAGAACTCATACGTTTTTCATCAGCTCCTTAAGACCGCTCACGTTTTTCAAATATTTGAAATAAAACAAAATACTATTCAGATATTCCGTTGATGATTGAATATGCAAAGATTTTCATAAGTTGTGAAGTGGGTGATGAGAAAATAAGAACAGTGAGAAATTTCACCAAGTCAGCATAACCTCCAAATGTCTGATTTGTGTAAGGTCCACAGTATTGGTGAATGCCACTCAAAAGGGGCCATTAGGAACATCCAATATTTCAATACGAGGCCAAAATTTTGACTAATTCTATTTGGTTTGGATTTATTCAGGTGATGCCACTCAAAAGGGGCCATTAGGAACATCCAATATTTTAATACGAGGCCGAAATTTTGACTAATTCCATTTGGTTTGGATTTATTTTCTGTTGCACAACTCATGCATAAAATACTTGATATCCAACACAGTACATGTGCATGTATGTTCATCAGTCCATGCTCTCTGACAATGTGACCTGTATTTGTGCCGGGTTCTTGTTAGATGACCGCGTTACCTTTCATTTCTGGAAATAGAGCTAATTTCAGAAACTTGCTTTCCATCCCAAGTATCATGCAATGTAATACTGCTTTATTTTCTGGCTTTGAGCTGATTGCTGGTTTGTTCAGCACCATATGCATTTTGACTCTGGGAGTTTAGAGTCTAGACATTGTATTCCATGATGCCCTACATTTATCTCCAGTGCTAGTAAATTGATGTCTTTTGTCCAACCAACATGGGTTTGACTAGTTAGATTAGCATTGTAGCGTGTTTTTTTGTTATTTTTTTGTTATAAACAACCGGCCATTTTTAATCTGGCTGTCCTGTAGAGCTCCAAGGACACTCAAAATGAGTAATAGTCCTGCAACAATAGCCAGTCTTCCAGTTACTGCAGAAGATTAAAACTCAATACCATTTTTCCTATTGTCAGTTGTCTGTACGGCAAAAAATAGGTTAAGACTATTAGATTGTCACCCTATTTGCTGTTTGATATAAGATTAAAGATTTAAGATTAGTTCCCAGGATTTTGATTTCCAATTGCCAATATGCTAGTCTGGCAAATTTCACATTCTGATTTTTAAGCTGACCGTTTTCTTCCCTCTGTGGTTTTCATTTTGGTTCCATGCAGGGATTTAGAAAGAAAAGAGAAAGTCAAGAGAATCCATCAACTACTAGCGGGTCAGGAAGGGGACTACCAAGCCACCAAGCGAGGCCGCATCAACCTCAAATAAAGCAGTTTTTATGTATTCAAAAGGCAGTCTTTGTAACCTGTGGTAGCAAGTCAAATATGGCCAAAATTCGAAGATTTTAATTTGAACTTCTTCATATAACAAGATTGCAAAGTCAACGTTTTCATCTTGTAAATGTTTGCAGTCAATATGGCTATTTGATATTGGGTATTGCCTTCCATCAGCTTAATTGAGGGGCAACAACCAACATTAAAATTTTTGAGATTCCATCGTCATTTATGGCTCTTCAGTAATGTTTGAAATGGTTTGCCTTTACATGGTGTTTGAAAAGCTGCTTTCTATGAAACAAGCTCATGGAAGTTTGACAAATAAAGTAGCAAAAAGGTCAATCAAAATTTAAAAACAAAGAGTGGAAACAAAACAATGTACGTGTACTAAAATACAGAATGTCCCTTTTTGAATATATATTGACCTCTGCAGCATGGATCACCACTTGATTTGCCATAACTGTTAATTGTTGCAGATCTGTTATCACAGAAAAAGCCCTGTTTAGGCTTTTTTCTGTGTGATGTCCTGTAATGCCATTTTGCTGAGTAGTGGGTCTTGAACATACTTCAGCTTTCAAGGTATTGAGCATTTTGTAAAGCAGTGTGTTGGTAGGAAGAATGCACCACTTTCATTGACTCCATTACTATCAAGTTTCCTTGTTCTCCCTGATAATAATTTAATGGAGTGGCCACTTCTGGTATTAAAATTGGCTTGCCCAAGGACATCTCCTTTCCGTTCACTCACTCAAAGGCAGTGTTGTAGTCACCATCAATAGTCCATCACAAGTCCTTCAGTCTCGTCAAATCTGTGATGCAACCATGGTGAAAAAACACACTCGGGCCAGAAAGTAACGTCTATGGCGATTTTAAAGGGAAAATACATGTGCAACATTTGCAAACACCAACAATCAAACTACCATTATGGCGAAATGAGTCATTGGACTGTTAGTGAATGACATTCTAAATCATCCTTTAAAATCGTGGCACTTGGTGTGCTGACATTTTCAAGAAAGCGTTTTCAAGGAAACTAATTCCAACACTGGTCAGCCGACCAGCATGGGAAAAAACTGGCTTTTTTTCAAATACTGCTCCCAATTTATCATATTTAGTTAGTCTGCATTTTCTTTGCAATCAATTATGCACCTCTGAAAGGGTACAAGCCAGCCACACTGATTCCCTGACCTTACAATTTCCTTGCGTCTATAAATTGTTCTGTTTCCTCTAAAGTGCGGTCAGGGAACAAGACTACAAGAACCTGATTGTTTTTCTTGGCTTTTTCCAGCATCTACAAACCCAACACGTAAAACAATATTTGCTAAAGAATACTAACCACCAAATCCATCCATTTCTGAAAATTACAGCAAAAGTAAATGTTGTTTAATCCCTTTAAGGGTTTTTTTCAAGAGAAAAAACCCAAATCCTGGACAAATTGAGAGAAAATGACCTGAATGTTTGTACCCATGTTCATTTTCGGGACCGCTTTCGCTGTTGGCCACTAGGCCCATTCATACGCATACGTGCATTATAATGAATTTATTAGTAAAAAGTCAGTAACTGGAATCAACAAACATTCATATTGGGGACGAGGATGCACGAACCGTCCCCGCATGTTAGTGCCATTGCAAGTCCCTGGGATGTAGTGGTATGCAGTATCTGTCCATGCCAGTGCATGGCAGGCGAACTAAACCCAGCCAATACCGATTTGATTTCAAGTCTACTCAAGAAATGGATATTTGCATTGAATGAATTAGTTCACATAATATGTTGCATTGATAATTTGGCGTATTTACTTTCATCGAAGTACGTTATTGTAAACTTGTTGTTTCATTGGCAATTATCCCTTCATATTACGAGGGTATATTTCGGTCACACTTTCTCCAGGTACTGTGGTACCATGGGCGTCGAACAGGGTTGGGGGACTATTGAAAGGCATATTCTGACCTGTTCTCACTCTAACAATTTTGGGTTTTATTCTGTGACTCTCAAAATCTATGAAATGCTGCCATTCTGGCTTTTTGGGCAGAAATAAAGTTTGTAATTCTATAAAATGCTGTGTGTAAATTCATCTTTATACATGTACATGAATTAAGCAGTGAGAGGTTCTCATTTTCCTCGTCGTGTTGAACCTTAGCTCGGTGTCCTCTGACCATTAAAAGCTTCCACTGATGCCACTCGATCCAGTGATGGACCCAGCACTAGGTCAAGCACCAAGGACCTGTCAAGCTTGTAAAGATCAATGAGCCTTTTTGAGTGGACACAATATGAGGGGTATTCGCAGCGTGTAACACCTGTATTTACCCAAATTTATCCACTTCAAATAGCGCGCTGTTAATGTATTCGCCGTAACTCAAAAAGGCGCATTTAGTCAGGAGTGATGCACCGGTCCAAAAAAAACGTAATACAAAAACAACCAATGAAGAAAAACAACAACCAAAGAACTCATTAACTCAATTGAATTGGTGTTTTATTAACATGATTTTGTGCGCTACAATAACTGAAATTGGCCTCGAATATAATACACACGCACAAGTGCGAAGTGTAGAAAGCTATACATGTATATATTTCTTTAAGAACACACAAGATTTAAAAGGTATGTTAATGATATATATAGTACCCAAACAATATTAGCCGACTACGACGTAAGCTGAAACACATGATAAATGGCCTGATGATTGTGGAAAGACATGTCGACCAAGGATTGCAGGCTTTGATGAATGTATATTTCTCCCATAACTTACTCCCCAAAATTGAACACAAGCTAAGGGAAAGATGAGTCAGCCTTCTTTTGATGTATTGCACTAATTGAGATTATTTCTGATAACGTAGGTTTCCTATTTATGGAATATTACAGTGCATAATCACAACACAGTCCGGAGCACACTCTAAATCGCACTGAGATATTAGTTCCTCATACCCTTTGAATATCACATACTAAATTGTCTACTCACAAAGTGATTTCCGTTTTCAAGGAAGCCTTTCCGTTTCCAAGGAAACCTGTGGAGAATTTTTATTTTAAATGTTCGATATATTTCGGCCTATTTGTCCTACATGCATCACCGGGAGATGTGCGACTCAACGGGCCGAAACATTATTCTGATCACGGAGAAACGGTTAGCATTAATGGGCATTTAAGCGCAATATTGCGTGTGTATACAGTCGAATCTTGTTAGTACAAACTCTGTTAATACAAAATTCTGGTTATAACAAACATAAAGCCTTAGTCCCGACTGTGCATTTATGTGCACAATGAATGGGACTGATGTCCTCTTAATACAAAATTCTGATATAACAAACAATTTTGCTAGGTCCGAATGAGTTTGTATTAACGAGACTTGACTGTAAATGCATTACGAGATGCCAATAACATTTGATCTTTGCCGTGCTTGTTTATACTCCAGAATATTCATGAACACGTTTGGCTGTTGCCGGGGGGCTGAGCTAATTTAACGCCAATCCAGCCAGACGCAGTAACGTTTTCAGGATTTTGGTTAGTCTGAGTATTACCCGTTGTCCACGGACCCTCGCCGTACGGTAGTGTTTCATAGACATTTTGGTTGGGGGAAGGTAAAAAGGCTTACTTCTGGGAAAAAAGTGGCCACAATTACTTTTCTTTCTCGTAAAATTGGTAAAAAGCGGGAGGGGCGGGAAACGAAGCAGTTATGAGGCGTTTGCACTTTTATTCCCCCCCAAAAAAAGGGGGGGGGGGAGAATGTCGCCGCCCCCACTGGTTAGACGCACTTCAACGGGAAAAGTTTTTTTTCGGCTGAAAATCGAAGGGGTCGAATTTGACTCATCCAGCAGCAAATAAACATGACACATGTTTCTGAACGCGGCGGGAGGGGCAGATTGAACGTCTATATATAGCAGGGAATTCAAACGGGCGGGGACAAATTCCCATTTTCTGTTGAAAAGAACGGGGGAGGGGTGTGTGTTAAGGTTCACCTTGTTTCCCACTTCCGTTTGGAATTCTTTGGCCCCAAGCCTTTTGGCAATAACTTGTGGGTTTCATTACAGGCAAACGAGACGTAACTGTGCCACTTGAATTGAGATAGTGTAGGTTTCCCCGGCTATTTTAAAACGTTTATCATACGAATTCCAATGTTTAATTTCGTCTTTTGTTAGACAATTTCAAATTCACTTCAAGCAAATGTAAACAGTGAGCGCACGTTTTCGTACCGGAGTATTCGATTTCGTTTCGTCTATGCCAAACCTTGTTATTCAGAAGTAATTCGAAATTTGTTAAGTAATTATTCCACAACTAAACAAAGTCTCATGCAAAAGAGAATAACTTTGGTATTGCTAAAAAATTTGCACTTTTGAAAATTATTCCATTTTTCAGGGTGATACAGGGTGAAACAGGGTGATACATCAGGGTGAAAAAGAGAAGAACAACATTAAAAATACTTGACACATCATTAATACTGTGTTGAAAAATAATCCAGCATCTAAAGCCCCTAGTATTAATGTCAACAACCAGTGTATTAATGATCCCCTTTTAATTGCAGAGCATTATAACGATTATTTTGTAAACATTGGTCCTAAACTTGCAAATCAAATCCCTAACTGTGATTCGAATTACAATGACTATCTTCATAATTCCAATCCCTATTCTATTTTTTTTTGAACCAGTAACTGAACATGAAATGTACACTATTGTTTCTAATTTATCTAACAAGAAAAGCTCTGGCCATGACTCGATTAACAGTACTGTTATTAAAGCTATTTTCCCTGCCATTTCTAAGCCCTTGTTTTTTTAATTATGAACCAATCATTAAGTTCTGGTATAGTTCCTGATTCCATGAAAATTGCCAAAGTTATTCCCGTTTTCAAGAAAGGTGATTCTAGTTTAGTTAATAATTGTAGACCCATTTCTATCCTAACTTCCTTTTCAAAAATTCTTGAACGTATAATTTATATTCGTACATCTCAGTTTTTGTTGAAACACAATGTTTTATCTGATTCTCAATATGGGTTTAGGGAGAACCACTCAACCACTCATGCTATCTTACAATTGTTAGATACAATTATCGCTGGTCAGGAACAGTCTTCACATACGTTGGGAATCTTTCTGGACCTCTCCAAGGCATTCGACACAATCAATCATGACATTCTTTTGGCTAAGCTTTCTTTTTATGGAATTAGAGGAATTGCCTTGGAGTGGTTCAGGAATTACCTCACCGTAAAGAATTTGTTTATTGTAATGACAATCAGTCTTCTACTAAAGATCTACTATGTGGAGTTCCACAAGGATCTCTATTAGGACCCTTGCTTTTTTCTATTTACATTAATGATTTTGATAAATCCTCTAGGATCCTGTCATTTATTTTATTCGCAGATGATTCCAACTTATTTTATACTCATAGTAATCTGACCACACTTGTTAACACGGTTAATCTAGAGCTCATTTCTGTTTCTAAATGGATCAAAGCCAACAAATTATCTCTCAACATTGATAAGACTTGTTTTATGTCATTTAGTAACACAGTTAATTCAATTCCTTCTGACATATTATTTGATAATTTAACAATCAAACAAACCAATTGTATCAAATTTCTTGGTCTATTTATTGATGACAAATTATCTTGGAATTATCATGTAAATCATATATGTAAATTAATTTCAAGAAATGTAGGTGTTATTAGCAAATTGAAATATTTTTTTCCTTCCCAAATTCTTCATAATAATTATCTACAACGCTTTAATTTTGCCGTATATCTCCTATAGTATTCTTGCTTGGGGCAACACAAGTAGTTGTCTTTTAAACAGAATTCTTATTCTACAGAAAAAAGCCTTGCGAATTATAGACCGTGTAGACTTCAGGGCTCATTCTGATCCTTTATTCTTTAATCACAATACCCTTAAAGTCACTGACATTTATTTTCTCCAGCTTGGAATGTTTATGCATCAGCTCGTTGCCCACGATTTACCTAATTCTTTTGAACGAATGTTTAAGACTAATACCGTTATTCATCGTCATCATACCAGACAGTCCAGGGATTTCCATATCCCACACATGCGTACTGCTAAAGCTAAAAAGTTCATTCATTATCAGGGCCCCAAATTCTGGAACTCATTAAATCAAACTCTTAGAATTGTCAGCAGCAGGCCTTTATTTAAGAAAAAGATAAAGTCTCTGCTTATGGAAGGTTACAATAATGCTTAATTTTAGTTTTACTTAGTATTTGCTGTGAACATATTCTTCTAATGATTTCCTATGTAGGTTCTGATTGTACTTGATTTGTTTTGTCTTGTCCTGTTTGTGTTAGTCCCTTGTCTCTGTACGTGCAACTTAAAGTGTATTTCATTGTGTACATGTAGTTAAGTTAAAGGAACTAATGTAATTAATATATATTTTTTCTACACATAATGGACTTCTCCACTTGACAAGCTTGCTTTTTGGAGAAGCCCACCGCTTAATCTTTAATATTTTATCTAAATTATTGTCTAAACCTTTTCCCTTTAAAATGATTAAGTGGAAATAAATATGAACGAATATGAATGAATGAAAGTGAAAAAGTTCAGAAGGTGACATTGTACAAAACTGTTGGTAGTGCGCAATTGTGTTTACAGACATATATGATAACCCATGCACCGGTGGACGTACATCACTTTAATTAAAACTGTGATATCATTCGTAACATTTATTAACTCTTCAAATTTAGAATATGAAAACATGTGCATGTTGGTGTAAATGACAAAAACGAACAAGTCATAATACAGAACTATTTAAGTGCCCCAGGTGGGGGATGGGTTGAATCTTGCCCTTCAGATCTCGGCTGTGCGAAGACAGATTTTTGTTTTGATATAAAAACTCTTTACGGTTACAGTACATTTTGCAATATAAAAGGGTTGTTTTGGTCAGTGTGTCATTTATAATCCCCGCCAAGGTCCGTGCACGAACACTTTGCATTACTTGTCCACGGTAAGTGGAAACGCTAAACATTTTTGCCAGCCTGCGTCAAAATACTGATTTTTCGCAAGAATGGTATACATGTTCGATTTTCAACTAAAAATTTGTCAGAATGTCCGAAAGACACTGGGAAAATAATCGATGCGAAAAAAACAGAGACAAAAATGCGTTAACGTGATGTCAGAGAAAATAATGTGCCAAGGTGGACACCGTCTCCGGCCCTTTTTTTTTTAATAATTAAAGACAGGAATACCGGTGTTGTATATAGGTTTCCCCGGCTATTTTAAAACATTTTTCATTCAGATTCACCAACTCTTACATTCAATGTCGCCCGAAAAAAATTCACATGCTTTTAACAAACCAATTTAGTCATTTACCATTCAATTTCAAATTTTGGTCATCCTCTTTAGTCACCGGGTCGAGAATATTCGTTATTACACATCAAATCCGTCTAAGCTGTTGCCGAATGGCAGCATTCAGAGATCAAATTCGTCTTATATAAATCAATTAGACGAATTTGATTTCTGAATAACACGATTTGGCGTAGACGAGACGAAATCAAATACACCGGTTCGAAATGTGTCCTCATTGTTTGAATTTGTTTGGACAAAATTTTAATTTGTCTAACAAAAGACGAAATTAAACATTGAAAGTGCACTAAATCGATGTTGCTGTACGAAATTGAATGTAAGAATCGGTGAATTCGAACGAAAATGGTTTTAATATAGCCGGGAAAATCTATATTACTTTTTTTCTTGACAGATAATGTGAAAATGGGAATATGATTTACAATTAGAGTGAAATACTTACACAGAAAAACGGTGATCAAAACATGTTCTTCACATTTAAATACATTGAATACATTTAAATTATGTTCTTCACAATTTAAACAAAAGTGGGCATTAATGCCATTAATGTGGCTTGTTTTTCATGGACAAATTAAATCTATAAGCTACCGCAGAAGTAAAGTGTTCAATATAGTCAAGTCACCAAAATTAGACATAGCATTGTTACGGTTATGTTTTAAGAGTGATTGAAGGGAAAACCGATTTAGTTTCGTAAAGAATCGAGTTTTGCAAACGAACCCTTACTTGGCCTACGTGCAATTAAGATGATTTCTAAAGACCGGTGAATCTATTACTTCGACAAGTAAAAAAGTACATTGTCACAATTTCGGCAGACTCTTGCAAAAGTACACTAGGTTTGGTAGGCTTGGGAGGCCAGGCGTTATGTGATAAGATTTACCTGTGATTAATTTGTATATTTTTTTATTTGAACATCTTCTTAGATCGTGCGTACGCAGCTGCGTACATTGAAATCATTGACGAGTCTCCATGCAAGCGTTCGTTCCAAAAAAGAGAAGAAGCTAACTTACGATACCGTTGCTGGCTGTTCGGCACCAGTAGACATGGTTGATGCCGGCTTGATCCTTGAGTCTTGGACGGAGCTGCTCCAGTCCATAACACGAACATCTTTGACGAAGCGAGCGGCGTAGAGCTTGGGCAGGTAGACACAGACCAGCGTCAGGTAGGCGTTGAGCAGCAGTGCCATGCAGAGAGTAGCCACCTTCTGCAGCACAGCCACGGCCGTAGTGTAGACAGGCACGGCGGCCAGGCACAGCACCAGGGTGGAATAGACGCTGACTGCGATGAACTTGGACTCGTTGTAGTTGCTGGGTACCTTACGTGTCTTGAAGGCGTAGTAGCAGCAGACCAGGATCAGTAGCATGTTGTACACGCACGAGGCGATGAAGCCATTGCTGAACTGGCAGTACACCTCGACGTACTTCTCTTGGGGTCTCGGGATCAGATACTCTGGTCTGGACGGGCTGGCAATGACCGATATTATGACGATGATAATCTGAAACGATTGAAGACCAGAATTAGAAATCATCAGTGCATTACAATAGATCTTATATGAGTAAGAGGGCAGTGGTTTTGTATCGCTGTGGTTGGCATGTATAAAAAGCTACATAGCTACCCTCCTTTTTGGGCAGTAGTATTGAACGGAAACACAGCATTACGTCATTTGAGTGGCCGGGGCATTGTGTGAGTAAAGATTTTGTAAAAACACCATAACCTATGTTTTTTTCCCTCGAAACTTTGTGAGTTGTGTGTCGTTCTAAGAAGGATCGGTTTATTAACTCGGCATAGGACGGTGTGCTCTGTTCGTCTTCAAATAAATCGTATTTTGCTTTTGTTGCTCTTCTCCTGAAGACGAACAGAACACTCTGTTCAACACGTCCAGCTTACATCAGGTTATAACGTCCATATTATACCTGCACGGAGATGAGCACAGCTGACAGAATCAGCTGGTCCTTGGGTCGCACGAGCCTCGGAGGTTTGGTAGACCTTTTGCTGGCGTTGAAGATCCTGAAGATACGGTTAACCTTGAGAAGAGTCGGCGCGTAGGTCAGCGTGACACACAGAGAGATGATTGCCTCAGAGATGGCGCAGGAAGCGGCAGTGGGACGGGGCAGAAAGGCAAATAGGATGAAGAAAGCAAGCATGGTGCCCAGGATGGAGATGAAACTCAGCTCCCTGCTGGTTGCTTTGATCAGGGCGTGGTTGCGGTAGTAGGTCATCCCGGCAAAGCTTAGAGATGAAAAACAGATACCGACCAGACTCAGAGCCAGGATGACCAGAACGGAGGCTTCGTCCACTACGAACGTTGAAGCCTCGATTTCTTGGCATTCAGTGAAAGTGTCCTCGTCTGGCCAGAACCTCCCTGCGCAGGGAACGCACACGCCGTCTCTCACGATTGCGTTACTGGCACACTTTTGACAGCCTTTGCAGCATTTCTTCTCCAGTGGTACCACAATGTATCCCGGGCGACAGTCCTCGATGCACAGAGAAAATGTTGGCTTCCCCACTCCGTCTGGCCACCGGATGTCCCATTCGTTGATGGAGAATTCATGGTCGGTTCCACGCGAGTCCCAGCTTCCGACCTGGTAGTACTCCCCGTTGCGGAAACTATCCACGTTGTACGTGCCTTCCGGGTCTCCATTCTCGTCAAACCTGAAGAGGCCGTCTATCCCTTGGAAGGTCACATTCAGAAGGAAGGGCAGAAACTCTCGTCCGCTGATCCCGTTTCGAAAGAGCTCACAGTCCGGACTTGCAAAGGAAACTCCGCAGCGTGCTCTCAGCATGTCCTCCAGAGCATGTGCGAATGCATACACAGCGTGATAGGCTGGACTGGAGCGGTTACTCGTAGGAATGTAGCAGTTACTGAAATCAGAACAACCAAGCTCCCTTCTCCACAGTTCCTTGTACTCAGCAAACCATGGGTTCTCCATACTAGATGCCACCAAGTCATTGAAGTACCTGTCGAACCCCGGGACCTGACGGAAATTCAAAGTGAAGAACAGGTTCCCCAGACTCATGTCCTGCAAGCCATGTTCTTCAAAATAAGCGAATGCATCACTGCCGACTAGCGTGAGTTTCTCGGTCGGTTTAATCTTATGGTACTCCTGCAAGATTCTGTACATTCCTTCATAGCCGCCAAACATGACATACACTTTTGCCTTGTCAAACTGCAGGATCTTCGACACTGCCTCCTGGATTTCAGTCTCTGTGGCAGTTTTTCGAACAGCTATTGAGAAAGCCACGCAGATGCCATTCTTGTCTGCAAGATTCAATAGCTCCTGCGTGCCTCTTATACCGTAGGTATCGACGGAATACATCACCCCTACATAAAACCACTTGAACCGGAGCAGTGCATCGATGATAGCACGCGCCTGGAGTTTGTCCGGCGGGGCAGTACGCAAGAAGTACGGGAACCTTCCTTTGTCGCTCAGCTCGTCACTGGTAGCGTAGCCGGAGATCATTGGTATCTCATATAGATTAGTAGCCTTTGCCGACACGATGCTGGTGGTACTCCGGCTCGTGCCGACGATTCCGATCAAACGACTTCGCGAGGCATTTCCTGTGGTGACCGCGTGGATCCCGTTCGGTACGTGCCCGCCAAGAATCGACAAAGCAGACCACAGGGCAGCATCTTCCATGTAGCAGGACTCACGGATGTCAAATCCCAGAGTAACGTTCGGGAGAATGTCATCGTTGGCATTGATCTCCTCCAGAGCATACACCATCGTCTGGACTCTCTCCAGAATAAGGCTTCTCATACCCGCTCGGCAGGTGTTATCCTGGTGCAGTGGGAATATTCCACCGATGATGAAGTCTCCTGGTCTGGTGAAGTTCACCAGGACTCCGGATGGAACCGCGCCGATGCCTCGAGTCACCAGAAATGCCCAAACGATACTAAGCGTGAGCCGCCACATCTTGCCTGCTGCTCCTGCGGGCGGAGACTGACGCAAGGTTTTACCGTTCCTTAGCCGGACTGCTATCTTTCCAATGGCGATTATTATAATGGTCTGACGCTTGGCTGTCACGCACATAGAGTGTTGCACAAGGCCTTGTTCAGAAGTAGGAGAAAGCTTTTCCACCGTCGGCCGGTAGAGAGTGACTCTTATAGACCTAATTGCCGTTCCTCTGCGGTCTTTCCGTTGATCGCTGGCGCTTTTATAAAAGAGGGAGACTCGCGGAAAATCACTCACATGTGCGCTTTGATAACGACACGGTGATGCACGTAACTTTGTCCGTAAAACTTAACCTTCATCTTTGAATCTCATTTTTATCTTTGTAACGTCACACATTTTGTCCCACCACAATGCAATCAATCCCCTGTATGGAGGAGTATTAAACGCGATTTTATTGGAAACTGCGCTACAACACTGAGGCACAAACAATTTGCTTTTGGGGAAAATTGACTTGTCCAGAAATCAATTCATTTCAAACAATCTTGGTCGAGCTTTGGACCTCATGATATTCGAATAAACTCGGCCTCCAGTGGAAGGCTGGCCGGAGTCATTCAACGCTATTGGTATTATGAAATACAAATTAGATTACACTTGAGGTTTGATAATTATTGTACAAGTCCTTCGGGGACCGCATTAATTGACTCAAAAGTTGGTTTTCAATTACCTCGATGGCGACATCGAAGGATTAACGCGACCTTAATGGAATTATCTAGCTCGCATTTCCGCCCATTCAAATCCGATCGTGTATTCCTATTGTTATGAGTCGGGCGTGATATTGGGGCTTGAATACATGGAACTTTTTGCGCGAATTGGAGCTTGTGTGACCATGAATCAGCTTCAAGGTCGCACGAGAGAACAAAGCTATTACCGCCACTCTCTCCTGATTTGCATGACCCTGGGGTTGTAGTAAGTGCAATTTTATTTGCTTCTTTTGTTTTTTATTAAATATTGTATAGCTGTACTTTCAGCCGGCCTTCTGCATGTTAATATTCCCCTGTCAAAACTATCAATAAAAGTTGGCAAAGTTTTCAAGTGCACGGTGGAATTCCGTATCAAGATAACTTCTGTCGGACAAACACGTTTACACTGGCGAGTTTAGACATCTGGATTGAGTTTTGAATGACATATTGTTGCCTGTCCACAGAAGTTGCCAGTTCGTATATGGGAGTGATGGAATGTTTCTCCTAAGTTGTCGGTCGAGTGCAATGACAAGTTTTCATCCAGACTTTGTACTTATCGGGCAGGTTCATTGGCGGATCCAGGGGTGGGTGGATGGGGGAGGGGAGGAGGCAATGGGGGTGAAGACACCTTTTTGTCTGAAATATTCAGGAAATAAATCAAAACATTGCGTAAGTCCGTCGCAAGCCATTAGCTACACACGCCTTTTAGTTACTAGGCCTATGGGTTTCCCCTGCTATTTTAAACGTTTATCATTCGTCCATCAACGTCGATTTAGTGCACTTCCAATTTCGTCTATTGCCAGACAATTTTTCAAATTCACTTTAAGCAAATTCAAACAATGAGCACACGTTTGCGTCCCGGAGTATTCAATTTCGTCTCGTCTATGCTAAACCTTGTTATTCAGAAATCAAATTCGTCTAATCGATATTATAAAAGACGAATTCGATCTCTGAATGCTGCCATTCGGCAACAGCTTAGACAAATTTGATCTGTAATGACGAATGTTCTCGACCTAGTGACTTAAGAGTGTGACTAAACTTTGAAATTGAATGGTCAATGACTAAATTTGGTTTGGACGAAATTGAATGTTACAGTTGGTGAATTTGACTGAAAATGTTTTAAAATAGCCGGAAAAACCTATATTATAGGTTTTCCCGGCGAATTTCCAAATTTTTCTAATCAGTCTCATTATCAGCCATTCAATTTCGCGTGTGTTTTGCACATGTGGTCAAATTGGGGTTTCTTTTTTCATTTGGGGCTCATTCAATTTCATTTTTAGGCAGCCAAGATTTTGCTGTGAATGTTCGTTTTCGTTTTCGAGCAGCCTATTTCGTTTTGGTGTATTCAAGACTTAATTAGTAGCAGTCTTAAATTAAGTCTTTGCAACCTTTTGACGGTTGACGCATTCAAATTAGCGAACATCTGTGCGTTTAGAACGTATAACCATGCTTTTCGTTTCTTATTCATTTATGGGCACTCGCTTTCATCGTTTGGTCATTTAAATTAGTAAGATTTTTTAATCGATATTTTTTTCCTATTTTTCTCCGAGGTTCATTTCCCCCCCCCCCAAAAAAAATCTTGATGACTTTACAATGTTACAAATCAACTGATATGAGGGAAACAAGATGCAACGAAATAATGAATTGAAAGGGACTAAGATAATTTCCTTTTCACTGTTGATCTTTTCTACTTGTTTAAACGTTTGATCAAGGGGCTTTTTACGTTGACGATTTCTTGACGTACAAGACATCGGGACACGTATGTTTGGCAATGGTTGTACCGTCGGGAGCACTTCTCTTGCGTTATTTCTTAAATGTTTTCTTGCGTATGTCTGACCGAACACTTACCATATTCACAGGGCCCATGAAAAGTTTTCAATGCAAACCTTGAAAATACATCTTTGTGTCACATTTAACCTTATTTGCAAGTTTTATTTTCCATTTTGAGGGATGTTTTTGGTGCCTTCTCCGTTTTTATGCTAATGTTTCATATTCATTAGAAAACCTGTGACGGCATTCCGAGCATGATTAATGTTACACAGCTATTTTAGCAAAATAAGTTGCTAGAATGTAGGATATTTTGCTGTTATCAATTTCTTTTATTTGGTGATTATATGATGTGTCAATACATGGCAGTAAGCCAATGACCAACCCTTTCCCAAAATGTTTTCAATTAGCAAATTTTGGATGAATAATAAACATTGGAACTTTTAAATGTTAAAAAAGTGCTCATTTGCAATAAGATTAACCCAAAAAGTGTTGTCAAATGTGTAGTTTTCTTACATTTCACAGATTTGCGTAAAAAGAATTCCTGAGAAAAATTCATTGCACATACCCTTTAATTAAGAAAGAAAGTCAATCTACGGTTTGAAGTCATCAAATATGATTTACGCTAAGGAATACGGACACGTATGAAGTCTTAAAAGATGTTTAGCAAAATGTGAAACATGTTTGCCCATTGATGAAAACGAATGCCCGATCAATCCCTTACTAATAGTTTAGACGAAATTGAATGAACAACGCGATACTTTTAATATGAATGCATCTTTGATAGGGACGAGTGAAGCTAAAAGGCGATAGAATGCTCAGATAGGGAAATTGAATGATTCTTTTTGATTGTCGAATGCCGATCTGCATGATCTTTCAATTTCAATCTAAATCGAATGAGTCAGGCGTTAAATTGGTGAAATTGGTGAAATTGGCCGGGGGGGGGGCGGTTCGCATTATTTTTTTGGACTTTCTATGGAACAATTACTTTTTGACAGAGCTGGGGGGGGGGGTTGACCCCTCCCCCCGAATCCGCGCCTGGTTCATGTTCATTCAGATTCGTTTACAAGACTTCTTTGTCGCTTTAGAGGGGACTTTTGGTTTAATGTTCTGTGATCGAATCTATTTTGAATGAGAAAAACGTACTTTTGATTGCACATTCACGAAATTGTATTCCAGAACTCTGCGCGAAAACGTATGCTCGCGTAAATGAATGCACAGGTAACGTAATTGGCCGTCTGTTTCTCAAAACCGAATGCACGGACAATGAAAACGATTGAACTTTCGTTGAATTGAAATGGAATTAAAGACGTATATTCAGACGAAAACGAATGACCGATTTTCAGAAGTGAATGAAATGATTTCAGGAAATTGACCTGGAAAACCTATATTAGAATAGCCGGGAAAACGTATAATATAGCAGACTTGGCGGCCAAATTGGCGACCAATCTCCCATTTTCGCACGAATATGAATGCACGTTGAGATCAACATCCAATTACCAAAAACACCTATCAATTTCACATTAGAAGCATGCGATTTCACATTTTAATCATGCAGTTCCAACAATAGGGCATTCAAATTAAAATTGCACAATGTGACGAGCATCCACATTCGCCGGAGCTTCCAGCTGTGTGTGTTTGGTTATTCGAATTCACTATTAAGCAAGCATATGTGAAAAGTAAGCAAAGTAATTCGAAATAAGTCCATGTCGTTCCGTCGTTTGTTAGAATAAGATGGAGTGCTTTTGTTCCAATTTGGAAACATTGATATAAAAACCTGTCTCCCACAAGACTCTGCCGCTACTGTAATCGCCATACAAACCGTAAGATTGAAGCACTAGAAATATCAATATGCCAGCGGGAAAACCTGCCAAGAGGCGGGGCCAGAAACACAAAAATGGACCACATGAAGTAGAAATAATGAAAAGGTGAAAGAAATGAAAAGAGTCGCATCGTATACCTTCGTTGGCTTTTATTTTCAATGAGAAAAGTGCTAAATAGAATGTGCGGAAATGAAAACGAAAACAAGAATCTCATGCAAATAACCCTAAACCAAACCGACTGCTAAATTGAATGATCACTTAAACCGAATGACCAAACTTCGATTTAGGATGTGTTAAACATGAAAATGTCAGGAAACGCCTGAAATCTAATATGGACCAAGGGAATGACAGCAGGGCGCTACTTCGCTTCAAATTGGCCACTATCAAGTTGAATTCCAATGCTTTTTTTGCAAAATTGGCCGGGAAAACCTATAAATATATAGAGAAAAATATACAAACATGGCAAGCTGAGAATATTTGGGTTTGACTTTTATCGGGTTTGACAATATCGATGTATTTTAACCCTTAATGAATGAACCCGGAAAAAAACCCATGTAAGTAACAATACTTTTTCAAATTCAATTTTGCCTTTGGAGCCCCTTTAATTTTTGCAGCTCAATATGTGGTCAACCGCGATTCAGAGGACCTTATTCGTCTGATTCGCGGTCGACTTAAATCACAGCAAACACTTTTTGCCTCGTACCCTCCCTTGTCCTTCTAAAATACGTTTAAAAACCCAATAATTGCAGTGAAAGAGGGAACAAACTCAATTTCCAGCCCCTTTCCTATATTCCCCAAATAGCAAAGAGGGGTAAAAAAATTCAAGGGCTTGTCTTTTAAAAGGGCTAAATTAAATTCGCCCACGGCAAAGTATTGGTCGTCTCTAATGGACATTTTTGTCAAAGGAACTGGCGCGCAAGTTTCAAGGCACCCAATCCCCAGGGTACACATTTTCAAGAAAGAGATTTCGCAGTAATTCCAAAATGTTTTAAAATAAGTAAATATTTATGCGATTTTTTTTGGTATATTTGGAGAAAAATGTGATCATATTCATCTTGCCGCCCCTAGAAAAAGGGGGGAAAGGAAGGGAAAAAAAGAAAAATAAAGGAAAAATAAGTGCGAAGCCTACTTTTGCTGTTACTTTGGGGGGGGGGGGGGGTTAGGGCAAAATGTTCCCCTTCTCACGCTCTAAAAAAAGGGATAAATTGAGAATATTATGCCTTAATATAATAAATACCCTTGGCCCCCCCCCCGGAAAAAAAATCCTGGCGACGCCCATGATCAAATTACAAACAGAAGCCCCAAACATTCAATTAAATTTATTGCAGATTGTATTTGAGATTCTCGATTTTATGGAATCCCCCAACCAACACATGAATTTTAAAACGAAATAAGTTTGTGATGTATTGGCAAAGGTACAATATAGTTCGAAATAAATAAATAACTAAATAACTTCATAAATAAATAACTAGATAAAAAAGGTTCTCCCTTCATCTAGTGATATTGGGACCTGTCCGACTCAGGCCCGGATTAAGTGTTTCGTACGCCCTGAGCACCAGTGTTCCGTAGGCCCTACTCCGCCCTAGGCACCGGCACCAAATTCACGTTGATGCTATATATTAAACTTACAGTACAAAGCACTGTACAACTCAAGCCAGGGCAAACTTATTTTAAATAAGTAAAGTGATGAAGGACATTTCTCACAAGACTTAAGCCTATCTTGGGTTTGTGTTATGGAGAAAAAGGCATTTGTAATAGACCAATCAAAAGATGCAAGGCGGAAGTCGTTTGGGAAAAAAAGATCCGCGTGCGGGTAGGCCTATATGTGTTTTATGGCACACTGTGGTATTTTCGTAGGCCCCCAAATTTTTCGTAGGCCTCCGATTTTGTAGTTAATGTAGTTAACGTTTTCCCCACCAATTTCCTGAAATGTTCATTCACTTCTGAAAATCTGTCACTCGTTTTTGTCTGAATATGAATGCACGTCTTTAATCCCATTTCAATTCAACAAAAATCTATATTTACATGCAAGTGAAAGATTTTTGGAGTTGGCACTTAATACATAATTATTTCATTAGATATTTTGTGATTAAAGCACACATTTTTGTCAACTCTTTCAAAATTTCCAAATGCGTTTGGCAAATCGTCATTCACCCTGGTTAGAGAAGAGCCCTCTATCAGTTAACCAAGGTCGCAATGGGCCGGAATAATTTTTTTCTGCAACCAAGTATAGTCAATGACCATAATGCAACATGCGGCAGTTTGTAACGGGAAAGATTCTTGGACTTAATTTCCTTAAAACTTCCCAGAGCCATGAATTAGTAGAAAAAAAGTGAAATTTACGTCATCGATAAGTAGGACTTGATTACATTAACAAGTTCAATAAATGATGCTTGAACGCCACTGGGTATTCGTAATATTCGACTTGGCAAAGCGGTTTTGGTTGGCTGTGCGTGCATGTTGCTATAAGCGCACACTTGAAGTGGCCCCATAGAAAAAGCATAAAGACATGAGTAGCCTACGTAAGCCCATTAGCGCCACTGCAAGTATATATGTTACAGATTATGTAATTCGTTATTACGGATTATTAATTCGTTATTACGGATTATTTAATTCGTTATTACGGATTACTAATTCGTAATTACGGATTATTAATTCGTTATAGGATTATTTAATTCGTTATTACGGATTATTAATTCGTTATTACGGATTATTAATTCGTCATTACGGATTATTAATTCGTTATTACGGATTATTTAATTCGTTATTACGGATTATTTAATTCGTTATTACGGATTATTAATTCGTTATTACGAATTACTCATACGTTCTGAGTCATTACTCGGCAAGTATGGCACAGGAGTGCGAGCGTTTCATTCGGTGCCGGTGTAAAGCATGGTGCCGATGTATATAGCGCCGCCTAGCGGCGCTATATACATAGGCCCCTGGTCACGTGCTCTCCACGTGTGAGAACATCAGACTTAATTCGTAATAACGAATTAAATAATCCGTAATAACGAATTAATAATCCGTAATAACAAATTGAATAATCCGTATTAACGAATTAATAATCCGTAACAACGAATTAAATAATCCGTAATAACGAATTAATAATCCGTAATAACGAATTAGTAATCCGTAATAACGAATTAATAATCCGTAATAACGAATTAATAATCTGTAATAACGAATTGAATAATCCGTAATAACGGATTAGTAATCCGTTATAACGAATTAAATAATCCGTAATAACGAATTAAATAATCCGTAATAACGAATTAATAATCTGTAATAACGAATTAGTAATCCGTAATAACGAATTAATAATCCATAATAACGAATTAAATAATCTGTTATAACGAATTAGTAATCCGTAATAACGAATTAATAATCTGTAATAACGAATTGAATAATCCGTAATAACGAATTAATAATCCGTAATTACGAATTGAATAATCCGTTATAACGGATTAGTAATCCGTTATAACGAATTAAATAATCCGTAATAACGAATTAATAATCCGTAATAACGAATTAATAATCCGTAATAACTTATTAATAATCCGTAATAACGAATTAAATACTCCGTTATAACGAATTAGTAATCCGTAATAACGAATTAAATAATCCGCAACATATATACTTGCAGTGGCGCTAATGGGCTTTCGTAGTAGCCCATATGGTGGGACGAAATAATACACGAGCTGTTTATAACGTGCGCCCTCACGCAGCAGATCAAGAACAACATGTTAGAAATGTATGTACTGGACTGTTTTCCGGCCCCCTAAAGGGTGCACTGCGGTAAGTAGGCCTAAACCCATCCGCCGAGCTCATGAACAAAAGTTATACCCTCACAATATTCTACATTAGACAGTTCTGAAAGCCATAAAAATTGGGCATTGAAGAGATAATTATGGCTATGAATCTCTGGCCCGGACTTGGGGCTTCCAGTTCTGAGCATTTTGGATGCAATTTGGCTCGAAAGTGGCACTATTTTGCCATGTTGTGGAGGGATCAATTTATTGCTACTTTTCCGCTTTGGACAAAATAGGGGTCGTCTTTTTTGTTGAGATTTCCTCGAAAAGTCAATGGTCAACCCACCAAAAAATGAAAAGAAAATGAAAGATGACATGTTGATCATCAATGTGCAGCTTAATTAAACACCTGTGAGAGTTCTGAGTATTTTAAAAAGAATTTTGAAGTATGCATATTTGTATGGGCATTTAGCACTAGTATTTAATGGAATTTTAATGCAGGGGTGCACCCCTAAAGATAATGGGGACCGGTAACTAGCTCACATTTAAAGCCTTTGATTGGATCGCCTCTGCGCGCGCATATCACGATTGTTGAATCGATATTTTTGAATCGCTATTCAGCTTTTGTGCATGGACGCCGGTGATTGAACTCACTATTATCAAGAAACTCACGCTTGTCTAATTATTACCACAAAAAAAGTACACAAAATCACCAGTGTCTCCATGAAAGCAACCTTCAAGCATTTCAACTAGGTTGTAAAATATTGAACAGCAATATTTCTCTATTTATTAATATTTGCCATTGCAGAGATAAATCGAAGCTCATTATCTCCAAAATTGCACATTCGTGGCCAGGCTATTGCCATTTTGCAACAGGCTTGTTGCGCGCAAACAGTACCGTTGTGATTTAGAATTCACGATGCGAGGCGGGTTTCAGACCTACGTACGTCATGCATATAGCTAACATACATAAGGGTGCACACTGGTAAATAGGCCTAAATCCGTCCGTCGAGCTCATGAATAAAAGTTATACCCTCAAAATATTCTATATTAGAGAGTTCTGAGCGCCGTAAACTTGGGGAATTGAAGAGATATGGTAATGAACCTCTGGCCCGGACTTGGGGCTTCCAATTCTTGGATGCTATTGGGCTCGAAAGTGGCCTGTGAGAGTTCTGAGTATTTTTAAAAGAATTGTGAAGTATGGGTATTTAGCACTAGTGTCTATGGGAATTTATTTGCAAGGTTGCATCCATTACCCGGAATTCCGGGCAGTGTTTGTCAAAGGACAATGGGGTCAGGGAAACAGACTATGTATGTACATAAGGAATGTTCTTGGCCGGTTTTAAACAAGTACGTATAAACCGGCTAGGGCCTGGACGCGGATAATGGGCCGAAAATTTCGGTCAAAATTTCTTATGATTTTGTTCAACACTTTAACTTCATTTTTGTGAAATACCCCTCTATAGCTATGCTTATGGCATGTGCCTCGCGCGACTTAATAAAAATCCCTTTGAATACAGAGGCCATTCTCAACATTTTCACTTCGTTACCATGGGACAAAATATATCGAATAGCGCCCTCACATACATGGACTACACCATGTCAGTATTGTCAGCGCAATGAAACGAATTTTAATATAGGTTTTCCCGGCTATTTTAAATCATTTTCATTCAAATTCTCCAACTCCTACATTCAATTTCGTCCGAGAAAAAACTTCACACGCTTTAACAAAACCAATTTAGTCATTTACCATTCAATTTCAAAGTTTGGTCACCCTCTTTGATCACCGGGTCGAGATTATTCGTCATTACAGATCAAATTCGTCTTAGCTGTTGCCAATGGCAGCATTCAGAGATCGAATTCGTCTCATATAAATCAATTGGACAAATTGAGTTCTGAATAACAAGGTCACGTTGGCGTGTACGAGACGAAATCGAGTACTCTTGGACGAAAACGTGTGCTCATTGTTTGAATTTTCTTGAACTGAATTTGAAATCGTTTGACACAAGACGAAATTATACATTGGAAGTGCAATAAATCGATGTTGATCTACGAATTTGAATATTAAAAACGTTGAATTCAAATGATAAAAATTTAGAAATAGCCGGGGAAACCTGTATGACAAAATATTCAAGTATTCTTTCCTCTAATTTACAGGCAAATGAGGAAATACTTTGTAGTTTGTTTTGTTTTTGTTTTGTTTTGCCACTTTTTTGTGTTGCGCTTTAAGTGTTGACACTCTTTTGTTTTGTGTTGTTTTTTTTAGGTGTTTGTCACAAGGTCCACCATAATCGGGACAATTGTGAGGGTGATACAGTGTAAAAGAAACCATGGAAAATGAACTTCACCAACAAAAGTAATGCGAGACACTTGACCAATTGTATGGAAATAAAGAAATTTAATACAACCAACTAACTTAATCAAAATAAATTACAATATTTACAATTGACATTTAATTACAATATAAATCCCCACCACCAACATAAGAATACCGGCACGGACACGAACAGAGACATCGGGTTACAGGTGTCGACGGCCTCCAGTGGGTGACGTCCAGTCCACGGGATCCTGGTCGTCGGCGCGGCGCTCCCGGTAGCTCATCGATGGAACATTCAGGTGAAAAAGCGTGTTCCCGTTCCAACCAAAAAAGCCCTGAAATTCAATTATCAATATTACCTCTAAATAATTTTATTCTACTTCACACAGGTTTTCTTTCCCAAACATTTTAAACAGAAACCCATCACAATCTCATGCTTCACTCAGTTATTCTAATGCAAAATAAATACCAGTAACTTGTGTCCTTAGCATGGCCCTATTACAGTTCAAAATTTGCTGTCTCAAGTTTCAAATAATGATACAGGCATGACATGAATACTTACAGAATAAATCTGGCTTTTGAGGTAAGTGACTTAGTAGCCCCCCGAACTCGGCAAAGCCATTGCCAAACGGGCGTCTTCAAAATTCATCGGCATCAGGCCGGCAATACACAAATTTGAGCGCCTATCCGTCGGCCTTCCCCAAATTGGAGAGCAAAACAAGGGCCTCAATACCCCCGTGTCCTCGAGCCGGTGAGTAAGCTACTAAGTGACGCATCACTCCAAACATTTCATTTTATACCACTCCAAACATATTTGTTGGGATTAACCACCCCGATCCTAACAGACCAACAGCATTGCAGCTCTTAAATTCTTAAACCATTCTTCAAATGACATTCTACAAATGTGGGGTTCACCTGAGCAATTTGCATGTTTAAACCAAATAAGGAACAGAGTTCTTTGTATAACACCCAAGCAAGTAAACCTTTCCCTGTGTGGTAGTTGACAAAAGATGTCTCAACACGCGAATGCACATGGTTTAAAGTGGCAACTAGTGTCAAATCAACCATTAAATTTGTAGTTTAAAGTGAGTTTCATTACATGTATTAAACGACTATGATTTTTACGGAAGTGTATTTAGGACATAACCAAAAAAAAATGTTCCGGCCCTCTATTTCGCCCGGGCGGATTACTATTTCGCCCGGGCGGATTACTAATTCGCCCGGGCAGATTACTAATTCGCCCGGGCGGATTACTAATTCGCCCGGGCGGATTACTATTTCGCCCGGGCGGATTACTATTTCGCCCGGGCGGATTACTATTTCGCCCGGGCGGATTACTATTTCGCCCGGGCGGATTACTATTTCGCCCGGGCGCATTACTAATTCGCCAAGGCGAATTAGTAGTCTGCTCGGCCGGGAGAATTAGTAATCTGCCCGGGCGAATTAGTAGTCTGCCCGGGCGAATTAGTAATCCGCCCAAGCGGAATAGTAATCCGCCCGGGCGAAATAGTAATCTGCCCGGGCGAAATGCTAATCCGCCCGGGCGAAATAGTAATCCACCCGGGCGAAATAGTAGTCCGCCTGGGCGCAATAGTAATTCGCCCGGGCGAAATTGTAATCCGCTCGGGCAAAGAAGTGGGCCTAAAATATATTTTCGGTCATGTCCTAAATACGCTTCCGTAGATTTTAACACTTCTTCACCAAATTTCATATAATCATCTAACAATAATCTTATACAACAATAACAAGCACTCTTATCCAATTAATCATAATCAAATAGATCCCACAAAATAATTAATTTCTCAAATATATTGACGTTTGTGACAGTGTTGTCTATTTCTTTGTCTTTTGTCTCATTACTGTAACATTGTATATTAGCAGTTTCCAAACCTGTTGATATTACTTTTTTTGTGTGACATAATAGCCACACACAGCAAGGGTACATGAAGTTTCTTTATCAATGGGGGATGGAACAAAATGATATAAAGTAAAACCATGCAGAAAGTTGAAACCATGGAGCTATCAGATGAATCAAACCCCAAATAAGTTTCTTTTATACAAGAATATTTAATCACAGAAAGACAATACAGACAAGACAAACACAAGGATGAAACTGGCCTATGAAAGCGATTAAATGTACAGTTAATTCGATTAAATGATGTTAATTTTAGTTCAAATGAAGTGAAATTATAGATAAAATATCTTGAAAATTGAAGCATTTGACTCCGGGAAATGTTCAGTGAGTAATATGAGCTCAGTGCGCTACCAAAAGAGGGCGCCCTTTTACCTAGCAACGACGTCCCATGGGCGGTACATTTCGCTGGTTGACGCGCACCGTTCCATGTGTGAAAATGACGGGCGTACAGCAGGGGATTTGTTCTATATACACGCAGTGGCCGCGCACCTCCAACTGTACTTCCTTTGCCGGTGAGGGGGTACTTGTGAACGGAGCGGATAGGTTTTCCCGGCTTTTTTAAAACGTTTATTATTTGAATTCACCATCTCTAGCATTCAATTTCGTCAAAAAAAAATGTCACACGCTTTTACCAAAACCAATTTAGTCATTTACCATTCAATTTCAAAGTTTGGTCACCCTCTTTAGTCACCGGGTCGAGAATATTCGTCATTACAGATCAAATTCGGCTAAGCTGTTCCGAATGGCAGCACTCAAAGATCAAATTCGTCTTATATAATTCAATTAGACGAATTTGATTTCTAAATAACAAGGTTTGGCGTAGACGAGACGAAATCGAATACTCTGGGACGAAAACATGTGCTCGTTGTTTGAATTTGCTTGAACTGAATTTGAAACTGTTTGAAAAAAAAACACCCGAAATTAAACATTGGAAGTGTACTAAATCGATGTTGATGGACGAATTTGAATTTTGGAAATAGCAAATTCGAAAGATAAACGTTTTAAAATAACTGGGAAAACGTGTATATATAGTAAACTCAAAAGTCATGATGGCTTTTACTCACTGAATCGTGATGACTTTTATTATATACCAAATCATGATGACTTTTATTATATCACCAGTTTGCTGATGACACTAAGGTGTACAACAGGGTCCAGAAATCCAACACAGAAGGAAACAACATAATACAAGATGATCTTAAGCACTTCAAGGAGTGGCCAGACACTTAATGGCTTCTCAGCTTCAATGCATCAAATGTAAATGCATGCATGGATGTGACAACCCGGGGAGAGTGTATAAGTTGGGCAATGAGAACATTATAACAGCAAAGGAAGGGAAAGATCTGGGGGTTTACATTACAGATGACTGCAAACCATCCATGCAATGTGCAAAAGCAGCCACTAAAGCAATGACCAGTCTAAGGATCATCAAGAGAACATTCAACCACTTAGATAAGGAGAGCTTTTCCGTCTCTACAAGGCATATATCCGACCTCCAGTCATGTTGAATACTGTGTGCAGGCATGGAATCCGTACCGGGTTAAAGATATCAAGCTGCTTGAGAAGATACAACTTAGTGCAACAAAGTTGGTTCCAAGCCTTAGATACAAGTTTTATCAAGAAATGTTGGAATAGTTTAATACATCTGTATCTCTTGGTTGTCAGGAGAATGAGAGGATGCTTGATCGAATTGTTCAAGATACGTAATGGCCTGGATGACATCAAGTCGGAAGACCTGTTTTCCATGTCTCACAACATTGGAACCACGAGGCCACAAATTCAAGTTATTCAAGAAGCGGCTCAACAAGAGACTGAATATAAGAAAGTACTTCTTCTCTCAGAGAGTTGTAGATATGTGGAATAGACTTCCAGAAGAGGGGGGTGAACGTGAAGAAAACCAACCAGTTTTAAGGCAAGATTGACAAGTACTGGAATGAAAAATGGAAATGGGGCATTAAAAAGGAGTAAACCTTATAGGGCTATACATTACACCCATCAATCCTAAATGTAAGTGTTAGTGACATCATCACCTAAGAGGGCACCCTCTAGCGGTACGTCGAGAACAGTTATTTTTATTTAATACCATTTGTCAAAGTTTGCTTTGGTTTGGATAGTAGATAATTACTTTCATAGCGATGACGTCATCAGACCGGAAGATATTGTAGGGAGGCTTGGGAAATTATTTTTTTCGCATTAAAATCACCTAGTGGGGCTCACTGTTGCCAAAATAACAATGTAAGCATCATTACTGACCACAGGCACAATAATGGTGTGTCGTCATCAAGCCGGAAGAAGGGTGTCATTAACACATTAACATCGTGTACATTTTATATTTTCAGAAGTTCTTTTCACTTGTTCAAGCATAACTTGTGTACACAATATCAGTATTTATTATGCTGATTTTAACTGGGACATGAACCGGATACAACGTAAAATGTGTTTTAAAATTTATCGATCCCTAAAGAGTTCACATTGTTCCCGTCGTTCGATTAAACATTAGACAATGTCAAATTAAGATCTTGCAACATGTGTATAGGTTTTCCCGGCTATTTTAAATGTTTATCATTCGAATTCACCGTTTCTAGTATTCAAATTCGTCCATCAACGTCGATTTAGCGTACTTCTAATGTTTGATGCCGTCTTTTGGCAGACAATTTCAAATTTTCAAGCAAATTCAAACAATGAGCACACGTTTTCGTCTCGGAGTTTTCGATTTCGTCTCGTCTACGCTAAACCTTGTTATTCAGAAATCAGGTTCGTCTAATTGATTTATATAAGACGAATTCGATCTCTGAATGACGAATTTGATCTGTAATGACGAATATTCGCGACCCTGTGACTAAAGAGGGTGACCAAATTTTGAAATTGAATAGTCAATGACTAAATTAGGTTTGTTAAAAACGTGTGAAATTTTTCTCTGACGAAATTAAATGTTACAGTTGTTTGAAGGTGAATTTGAATGAAACATGTTTTAAAATAGCCGGGAAAACCTGTATTAAGGCCCAAGGGGCAGAACTCACGCGCAAAACCAATAATATAAATTCAATTCAAGATAGCTATTCTCATCTTCAAATGTCTTCACCACACAGCTCCTCAGTACCTTGAACACTGTATCAAGCCATATATATGTACCTGGCCGACCTGGCCGCGATCCCAACTTTCTGTCAGTACCCAGATCCAAGAACAGCTTCACTGACAGCCTTCACAATTTCCGATCTACAATACCTAGACAGACGATATATCCGAATGGCGCACTTAGATCGACAGCGGGCGCGATAAATTCGCAATTGATGAGGATTCACAAAATTACTACGCGAGCTAATTTGAATCTAAAGTACCCCCACAACTTTTTTGGAAAAAAAGAGACTGTCTGGTTAAAAAAAAAAACCTGTGGAATTGTGCAAATATAGCCGAGGATCAACTCACTAGCTTTTGGGATATTATATATAGGGCAGAATTGATAAAATTACCGTAAAAAATGGGTCCTATTTGCCTGAGAAAATGTAGGGATGCCATTCGTCAATTTGGCTGCACGCAGGCTTGGCCATAATGGTTGCAGGCCTGCCAGTAAATCGGTCCAAAATTGCCGCCGGCCAAATCACGATTCGGTATATTTGAGCATTATTATGGGCCATGAACCTGAGGGTTTGTAACATATAGGGGTGGTAGCCGTGAACTTGACTGTGAGCTTGTAGTTCTGTGCAGTTGGGATGAAATTGGGGCCCTTAAAGCGCTCTATTTTGCGATGGAGTGTAGGCATCGTTTTTCCAAATGGCGATGGGCTTCAGGACTATTTTAAGGGAAGATCATCTTCAGATGAAAATTTCTCCTGCAAGTCATTAGTTTACCCCCCCCCCCCAAAAAAAAACATGTGAAAGATGATGAAATAACCTTTAATTTGATGGGTGTCTCGAACACCTTGGAGAGTTGTGAATATTTTTCCTGAATTTCTGAAGTGGGGGCATTTATCATTGGGGTCTATGGCAGTTTATTTACTGGTCTGCAACCATATAGCCTTGCTCGATGCCATCACCAGTACATTGCCGTAAAAAAATGGTCCTCCAATCGTTCTACACAAAACCGCAAGCGTCTGGGCTTTTGTGCACTAACCTTATCAGTCGGCCTATCACGCTCATTGACTTCGGCGGCAAAAACCGCAAGTCTCATCATAAAGAATAAGTTAGCCGGACCAAGTTTTACAAGAATGTAAAATAATGAGAATAATGAGTGTTGAGGTGGGAACTGGGAACTCAACGCGGTTCAGACCACTGTCATATGCGCTAATAAGTAATATGCACGCTGAAATCTCTGCAACAGGCAAATCTACGGCATAACTATTTACTTAACCATTGACTGATTTCACTACAGCAGTGGCCAGCAACATAGGGTAGGGTCAACCGTCGGTCGTAGTAAAGGAACTCTCTTTTTTGGTACATTTTCACGCAAGCAGCTATTGATCATTAACTTTGAAAACGTGCTCTCAGTTTCATTAGGACAGAAGTGCCACATATGTGATTGTTTTTGCGTATCTAAGATCAATTAAAACCATTTCCGGATGTTAGTCTTAAGTTAAAGGCTGTCAAACAGTGTTGTAGTCGAGTCCTCCTCATCCGAGTCCGAGTCCGAGTCCGAGTCCTTGAGCAAAGGACTCGAGTCCGAGTCCGAGTCCGAGTCCTTGTCAGTTTTTGATGTCCGAGTCCGAGTCCGAGTCCTTGAAAAAAGGACTCGAGTCCGAGTCCGAGTCCTTATGTATCAAATTCAAGTCGCGGTTCACCAATACTATATTAACGTTTTCAAAATGTCACTATCAAATGTCAGGTGATAGAGAAGGGGTAATGGTTTTGGCTGTATGCACTATGCAATGCATTCATTATGTTTATAATGTACATTAAAAAAAACTTGCATTAACTTTTACCTTAGTATGCGTAGAAGCCTACAGATATTGACGCAGATACTACAGTAAAGTGACAATTACAATTAGCATATGATCTTCAGTAATTATTCTTCACATTTGTTGCTTTTCTTTATTTCCCTTTCTTACAGTAAAGGTTAAAAAACTTTATTGTATGGCGTTGATTCCATGCGGCTGAGATAGCTCCTTGTCATTGTGTCAACCATGTTAGTAATATTGAACAAAAAGTCCAACACATCGGCAAGCAACTGAATAACTGATGAATCGATTTATTTGGTGGGCAATTGGCTAGGTTAGGTTGGAATGAATCAATTGATCATTGATCAATCGGCAAGTTATTTTTGCGAGCGGCAGAACTGCGGAATTCGGTTCCACAGCAAAACCAAATCAAGGTGAAAGACATAAAATAATTGAAATAAAACACCTAAAAAAGACTCGATTTTGCCGGACTCGAGCCGGACTCGAAGCCGAGTCCTCGAGTCCTTGGGGTCCGAGTCCGAGTCCGAGTCCGAGTCCTTGAGCAAAGGACTCGAGTCCAAGTCCGAGTCCTTGAAAAAAGGACTCGAGTCCGGACTCGAGTCCGAGTCCCGAGTCCGAGTCCTACAACACTGAAGGCTGACATTGTGCCTTTCGGGTAATCATTAACACTCATTATTGATTGATAAGATTTAGTTACGATCAAGCACAATCATTTCCGCTGAAGCATTATGATTGCCTGGTCTGGTCTTAAATTGTGCCCCTTTAGGAAGCCGACCATCTTAAATCCCTGCAAATATTTTTTTGTATCCATGGCGACAATGCAATGGAAACTTGTTTTACCTCATCGAATAATTATTAATTACTGTTAAACTGTCATCGCATGTTTTGGGCCAAGTATAAAAGAGGTTTGAAAGCGAGATCAGCTTTTAAAAATTGTTGGCGCTTAGCATACAATGAGTCAAATCTAAATAAATTAGTTAATCATGTTGCACGAAGAAATTATCTGGAGCAGGGTTTGATCATGTGACCTCCGAATTGCAGTTCCAGTGCGGTTTTCCATATTTACTAAGTCGTTCATGGGCGCCGGACCATTGTCATGTTGCGGCCATCTTGATTTTTTCCCCATTCAAATCAATGTAACCAAAACGAGGCTGGAAGGAAAAATAGTCTGGTTCCGTTTTACACAAAAAACTATCATTCAGTACTGTTCTTGGATACAGGGAACATGACTGAATGGTGGCAGCATGATAAATGTCTATCCCCCGAGTCAGAATGTAGCCAGGGATCATGCTTAAAGTCACGATGGGATATAAAACTAAGGTTTGTGTAGACTAAAACATTTCTCCCTGATGTCACATCATTCTCCGAACTTCAGATAAATCCTGTTTGTTGATAAAATAGTTAATTTGGTTTTGGGAAAGCGTCTGAATGCATGCCAAGTTACTGACTTGACTCATGACTCACTTCACATGCATATAGCAGGAATCCGTTTAGTGAAGCGTAAGTATATTTTCATAATTTAAAGCTGGCCCCTCTAAATGCGTATTAACCAGATTTTTTTCCTACAGAAAACCTGTGAATTTAATAGTCAAAGAGGTTATTTCACAAACGTACGTGACCAGTATATAGCGTCCTTTAATTTGTAGTAAATTAAAGTCTATCTTATTTTAGCAATAATGTTTAATAGGAAATTATTCAATTTCACATATTTCAATCTTGTATCAGCCTTATCTTTGTCTCACAAAAACATTTATATTGTTTTGTAGTTACAGCTTCTCTTGCATGTCCGTACATTTTTAAATGTTTGGTTAAAGTTATTCATGCATTTTTGTTTTAATTCTTCATTCATTTCCTATATGGCTTCAATTCTCCAATAGCTCACCACATAACAGCTAGGGCCTGATAAATTATTACCATCACCATATTACGTCGTCGATAATATTGAGGCTGCTTTTGTAGAGCACGTTTGGGCGAGAACCATTAGTTGACTATAGTGGTTGAATTAATTAAGCCTGGCTCCATGCTGTACATTATGATACACGCAGCTATTGGTAACCAGCAATTGGTAATACGCCATGTATTGATAACCGTGCTCTGAGGTCTAGTTCCCAATAGTCGACAAGACCAATTCAATTAACCATTCTGCATCGAGTGACGTTAGTTTAATTATGGTGAACCATAGTCCTCACCCGAAGGCTTGTCGATCAGTTGAAGTGTATGCAATCGCGAGCGCGAGGCTATATCTGTGCTCCGAAACATTCTGGCCGAGAAAAACCGATTGCCTTTTTACGCTCTAGCAGACAAGAACAATTTGACAGGAGCACTGCAGAATGTAATAATTTTGATTTTGAGTTATTCCAGAAAAGGCACAAAATATCCCAAATCATAGAAATATAGTCTGGATGGAATTCGGAACGTGATATTCAGTCCAAAAATAGTCGGTTACCCGTCAGCTTCAGTTCTAAATTAATGTTAACGTACACGTGTACCGAGGAAAATAGATTACAGTCATTGCTAATTTTAACCTTTTGGGCACCAAAACCTTATTTCCACTAATATATCGACTGCGGTATGTTGCCGACGACAAATCATTACGCGAGCTGTATTGTGATACAAACCGTTGGTCAATCACTGTCCCCCTATAATCTAGCATACAATCAACAAAAGAAGGGGCATATGCCGGTCTTTTAAATCAATTGCAGGTGTGTTTTTTTAATTAATAAAATACTTTAACCCGCCATAACAATAATTTCAAATCAAGAAATCCAAAGAATATAACTTCGTTATGAAATACATGAAATACGTGCATATAAAACAGTCCAATTAGCCTCCTTCCCCCAAAACCATGTGTTTGTGTCAGCCGATCTTGAGCATCCAATACAAAGTCTACTCAATCAATCTATTTTTAGAACCTATTTCTGCCGCACGCACTTCCAGCCAATTAAAAAAGTGGGTCAACGTACATCGACGGAGTTGAAAACAGAAAGAAAGAGATGTGATAATGACAAGGTCCAATCGAAACAAGAAAACCACTTTGTTGTGCATATTAGATAGTAAACTTCTGGTTTTGAAACTACATGATTTGAAGCATTACCAATTACCTCGTGTTTTGACAAACTCATAGGCCTACGGTTTTGCAATTCCACAATTTATCACATAAAAGCAAACTCTCCCCGAACACACAGAGTGAGAACGTCAAAGGTACTCTAAGATAGTATTATGCACTTCAGATCGCGGGGCACTATGCCTCAAAGGAGTAGTTAATATTTAATATACCTCGCTTGTGAATTACCACGTTAGATATGGTTATAGTCAAACGATAAACATCGATACAGTTTGCTGTAGGGTATCGAGAGACGATAGAGAATCAGTGAAAACTGACTATTAAGGCAGCAACATGTTGATGACAGTGATCTCCTCCTTGGTTCTTGTCTCCGTGTTCTTCCGGGGACTCGGAGCTGTACCACCCGCTGTCCTGGTCAATTATACCCGTCCAGGAGATCTTATCATCGGTGCCGTGTTGGCTTTTCATTTTGACGACTCCTGCCGGTCAGGATTGACATTCCGTCAGGTTGAAATCGTAGAGACGCTTGTATACACTGTCGAGCAGATCAACAACCGATCGGACATCTTGCCAAATCTCACCCTTGGATTCGACATCAAGGAGAGCTGCTACCAAGAAGATGCCGCCCTCTGGTCCCTGTTGTCACTTCTTGGTAAGTACTTTGAGTCTCAGAATGGCCTTACCCTTCCCCCTCCTGACCAGAAGAACTTTGGCACGCTGCTGGGTGTAGTTGGCACTTCTCGGAGCACGACCAGCATATTTAACGCCAAGACGGCCCACCTGTTTGATCTGCCAATGATTTCGCATTATGCGACGAGCGACGAATTGAGTGACAAAGCCAGATTTCCAAATTTCCTCCGGACCATTCCCCCGGACAAGTTGCAAGCCAGGGCCATGGTAGACATTTTGGAGAAATTCAGCTGGACTTGCATTGGCGTTCTGTACACATCAGATGCTTACGGCATACGCGGATCACAGGAATTGCTTAAACTTGCGGACGAAAAAGAAATGTGTGTGGTCTTTTCTAAGTCTGTGACTGGAAGCAAGCCTACACAGTCAGAGATCGCAGAGTTGCTTTCTAAGATTGATGAATTTGAAATGGTGCATGTCATTATTATTTTTGGTGGAGAGGAGATGTACGATATACTTGAAGAACTGGAATGTCGTAAGCCAGGTTACAGGGTTACGTTGATCTGCAGTGACGGTATTCATGGACGGAAACTCTCTGAGGTCTATCTAGGTAACATGACGAAGGGAAGTTTGCGTCTGGAGCAGCATCGCAGTTATGTACCCGAATTTCAAGACTACTTTAAAAGTTTGGAAGCTGCATCACAGGTTAGCCCCTGGTACAACGAGTTGAAAGACTTTATAATGAAAAGTAACGAATGTGTGAATTTGACACTGTGTTCACTCCCTCAATACGCTGTGATTGAGAGTACTATTTATCACGCAGTGTACGCCTTTGCCTATGCTCTGGACGATTTAATACGACAACGGTGTAGTGGTAGAGCCACTGATTGTTCACACCGCTTACACAATATCAGTGGACAAGATCTCTTGCCGTATCTGTTCAATGTGCAGTTTGAAGGCATAGGAGGACCGTTCGAGTTCGACGCTAACGGAAATGCGGAGGGGGCGTATACAATCAAGGGTCTCTTAGAAGAAAATAACAAGATAGAATGGCAAGATGTGGGACTATGGGACTCGCACCGGACGCAGAAACTTACAATGGTGGATGCAGCTATTCTTTGGCCAGACGGGACGCCGCAGTCCCATTGCAAGCAGGAATGTCTCCCCGGTCAAATTGCGGTTCCTCTTCAAGAGAAATGCTCTTGGGGTTGCCAAACTTGTTACAAAGATGCTATCGTGGTGGATAATGCATGCGAGCAGTGCAAGAGAACCCACTGGCCCAGCACAAATCGTTCTGTCTGTGAGCCCATCGTCCCAGTTAGCGTGACTACATATGAAGTCATCATCGTCGCTATCCTAGTTCTCTGCAGTACTGGAATCGCCCTAGCAGGGCTGAGTTTTGCCGGTCTATGCTACTATCGCCATCACTCCTTGATCAAGGCTAGCAGTCGTGAGCTCGGTACCGTGTCCATCGTGGGAACGATCTCGGCCTGTCTTGTTCCCTTACCGTTACTGCTTCCGCCTTCTGACCACACGTGTGCGGCAGCGGAGGCACTAGTCTCCCTCTGCTTCACCATGACTTACGCACCCACGTTGCTCAAAGTCAACCGTATCCATCGAGTGTTTCAAGCCGGTAGAAGGTCGACTAAATGCCCTCGGCTGGCTCGACCAAAGGAGCAGATCTTCATAGCATCGATCATCGTTCTCATACAGGTAAGGAAGCTATGGCTTCTCTTTGTTCTTGGTAAAAAAATAACCTGCATTAAAGCTTATGAATATAGGCCCAAGTGTGCCTTCTGTTGAAAAAAACGTAGGCCTTAAATAGGCATTGTCGATAACTTATCATAATCTGCTTCTAATCCTTTTAAATAAGACATTCTAATGTTGAGATGTTTTCTTTCTTGATAAGAAACAATATAGGGCTCACATGAAAAAAAGAAATCGGTTTTCTAATAATGTATTGCGTCAAATTTTCTGCTTTAAACACTTCAGCGATATCTGCAAATACTTTCCCCTTACCATATTTGAATTGATGGTTAAAAAAATACAAGTATTTTCGACCAGCTATTAGTTTCACAAGCAAAGCAATGGCTGTTTACTGTTAACCTGATCTCAGTATAGCAACACGCAGACGAACACCGCCAGAAATGGTAAAACAGTTTTACAGCGAGTACAATGACAATTTCACACCCTGCGTCAACGCAAACGTGAAGGAGTGCCAGTGCCGAGTATTCACGCTTCCAATTGGCAAAAGTTGATCCGGTTTGATCCGATTTGTAACTGAACTCCGGCTGATTTCGAGGATTTTTTTTTATTTGTGTGTGTTATACCCATGTTTTTAATTGTTACCCTTGGTATTAAGTATATGTTTGTGATTCAATTGGACACCTAGATATAGAGAGACCTAAAATCATTACGCTTCTTCAATATCAGTTCTCTTCCTCCCGATCGGCATTCCTCCCGATCGGCATCGGCATGAGTATAGCGTATCTGTAGTTGTGGGTCTGTGTGGGCACGACCAATTTGAGAGGGGGTTGACAACAAACTTACAGAATGCCCACTACGTGCTGGAAAGGAAGCAATTGATATTTGTCTCCGGTCAGCCGACCTCCGCAAAATCAAAAAGGTCCGGGGGGGGGGGACTGGAAACATTCTGACTTGTGGAGGCGCCGTTTCGAAGCAGACGCAATTTGACATTATAAAAAGCCTGAATAAATCTCCGTCAGTCGATTGGTGTCATTGAATATTCGTGCCAATCCATGGCGCAGCCGAACGGCGAAAATAGCAGTTCCATTGCACGGTCACACCTTTGGTGGCTCTGACCAATCAGATGACGTGGATTTGATAAAGCACATACTGAATGATTCACACGCACACAGTAGACATTTTCACCCAAAAATTATAATGTATGCAATAAGGGCCATGAGGCGCGGAAGCTAGGCGAGTCCATCGAAAGTGTACAGGGGTCCAAAATTCGGGTCAATTCTCTCAATTAATGCAGGATTTTTTTTTCTCGAGAGAAGCCATTAAAATCGTCGTAAGTAATATATATATACTAATACTATCCAGTATAATTTCTGTTTTTTTATGTGCAAAATAAATACAAAAAAAAAACGTTTTCGTGCCGTGCGCACGATGTCCAGGGAAAATAGCAGGGCTCCTTTCCGCACGAGTGAAAAAAAATCCTGTGTGATTCTGGGTTCAATCCATCAAATTGTGGGCCGAATCGCCGGCTGAATCACGGGCTAGTGACGTACCACGTGACATCGTTTGTGCCGGCGCAGCTTCGCCTCGTGGAATAGAATATTCCATCTGTCACCTCATAAATATTGTTATTACTCATGCTATGTTCCAAACCAAACTGAAGCACAAAGGAAGGGCAGTGGTGTTTAAATGCTGGTGTTTTAGTTTAAAAAAAACCAAAAAAAAAAGTTTGTTAGTTTGTTAGTTTGTCAGTTTGTTAGTTGGTAGTTTGTGGGGTGTTTGTTTGTTTGTTTGTTTTTTGTTTTTTTTGGACATGTCTTTTCATGTATTATTTTTCCGACAACTGTATTCATGTATTTATGTTGTATTGTTGATGAATATTAATAATTGTAAGGATTTTATAATTTTACAATAGTTTCTAAATTACTATATTTTAATATTAATATGATACCTGTAAGTGGCGGTTAACAGGTGTTGGTCTCATTAAATAAATTTTAAAAAAATGCAAAACAGAGACAATAAAACTCTTAGGGTCGGAGCTGAGGCATTTAAAAACTGGAGGCAGACAGAAATGCTTGTAATCGTTGGAATTATCTTTCAAAATTTGACATGAGTCGGAAATGGTAAAGGACTCAAGCAGCTGAACAGCAAAATAAATTAAAGAATCGGTTTTTTTTTACAATCACAGCAGCCTGTGTATGACTTCAAATTGTTACAAAAATGCGAAAAGCCTAAAGGTCAACGTTCAACTACAAATTTCCATGAGATTCCACACACTTAAGCACTATCTTTCAAAAACAAAGCCATGACCCTAAAAAAGTCTGTGACACTATTTAATACCTCAATATAATTATAGATACACCGTTACACGTCAGCAGCTCCACTTCAAAATCAGACTTATATCCTCAAGGAAATAAGGACAAAATGTTAAAAATATAACACAGTGATGCTCACATTGGGGAAGATGGTCGATACCTCAAGCTTCGGGGTTAATCATCGTCGATGGTGCTGAAGGGCTTCCATCAGTGCAAAGCTGTCATAGTTTGAGATTAGAATCAACAAGAAGGAACCTTCCAAATACGGCGTTTTGTAATAGGATTATATCTGCATCGTTCTGTTCTTTGCTCTATCAGCCGTGTAGTTGCGATCGCCAAAGCGTGCCGGTTGTTAAGCAAAGCTAATCCGATTACGTACTTAGACGCTGTAACAGAGCAGTGAAATTCGTGAAAACCCCCCAAAATGGCATTTTGAACGTTGTGTTTCTCAGAAAATAATTATGCTCCTTATGATTTAAATGTTAAATTATAACCGAGGAAGAAA